>JANKKI010000152.1:1200000-1800000 GCA_025175665.1 Cinchona pubescens
TAGAACTATCTAAATCTCTCTATTCTAAACTATCTAACACTCTCTAACTATCTAACTCCTCCTAAAACTAATTCTACTTAGCTTAAATAGTGCAGCATTATACAAGGCAAAATCAGGGTTTTTGGGCTGGAAGTTTACAAAATTGCCCTTAAAACTTAGCATTTAGCGAGTCGAGATCGCAGTCTGGAACATTTAAGACCGCGATCTCGACTCTAAAATAGTAAGGCTAATTCCAGAGTGTTTCTCTCGCGCAGGAACTCTAGATGAGACCGCGATCTCGGTTCTTCTTCCAGCAATCTTCATTTCATCCATTTTGCAATTTGGTCCCTTGAGTTTTGTTCCTTCCAGTTTCGAACTTTTAATTTTTAACCTGCAGAATATTAACACCATTAAGCACTTAATTAAACTAAAAATTTAACACAAAATTATCATAATTAATTCAAAAACGAAAAATACAAATACATATGAAAGAAATTAACTAAAATCTTCAATTACTTATCTATTTGTGTCTCTATTTCGGAATTTAAACTATCAAAATGCTATAATTTAGAGGAAAATAACTCTAGTTTACTAGAGTTATCAGTAGGTTTGCCTATTGTGTTTGTTTTTTAATATCTTGACACTTTTTAGATACAAATTTAGTTAAGAATTTTGGACTTGCTCTGATCATTTTGGACCCGTGCAAAATACAATGTGGGATAATTTCTAAAGTTTTGTGAAGAAAAGTAAATTCTCCAATTAAGATGGTAAATGAATTCACATTACTCAATATTCAAATCGCACTCACCTGTGTAAGTGTTCATTAAAGTTTGGTACGTCAATAATTAAGGTAAATTTAAACAAAAATTAGCATTCGTTAATTTTTGTGTTAGTTTCGAATTCGACTCGATAAGGTAAAAATATTAAATTTATGTGTAAAAATTTCAAGCTACACTGTTCGATTTGAGTTTAATTTGATAAAATCTCATTTAAATTCAATTCGAAAGATAAATAAGGCAAAGTCGAACAAATTTTCAAACGATGATTAAAATTACACACAAATTTGAACAATAAAATATCTGCCTTATTTACATTCATTTACATCCGTATATCCAAATATCTTCAGATTTACATTCATTTACATCCGTATATCCAAATATCTTCAGATTTACGCCCGTATCTCCAAAATACCTTCAGTTCTACATCTTCTTACTTCATTTTCGAGACAATACTATTCCTAAAGATATACTCACACCACCACAAACCCATAAAAACCTAATACAAAAGACGAAATATTACTACAAGAAAGTGTCTCACAAAGGCTCTTAAGAAGAAATCACAGTGAAATTCACATAATAAAATGGAATGTAATATAGTGGAACTAATATAGCCAGTGAAACAAAAGCAAAAAAATTGTATATAGTTGAAGGCAATAAAGTCACATCTCAAGTGGTTACTTTACTTCAAAACTTTTTAAGACAACACAATCTTTATTTGAAGTATCCAAAATGTTGAACTACTTTAAGAATTTTGAATTGAAATAGTTAGGATTATTTTAGTAAAAAGACCTCCTTATTATGTCCCTGGCTGAGACTAGAGAGTACCTAATCTAAAGAACGAATGAACAAAATTTAAATTATAAGTTTATAACTGACTTGTATTAATCTTTCTATACTAATAAATGGAAATTTCCTGTAACCAATAACTTTCCAAATTATTGTTACATATACTGCACCAAAACCAAAACCAAAACCAAAAATATATATGCAAGTGTTACAAAAAATAAACTTTGCTAACTGAACCCCTAAAAAACATTGCAATACTGCCAGAAGGATTCTTCAAAAGGCGCACAATATATATACCCTTTGGCAAGTAAAATTCAGTGAAAATACTGTACATTTCCATCAAAATGAAAAATAGTGCAACTGCTTCACTCTCATTGCCACCTTTTGGGAGTTTTAGGTGATAAATTCGTTCCACTGGCTGATTTTCTCAATCCTGAAAGAAATAAAAAGAAATCCAGTCATGAAACATCAGCAGAACTGAAGCTCACTCTATTCGTATAAAAATTGCACAGTACAATCTGTAAATCACCGTTGTTCATACCAGTTGAGCCTTTTGAAGAATCCTGTGGTGCTTTTTCTGGGGTTCTAGGTGATCTAACTACCGTTTTCGGTCTGCAAAAAAGTAAAATTTCAAGAATACGATGAAAATCCTTAACCCGTCATACTAGAAATAACATGCTAGAAAGGAACAAAAGGACAAGAAAGCGACGAGGGTTGTTCGAAATGTATTCTGGATTTTATATTCTAGAAAATAAGGTTTAAGGTGTAACTTTATACTCTAGAAAATAAGGTTGAAGGAAAAGTTATACCCTCAAATGTTTTAAAGTACATTATTTGATAGACACTGCATATTCACATTATATCATCAAAATTTTCCAAGGCAACTTGAGAGAGACACAAAATATCATCATCATTCTTATTAGTTTCGTACATGAAGTGTATGAGTTAAAATGTAAGGTATACTGCTTTAAGACTAGCAAGAATGATCTTTAGTTTAAACTGCAAGAAAGGACTAAATATTTAATTCATCCATAAAATTCTGAAAAAATTTGGAATATAGAATTGACTAAATATACTTACTTATCTACATTCTCTGGTTGTTTTGCTCCTTCAAAGAACCAACCGCTTTCCGCTGAGCCATCAGTTCCTGCGCCAAGAGAAACACCATTATCAGAGATATCATGCACTCTTTGCAAATTATCTGCATTGTTGGATTCTAAGATCTCAGAGTTAGCAGAAAGGTTCTGACTTATATTCCCTCCACCAGTCCTGGATTGCCAGAGGGACTCTTTTTTATATCTAAAATCATCGCTATGTTGTTGGAAACTATCTACAGAATGCTTATCACTACCCTCTGAGTCATCTTCATCAGACGCTGCTCTCCCTATTAGTCCTGAGGCTTCCTCATACCTCAATGAATTTGTACCCCGTGTATCATTATTGGCTCCAGGGTTTACATTTTTGAGATCCTTAAGCAGTTGTAATCTCTCCTTAAATCTCCTCGTCCTTCTTAGCAATTGTGTCTTTGAGTGTTGCAACCTGAAACAGTTAAAGATGTTCAGAATGAACCACATTTTCTGAACACGTATATCAAAATGTTTCCTCTGGAAACATCCAAGTTACGCAAACGTCAGCTTATAATTTCTTGAACATTGACCAAGGAAAGAACTGAAACATCTAAATTGATTTCTGTGATTTCAAGGTATGCAATTGGTTATTTTCATGAATGCTAGCACGGAGTTATCTTATACTTTTTTAGTCCTTCTTTTTCTTTATTTAAATTTTACATTGAACAGGTACAACATTAGAATCGTATGTGAACACAAAAGATTTGTAACAAAAGAGTCAACCCAGCATAATGAATTATGAGGACCTGTAACAAATCATAAAAGTCATTAATATTGGATGGAAGAAAATGAATAGCACCTGCTCCATCAATTCTCTAACATCCCTTCCATCTTTGCTGCTTTTAGCAGCACCTAGCTCAACTCCTGATGGCCCTTTCAGCAAATTTTAAGGTGCTCAAACTTTCTGAAAAAGAACTAGCTTCAGGGTTAAGTTGCACAAACATGAGAGTCTTGGCATTTCCACCTGCATCACAAAATGATGATGATGATACATGATAGTAATAATAATAACACAATAATAATAATAATAATAATAATAGCAATGCATAATCACTTTTCAAGTCATGAATATAATTCAAATGCCTGAAAGATGATGACATAATTATTGCCACTAATATTCTTCAAGATATTTTACGGAAAAAGAAAGGTGCATGATCTAAAAAATAGAAGGCCATAAGAAGAAACACGAAATGAATTAATGTTTCTTGTACTGAAAGTTAAATAGGTTCTGTTGCATAATGAAAACTTTATCCTAAGATGGACAACAATATATTTGATCATTTTTAACTTTTGCGTAATGCGGAAGCAAATTCTGGATAAAATATATTATGTAAGAAAATTTAGTCAGAGAAATAAAAAATAAATAAATAAATGCGGAAGGATTTGCGAGACCAGAATGATGAGGAAAAGAGAAAATCATCCACTTTAATGACCCTGACACAGACTAAAAGAAAATAGTAGAAATGCTAGAGCCTCACATGAAATACTAAATCTTGTGTGAGACCTTTCCAATCAAGTGTTCATTCAATGCACGATAGACTTCACAAAAACTAAACTAAACTGAACCAAGTAATACTATTCCAATTTTACTTAAAACCTAAGATTATTGCGATCTTCCAGCAGAAATAAAGCTGGAGAGCCAAGCAAAATACAAGTACTTGAAATTCGTAGCTTTATGTACAGAAACTGCAGTAGACCAGACACATTAGCATCAATGAGGCAATAAACTACTTACCCAATGAGCTCTGAAGGACTTGAGTTAGTTTGCTGTTTCTGTATGGAATATGAGGACTTTTTTGTGCCAAAGCAGAGATGACATCTCCAAGCGCAGATAAAGATTTATTTATATGTTGAGCCTCCTTTAATCTATCACCTGTGACCAGAGACACCTCAGAGCGATCTACTCTTTCACTTCCTGCAAGATCCACCAAATGAAGACTACTGTGCATAGAAGATCTGGTTTTCTGATCTACTCCGCGAACATGAATACTCACAATGCTGTACAATTGCATATCATTTAACATTTTGGCAGTAACCCGTGAGAAATTGTTAAAAGGAATTTTGAAATGATAGTTATGAAACCTGTGTGATCGACTGCTTCTTTCATTTAGTGCTGTGGAACTTTTAGCTCTATTCTTTAGTCCAACATCCATCAGGTGCAATACATCAGCTGTTGCTTTAACCGGGTACATGCTGGCATCTGGGACTGCTAATCCATTTGGTTGGGAGCCAGACAAGATACCAAGCGTGTGCAGATCAAGGAAAACCAAAAAGAGTATTGTTTTGATGCAGTTGAAAAGCACTCATTTTTCCATCAAAATTTACACAAGAAAAGGTGCATTTCCAACTCTATAAGAACTGTGTTAAAACTTGAATGCTTAAAATTAAGCCAAGTAATCACAAAAATTTACTTTGATTTCATTGAGAATATGTACTTAGTTAAAGCATATAAGAGAGTTTGAGATCAAGCTACAATTTGGTTAGGAAAAATAATTAATATATTGGTGAGTGCATCCTAAAGTTATAATTAATATATTGGTGGTTAGGATATCTCTTTTGAGAACTATCACTTGAAAGTAAATCACGGACTTGTTCATTATATATTTCCACCATCTGAACAGAAATTTCATAAGAAAATGTGCTCTTTCTATTCTGAGAAATTCGGAACAGATTGTTTAACGCTCGGTAGTTAACCCCCCATTCCTCTTCAGATGCTCTATCAGGTCCTGTCTGGAAATAGATGTGATTCTTTCAGAAATCCACACCACAATGAAATATATGAAATGCAGACCGTAACTGTTCAAAGATTTCATACCATAGTATAGGTTTTCCCTGATCCAGTCTGGCCATAAGCAAATATGCATACATTGTATCCATCCAAAACTGATTGTAACATCAAGGGCCGAGTATCTGAAAATACTTCAACTGCCAATATACAAAAAAAAAAAATTGTGAATTTGCATGCTTTTGGGCATATATAACAAAAGAAGAAAATAGAAGCAAATATGACTATACAAGTAAAGTGGAATCAAAACCTTGTGTTGCAGCTTGACTATAAACCTTATTGAATTTGAATGATTTATGACTTTCTTTTCCTTGTTTGGCAGGATTTGCAATGATGAGTTGTCCATTTTCACCAACATATTCAATGGTTGATTGTCTTTCTTTTTGTCCTGGGAGAAATGGCCTTATCCTACAATAAACTCTGATATTTCCTATTCATTGAAGGCCAAAAGAATCCATATTAAACAATATAAGAAACTAAAGAATATAAGTACCTAAGTGTTTAACAATTTGAAAATGCCATATGTAGAACCTTTTAGCTCTTGGAGCTCATTATGTAGCTTTTGATTTTCAGCTACGATTGCGTAATAGTTTTCAGCTGCATTTTGCAGTGTTTTTCTGATCTTGGTTCCTGGTGTTAATTTTTGACCATGAGATCAATTCATGACATGTTGCATTAAAAAGCCAAAAGTATATTATTTTAACTAGAGAAAAGAGTTTTGAAGATAGGGACCTAAGCAATTAAATTCCTCTGAGTAGCTTTTTTGTGTTTTCACAACTTCTTGCTTGATTGACTTTGAAGCAAACCTGAGTTCCTGAATATTTGCACAGATTATGTTAAACATAATACACAACCCAGAAAGGCATAGAAAAGATAAATAATAGAAACTGAGGAGTACACGCAGTGCACCAAGTTGGAATTCGGTAAATATTTGGTATATGTGCTCTTTCTTGTTCCATCCCTGTGTTTTTGATTCAGATAATGCCTCAAGTTTCTTCACCCTATTTTTTGAATCTGTTAGGAGGTTCACAACTTCCCTCAACTTCCCCTCTAGCTCTTGTTGAGCTCCTTTGGCTTCTGTTTCCATTTGTAAGCAGCATTCTTCATGTGTTTTCCTCAGATACACAGCCATTTCTAGCTCTTGCTTCAAAGCTGTAATTTCATGATTGTAATCATCCTTCTCTTTTGTCAGTATAACCACTTCCTGCTCGTCAATCTTCCTTTTTTCTCCGATTTTGCTCTGATCATTCTAGTGTGAAGACAAACAGTGAACCATGTAAGAATATCAAAAGCATTCCTTGTGGAGGGAATTCATTGAATCTATGACAGTGTTACAACATTTGAGAAACTTTTTCTTTTTGCAATAACCATAAATGAGGAAATAGATTTCTCCTTATAAAAATTGTGGAGGTAGATAAATAATCAGCATTAAGATATGAATACCCTTTCTTAACAAAGAAGTAACTACAATCCCATTTCAGAGGTTAAGTTGTTGGACACGAGTAATTAAAGTACTAAATCTTCAACATGCCCCTTCACTAAGAGGACAGATTCTTTTGAATCTGACAAACACGCAGAGGAACCATGGATGGTTGGTTGTTCAAAGAAATTGATGACTAACAGAAACAGTTCTGGCTCTCACATATGAACCAAAACAAAGCAGAATACAATAAGATGATTAAAAGACAATGCCCACTATTAAATGCTGAAAGTAATACCTTAGCTTGAGGTAGCTGATGTGTAACAATCTGCAGCAAATCTCTCTGGTACACAAAAGGACCACATCTTCAAGAAAATTTTGGGATTAATGGAAGAATCAATACCTTTGGTTCTACGCTATTTCCAGATGCAATCTTCATTCTAATACTCTAATCCTATACCGGTACTTCTCCTCACGAGCCTTGAAAAGGTTGTTTTGCTGCAGGTAGAAAGAGGAAAGTTTGACCATCACTTAACTAATAAGAACTATCTACAAGAAAGGTGCACAAACTATTACCGTTTTCAAGTGTTCTGCTTGAGTAGATATCCTCCGCTCAATCTCTTGCACAACCTTTCTCAGAAGGCCTGCCACTCGCTGTCAAAAGGAACAAATAACTTAGCTCTTAAGTTTTTATTATGTAAGATGAAATGCCCAATACTGCTGAAAGACATCAAGATTATCCCTTCCTCCCATACATGAGGTATCTCCCCATTTTTCCGCTCAATGCTTTCATCCAGAATTCCATTTACAACACTTAAAAGTGACTGAGTCGGAGCATTCTGTGCAGAACAGAAACAAAAATTGATTAATGAAGCACAACATACACTGATAATGACAAGTCTCTAAGATCCAGTCCTAAAACATTCACTTAAGCGAGACCTCAGAACATACATCCAAACTGTTTGATTTCATCATTTCTGAAATCTTTGAAGCAGGGAGATCTGCATAACGTCCATTTTTCAGTTGAAATACCTCGTGGAACTTAAGCCCAACATGATGTACCATTGCTGCTGATGGCTCTGAAGAAACAAAAGGAAGTAACTAAATTCTAGAAAACAAAGATAATGGGTGCATATCTACTCTCATGATTGACGTGCAGTAAACATGACTATATTTTGTTTCTTAACTTCAAAACTGGATCGTTTCTTAACTTGACATCAAAACTGGATTGTTCCATAACTCTAGATAGGATAAAGATAGCAATAATACCTGCCCTCACTGGACTGTGCAATGCACGTTGAGAGGAAGAATCCTTATGAACTCCATTACTACCACCAAAACAGTCTCCTAATAACTTCCATTTTGTACTTCCATCACTTCCAAATTGATTAGTTGAATGTGTCTCAAAATGATAATGTGCCCCAGCATTTGACATAACGTGTGCTCTAAGAGTTAAAAGGCACTCTAACACCATTTTCATGGACCCCTGATAAAGTATTTAAGTGTATTGAATATGAGAAAAACAAAAGGTAACGAGCAAGAATTACAAGAAGCAGATATTTGGAATGTATTGCTAGGTAGAACTTACTATGAGATTATCCATTCATGAACCAGCTACTTATAAGTGAGATTTGGTTACCTTTTCCAGGTCCGACAACTGAAATCCAGGCAACCCCATTTGTTCCATGGTTGACAAAAACCCTTTAACATTTTCGGAGCCTTCGCAACTCTGAAGACTGAAAAGGACTGCCATACTATAAGGCACACAATCCAGATGATCACCATTAAAACATTAACATTATTCAATTTGCACTTTGAAGATGAAGAATAAACAGACAACAACCTCTGTCACACAACCAGGTTTTAATTTGTTTAACAATTGACATAAGACTGTGCCATCAACCAAGAATTCTTGTAATTCCTCATCTGAAGCATTTATTGGTAAACTTATGTCAGGAAGAAGATTGTTCAACCATTCCACCAAAATGGCCCTCTGCTTAGCTGCGAAACCAAAAAGGGGAACAATTCATACAAGTGAATATTGATATGGGCACAAATTTGGGGGTTGAAGTTTGCATGAACTTCAGCCTCACCATTACTCTTTGTCATGGGCTCAAATACATCACCATTGAAAGACATAGTTGAGCTGTTGAGTCTATCATACTCCGTGGCTCTCCAAAGGAACTTAGGACAGCAGGCCAGTGTTCTTGTCCTCTTTCAGATCTCGTACAACTATAGCACCATCGAAGTTTATAAGGAAACAAACTTTAATTACCATCAGAAAAAAAAAAAAAAAAAAAAAAAAGGACGAGCATAGTTGCTAATGCATAGAGAATCAAAGTTCACAAGAATCATGATACCTTTTTGGTTAAAAGAAAGTTAGATCAAATAAGAATTTATTTCTTTTCATACTATGTGTAGGAGCAGTATAAGAATGAATCGCTTTCCCAACCTAACAATATTAAAATTGCGTTTGGATCAATGTATTTGGGGAAAGAATTGAAATCCACCTATTTGTTGAGTAATTTTTAGAGTTAAAACCAATGAATTTTAAATTTATCCAAATTAAAAAGTGTGAAAGGAAGGATTTCAAATAACTTATAAGCATGGGTGGATCTAAAATTCATTCATTTTAGCTTTACAAATCTTTCCAAGAAATTACTGGATTTCAAAATCTTTCCCAAATCCATTGATCCAAACACGACAAAAATGAATTAGCTGAATTCTACTGAAACTGATTTTTCCAAGAAATGAGTCAATTTCAAATCCTTTCACAAATCCATTGATCCAAACACAACATAAATGAATTTGCTGAATTCTATGGATTTTATCAGAAACTTATCCTAGAGATTATCCATTTGAATCACTGGATAAGAAAGCTTGAAGAAGTGTTCTTAATTCCAAGCAGCCATAATCTTGCAATATTAGTTTTCCATGAAGAAAGGTTGCTTGCAAGTGATTTTTCAGCAAGTAAAGGAGAAACAATGCTGCAGTATCAGAGTGGTTTTCTAATATGCAAATCCATCCACTTAAGAATAGATGAAACAAAGACAGAATCAATAACAGAAGAGAGCCATCAACTTTGTGATACTTGATCCACAAAAGACATTTCAGCATCATCTCTTACAAAAATAAACCATAATTGGCAACGTGATATGATAAATTGATATCTTAACTTTTTAACTATCTGGGAATGAGGAAAATCATAGGAAATATCTGTATATCTATGCCTTCTTTCATAGAGTGATTGAAATACTGGGCTAATTTCAATAGAATTGTCAAACAAGTTAGCATAACTGAAAATCGCATAATCAAAAGAGAGAGAAACTAACTTTTGGAATAAACAAATAGCTAGTCCTCAGATGGTTTCTTTGCAAGGATAAAAACTCCTGCATAAGCAGAGGCAAAAACTACTAATCGGTATCGTTGATGTCTTTCTGATCACTACTCATAAGGTTCTCTATCACTCTGTTTATCTCACATCCAACTTTCCCATTAATATGCAACACAAATTAGCTTATTTTATCTCCTAATATTATCATACACTGTGTACTTGCGTCCATACATGGTAAAAAAGGGATTTTTTTTTAACAGAAAAACCAAGCAATAAATTGAATCTTCCTCAATCTTTGCTTTATAATGACAAACCAGAATAAAAAACATGGACACAGAAAACACAGCGAATTCAAAAAATTGGACTTGTATTTAAAATTATTATATCAAACAAACAAAAATTCACATGATCAACATTCAAATAACAGAATACAAAACAGGTAAAAAATCAAGTCCTGCCCCTGCCCCAGATTTAAACAACCTCAAAAATATAAATCGAGAAGAGCAGAATTCTATCAAAATGGGTTTCAACTACAACAATTCAAAATGCAACATGCAACTTAATCATCCTTTAACAGTTATTCTACAACATCCAATATTAATTCTGCTAAATGCACTAATTCTTGATCACATGCAAAACATGAAAGATTTCAAACCTATGATCAGAAATCCATACCAAGAAGGCCATGCAGATCAATAATACCTTACATGCAAGTAAAGGGGACTCCAATTCTTGAACATTTGCAGAGAAAAAAAAATATGAAGGGACCAACCTGAGATAGAATGTAGAGGGATAATGAAACGTTTGCAACTTAGCTCAGAAAGGCAAGAAAATGCAGATTTTATTTCTTTAGTGATTAATAGGAATTATTATTATTATAATTGGTTAAGGGAAAATTCGAAGGCATTTCGTTGAGTCTTTATACTTCCGTGAATTCTTGGTGTTCTATGTGAGGTTAATAACCTCCGTTTGTTTTCCATTTACTTAGGAGAGATCAAAAGTCTTTTTTGCCTCTCTCAGGTGAGATCCAAATTTAGCTAGCTTGACTTGATCTTGTGCCTTTTTTATTATTTAATTTCTTCTTTTAGAATGAATTAATAAGGGAAATTTTTTTATTGCATGTGTGCAATGATAGAAAAATTAATTATGTTCATGGATACATGTGTCTGGGCAAATTTATTAGCCTTAGATCCGTTTGAGATTGAGTTGGCTAATTGTTAAATATTTTATGTAATAGAATTTTTAATAAAAAAGTGTTTAATAAGTAATTGTACTCTAATTTATTGTTTGTTAATAAGATTGCATAAGTACTTTTTTATATTTGATAATGTTTAATTTGAATGTTTAAAAAGTTTTTTTATTTTTATTTAGTTTTAAATTTATGTTAAAATGGTTAAATTTTATATTTAGTTGTTTAAAAAATAAAATCTAGGCCTCTTTTTAAAAGTACCAATTTTAACCTTGTGATTAGAGTACTTCTCACGCTAAGACTTCTAGCCTTGAATTTAGAGCAGTATATTTTACCAAATACTATAAAAGTGCTTAAATTATCTAAAAGTACGTTTTTAGCAAACGCACTGCAACTCCAAACGGGTCTTAGTTGGTAAGTTTAGGAAGGAAAAGAAAAGAAGGGAAATGTAATAAGGGAAGAAAGGAAGGGAAGAGAAGAGAAAAGAAGTTCTATTTAATTTGTTTGGGAATTTTGAAAGGAAAATTATATTAATATTAGATTTTTACTAAATATCCTTCTTTTTTATAATTTGTATTTGAAAGATAAATGTCACATTTCATCATTTGTTTAAGTTAGTCAATGTTTTCCTTTCATTTCTACCCAGTCTTGGAAGGAAAGTTTTTATTTTTTATTTTTATCTGTTCATCTCCCTCTCTTTCTTTTCTTTTTCATCCACTCGAAACTCTCAAACAAAGAAAATATTCTAACTATTATTTTCCTTCCTTTCTTTTCTCTTCCTTCCATTTCCTTCCATTCGAACGAATTGTTAGAAAATTAAAAGAGGAAAAAATGGTTAAATAAAAAGATGCATATATGTAGGCTTGGGATAGGAAGAAGAGAGAGATCCGAATTCTTTGTTGGGAGATGAGATCATTTGTGGTCAATATATTGTTGAAGCTTGTTGTGCTTTTTTCCCCCTTGTTTTCTCTATTTCTTATACTATTTTGTGAACGATAATTACAAAATATTTTTCTAGGTACAATGATCATAAGTGAATGATTTTAGAATACCACAAATAATAACGACAATATTTTGCATTTAATGAGATAGACTGATGATGTAGAAAATGCTTCAATAAAATAATGACTCAAGACTTAAATCACACACCCATTGCATACAAAAAGAATCATTAGATAAGATTTAGAGTCCATTCAACTGGACCAATACAGTAAAGGCACATTAAAATTTAAAGGTATTTTATAAATTTGAGAATCAACTAAAGTACATCATTAGAAATCACATACTTACACACTATACTCACAAATTCTCTGTCAATTTTGTTTAGGATCATGACATCTATTTTGAATACTCAGTTGACAAGTTTTAGAGTGACACCCGGGACAACTCCCACCACTTTTTATATGTTTTGAAGATTTCACTCTATTCAAAACTTATACCTAAACTTTGGACACATAAGCCCCTATATGGTAGTATTAGAAAATTAGTAAAAATACGTGGTCCTATTTTTTGACACCAACATCTAACATCGTCTATGTGAATGACAGACAAGCTAAAGTTTTTGCACTCACCTACTGAGACACAACTTCAGTCTCTCTTTAAGCAATTCATACCAGCCAGAGTTAACATAAGAAGCACATAAACGTACTCTTGCATAACCATCTACTCTTGATTCTAATCATTTATTATATGACATTAGCTACATACTTTGCTTCTAGGTGGAGAATATTACAACAAATAAAGAACAAGTAGATGCACTCAGGTTCTAATTGTCTTTTTGCGAATAGAGGTTAGTGACTGGACCGTCTCATCAAGTGAACTTCCTTTATTATAGAGTCAAAGGTAACAACCATGATGCTACAAGACAAATTCATGACCTTTGTTAGCATACTAATGAGTTAGCTATTCAAGGGTGAGGAAAGGCAACTAGGACAAATCCTTTTTTAAACAAAGGAGCTATTTCACAACCATTTCTTACACCTCAACAAACGTAATTAGAGTCGAATGAGTCATCTCTGGCACGTACCTATTCACTGGTGTGGATTTAAATTAAGAACACATCATAGTATCAAGTCTTTTTCCATCATATAATGAGAGAAATATTTAGAGTTCAAGTTAGTGCTAACTACCATGGCACAACTTTCTCACATAAGAATTTATAAACTTCCCAACTCAACATCCCTCTAGAGATAGAAATGATCTTCAAGAGGATAAATAAAATTAAAAGACCATTATAATGGTGCCGCCAAATTATATGGTTCTTTTCATATGCCGAATTATATAATTATTTTTTGTGCTTTTTTTTTCCTTTTTTTTTTTTCTTTGTTCCCCATGCCATTTCCTTTAAATATTATTATCGATTTTCTTTGCATACATTTTTATTTTCTTCTACTAATTGAATTAAACTCTATCTTTTATGTCAAATTATTGCTAACTAAGGGTAGGAAGTTGGTCCCCCAATTCCAAACGAAATATGGAGTTGATACCAAAATATTCTTCCATTGAATATTCTGCTCAGAGGCATAATATAACCTCATTTCAAGGAGTTTAGTTTAACTTAGGCCTTTGGTATTTGCACTCCGCTATGCCCTTTATTTTTATTTTTTATCTAAGCTCTGGCTCTATGAACTAAGGAAAAAAGAAAAGCAGATTCAAACAAGCTACTAGTAGTAAGTTGAATCTCAGGGTTGAGCTATCTCGCGAACACTATTGGGAATGAAGCAACGTTTCCCAAACTTATTAAAGATTTCTTACACTAAATGCAATAAAAAAAAAACTCTTTGACTCCGTGGAGGGTAAAAATAATTTAGTCATCCAGCATCCAGCCAACAACACTATGGTCATAAAAAACAGCCAACTTAGACCTAGAACCAAAGACTCCTTCCTACAAGAAGTTAACAAGGAAGAGTCCCAATATAGCCCCAAGCTATACGATCAACCTTTGTGCTCTTGCCATCAATCAGAGTTGTGGATTCATTAGTTTTCATAACCACTTTGTTTTTTTATATTTTTTCTATACTATTGGATGTTCATCTTTCTACTTGCAAGTCTTAAAAGAGCAATTGATTTCACAGAGACAAGACTCAAGGTAAAGGGGGCACAAGGAAAAAGAATACCCCTAATTCAATTGGAATTATATGACTGCCCAGGCCACGGCTGTCCAGGCCAATTATGCTTTAAAGTAAGCCTTTTGCAGTCAGGTAGCCTAGACCATCAATTTCTACATGAACGACAAAATGGATTACTACTATAGTCAACTCTACTCAAAACACCCCATAGGGAACTTTACAAATAATCCCTACATGTACTTAGAAAAGATCCCTCTATAGTATTTAGAAAAAATTCCTACATGGTACTTGCGAACATCCCTACAAGAGGAATTGTGGAGTTAACTTGGGAAGGGTATGAATTAAGGGGCTTTTATGCAACTTTGTGAAGTTACTTAACCTATCTACCATAACCTCTCTTATCTCCCTACTCAATCAGTTATGTTATGAAACCTCTCTGACACTAGGGCTTGAGAACTAAGAGGGAAATATTAAAATTGAAAAGGATAGCTTGGCATCCCAAGGGGGTAATTCTTCTAGCAATCAGATCATTTTCTCCTAGATCAATTGGGTACAAGATTAGGTGTGCTTAGTTTTATCCTTATTTGTATTTGGCTTTGGGGTTGTATCGTGTCAATTGCTAGACTAGCGTATAATTACATGTTTGGATAGTTACCTTTCATACAGGGTGCCTCACACCATCCCTCGATGGGAGATGCCTGGTTGGTCCTCTCTTGGGTAACAAAAGTGGTGCATGCCAGGCCACCCACTCACATAGGCGTGCCTAGTTACCCTTAAGGAGGTATGCACCGCCCTTGTCTCGTGAGGGACACTCAAAGCCCTCCTTCCTAGGGTATTCTTTAATTTTCTCTGCACCACTTTTCATGAAGATGCTTCCATACTTTTGGTATTCTCTTCCGTCATTTTTATTGGGAGACTGACTAAGATTCGTCATCACTAATCAATGAAGTACTCAAACAATGTCATATCCATGGTCCCTGTAGATTTTCTCTAATTTCTATGTTTTAGATAGACAGACTATTACATGCAGACAGTTAAATAGCAGATTGACATATGCTAAAAGGTAAATGACATAAAGAAAGATTCTTAATTCGAAAATGATACATCTATAATGATAGTTTTGTACCAAAACACATTAGTCCTATAAGAAGAGGCGAACTCAACTTATAAAGGCAAAGAATGTGGGATACAACAGTTGCGGTAAAAATTGCCATATTGTCAGAACTAGTCTTGACATTTGAATCCAAGAATGGGGGCAGAACGAGTGCTTTAATAAAATGCTGACATGTCCTAGACTACACGCATCCGACGCATACGAACTAAGACCCATTGGACCAAAATTTGGGTTAGGAAAACATACCCACTCCAACATAGTTCTATCTATGTCCAAATATACTTTCTTAATACAACAACTAAAGATACATATTCAGAAACTCACACAATTACACAATAACCTCAATGAATTCTCTTTAGATATTTGGCTCGTTTATTAAATAATACTGACTTAAAGCATTGAAATGTCTCTGGAGAGGGTGCTCCACCTCTCTTTCTAGGAATCTAATGCATCTCATGTCCAAGTCCAAATCTTCTATACCTTGCAAATTACACTGTTCCATTTTTCTATATCAACACATGCTAAGGTGGAAAATTTTCTAAAATTGTGCTCCTTTTCAAAATTGTTCTTTTTTTATGCCGATTAGAAAAATCATTTCCGGGAGAGCGGAACTCGCATTCGGCTTGACAATGCGAGTTCCTTGCGAGCTCAATCATGATTTAAAAAAAAAAAAAATTGACCTCGGGGAGCTACAATAACGTGTTGCGCGGAGTTAGACTACTTCCGATAAAGGCTATAATTGATAGTATATTCCATTGTTCCGTCAAACTATTTGTTGATAATATTGCACGGGGTGCACATTGTCGCACATCAATTACACCAAAGAATTGGAAATGGTTGTTGTCAGCAGACAAAAAAGGTGGAGGACACACAGTCATGGTTTTTGATCAGTCTACTGGTGTGTATAGAATTAAAACACCTCATCGTGTGACTGGTCGTGGTGGCAATGTACAAACTGTCAATTATGTACAGCAGACATGTAGCTGTGGTAAGTGGCAAATGTATAGGTTTCCATGTTCGCATGCTTTGGCAGTTTGCAGGCATAAGGGTGATGAACCAACCCGACTGCTTGCGGACCATTACACCACTCGCATATATCGAGACCAGTACAGCGTAAGTAGATTTGTTCCGCAATCTAATCCAGAAATGAGTTGCCTCCTATTCATTGGCAGTTACGTGGTGATGACAATATGTTCGTTGAACGCCGGGCAAGCCGTGTACGTGCGAGGCGCATACGAAACGAGATGGATATTAGGGATCGCCGTGAACCCAGAAGATATACGAATTGTCATGAACCGGGACATAATCGCAGGAGTTGCCCTTCGCGACAACAATGATTTGTCTTTGTATTGTGTTGTTTACGTACTCATTGTATTCTATGAATGTAGTTTGTTTTTAATGTATTCGTTTATCAAAAAATATTGTATTATCAAAAAATGTTTGTCTGATCATTGATTACTATCAAAAAATATTGTACAATCATTCATGCTTTTCATATTACTTTGTTTAGGTATGGATGATTAGTCGCGAGAGTTTGTTCATCCTGGACCATATATAGATGATATTATATCACCTACGACGCCACATAGGGCAGATCTATTTTTGACGGTCTTATCGATAATTCCACACTATAGGTTAAGCGTTGTGATGGGATTTTTGGGATCACATGCCTATACCGGTGCGGGTATGGCATTATATTTGTTTGGCAGGTTTCGAGGGCATCGCATCTTTAGGACGTATTTCAGTGGATCATGCTTTGATCACCAGTCTTGTGGAGCGATGGCAACCTGAGACACATTCTTTTCATCTGCCCATTGGAGAGGCCACCATCACGTTACAGGATGTAGAGGTACTGTGGGGTTTACACATTGACGGCCCGCCCGTGACGAGTAGAGACACTACTCATTCTGCAGATGCTTGGAGCCAGTTATGCATGGAGTTATTGGGTTTCATGCCTACCAAATCAGACATTAGATCGTCCGCTTCCCGATGATGCGACTGATGACATCTGTCGGCAGATGGCACGTACATACTTACTTGTACTTATTGGAGTCATTTTATTTCCAGACAATTCAGGCAATAAAGTGCCACTACTGTATCTTCAGTTGCTCAGGGACTTGGAGACTGTGGGCCGTTATAGTTGGGGATCAGCAGTTTTCCTAGGCACACTGTATTGCAGTTTGTGTGATCCCACTTCACCCACAGCTAGAAATATTTGCGGACCAGTACTATTAGTACAGGTATATTTCAATACTTTATATTCATATATTTTATATTTGAATCCTTTATATTCATTTATTGTATACAGTTATGGGCTTGGGAGCGCATGCCGACACTGCGTCCTATCCGGTTAGAGGCCGCACAGGAGCATCACGGAGCATATGGATCTCGGTATATATGTTTTGTTAAATTTTTTAATTAAACATGTTTACATTGGATTTGATATTTATTAATTTGTATTGCATGTGGGATGTTGGATTTGATGTGCGCAATGCTCCTCGTCATGTTTTATCTGTTTTTCGAGATCAGTTACATACTTTGCGACCCAATGAGGTACATCCGTCGATTACATTTCTTTTGACTTTATTGTCCTCGTATTTCGTTTATTTACTAACTTTTTTTCGACTTCTTTGGTATTAGTTTATATGGCAGCCATTCTCTGATGAGTGACTACTTGATATGCTTCCCCATTACTGCACTGCTGGTCATGACATATGGCGTGCAGTTACTTATTTGATATGTTGGGAGATCGTGAAATGTTACCTCCCTCATCGGGTTATGCGACAGTTCAGTTTGCATAAACCCATACCAGATCAGAGATTGATTGGTAATCAAGGTGCACTTCATTTGATAGACCACCGTGGTCGAGCGAACAATGATTGGGAGTTGACCCACCGACAATATATAGATATTTGGGGCGCAAGAACGGATACAGTTGATGTTGGTCTCCCATGTGTTGGTACTACACATGCATCGGGTGATTACATGCAATGGTATCGACCGAGGACGGTGATGTACATATCCAATCCTAGTCAACGCCCTACTTTTGCAGAAGGGTACCTCGGCAATGGTGCACGTGTAGATTATCTAGTAAGTAATTATTCATTTTTCTTATTGTTTTTCTTTTTCGAATGACTTCAGTAAAACTAATTTCAACTTTCACGGTAGATGGATTCTTAGATGGTATAAGCTAGATTGTACTACATGCCGTTAGACAACATGACTGAGGACGATACTCTGAATAGTAGTACATGGGCACAGATCAGACATTTCGCTTCTCAATCACTACATGCAGTAGGCGAATCTACTCGTCTTGATCTTCAGCCTCCGCCAGTTCATGTTTACGTTCGACATCCACACCAGGCACATGATCCACATAGAGTAGAGCGGACTCCGCGGCGAGGCGGGTAACACGGAGGTGGTCGTAGACGTCTTCGAGTTCCATCTCCTGGACCCCATGTAGATGCTAGATCCCCTCATGTTAATATACTATTCGAGGGTGACACTTCACACATACTTTCGCCAATGCGCACTCCAGTGGGACCATCATCTTTCAGACAGTCGTCCACTGGGCCTGACCCAGAGCATACTGGTCCAACTGTTTCAGATGAAGAACATGAACACGAACAAAACATACCTTCGCAGGCGGAAATTGCTCACCATACTCAACAACAAGACACTCCTTTATTTTATATCGTCTATCCCGTCGATCAAAAAGGGTGCCTAAACCTAGAGAGTGTGGTATGGGCGGGAGATTTGGAGATCATGGACAATGACATTTGTTATTACTTCACGCAATTTCCGCCTGCGAAGTGTATGTTTTGTTCGCCCTAGTCAGGTGCTTTTTTATTGTTATTAGGTTTGTATTTATGTTTTTTAGCCCTTGTCGGGCTTTTATGGATGTTTGTTGCCCTTGCTAGGTTTGGTTGTTGGCAGGAAGAATGTTCGTAAAATAGGAGAGGTTATGTCAAAATTTTATCAAAAAATATGATAAATTAATAAATTTGCGGGTTTACACATTTCATTCGCGTACTATTTCGTTAATGTTATAGTTTATAGTTTAAAGATAATGGTTTAGTATTCCTAAATATCGTACTATTTCGGTAATGTTATAGTTTATAATTTACGATTTAGTATTTAAGTGATTTCATCTTACAGTCAAATCCTTCTTTAATTAACAAAAATATCAAACATTTTTCTATTTTTGTTTGCTTAATAGTGCAAAATTTCCCTTCGCAATATACATATTCAAATTTAAAAAATTTAAAAAATAAAAAATAAAAAAATTTGCCGGACCTTGCATTTCAAAAATGCGAGGTCTGGGAAAATATATATATATATATATATATATGTATATATATATTTTAAATCATGATTGAGCTCGCATTCACCGAATGCGAGTTTCACTCTCCCGAAAATGATTTTTCCAATCGGCATAAAAAAGAACAATTTTCGAAACAAGCACAATTTTAGAAATTTTTCTGCTAATGGTAGTTTGGTTTGTTAATAAGACCCATGATTGGACTATTCCTTTTGGTAGTTGTGTGTTGTGATGGAGTCAGCTTGTAGTAGTTTTTGCATGAAAAGTAGATATTTAAGAGTTTTTCATTTCAACTTTCAACTAAAGTATATTTTAGTGAGGTAATTGTAACATGACGGGCATACTTTCTACATGTCAACTAGCTATGATACAAATAAGAGCAAGTGAAAACTCCCATCAAGTAATACCTAAAAAGGTTTAGTTATGCTAGTCACCCAATTTTTTTCCTATATTAATTTGGAAAATCATATACTGACCGAGAATCCCTAGCCTACTGCTCGAGCTAATACACATGGCAACCCACGTGTAATATTATTCCTAAGTTTTAGCACAAAATGAAAAAGAATACTGTAACTTAATGTCAACAATTTACCATTTGTTTTTGCTCTTCACTCCTAAAATCTCTCTTTTTTCCTCCCCAAAATAATCTCTTCCGTCTTCCCACTTTCTTTTATTCCATTATCCTGAGTCTATCATCAGCCCCTAAAGAAACTCCTCCATCTTTACCACTTCCTCTCCATAGGCAACTAATTAGAGGACAAAAAGAATGAAAAGGAGTTGATTGAGGATGTGAAGAATAAAGATGGTGCCAATTTTCAAATTGAGGTTAGGAAAGTGGTGAAAGCTGATGAGGAGAAGAAAAAAAGTGTAGTGGTAGAAGGTGTCAATTGAATTCTTAAGATTACTTTGTTTCTAGGGCCAATCCTGTTTGGACTTTCTCTATAGCGATTGGGCATTTTTTTGTTATGTCCTCACAGGACTGCTAGTATTATGGTTTATTTTAGGTAGTGAAGATGCGATATCTTTAATTCTAGATGCTCATCTCTTATTTTAATAACGATTTATACTGTGTATTTTCAGATATACTCTTGGTGAAATTTTTTATACTAATTATGATGAGAGCCTTGCTGGAACTTTTTGTAACATGTAGTGTATTTCAAGTTCAAATGTTTTCTTGTTATAGCAATTACTCGTGAGTGAAAAAAAAAAAACAGAAAAAAAATTATTACTAAATCATTAAAGATAATTGAGTTCAAACAACTAGATAAATTATAAAAGATTAAAATGTCAATTTTAGTCACTAAACTTCTTTGACGGCTGAAAAAGCCAATTAACTACCAAAATTGCATCCAAGAGGTCACTCCATTAATTTAAAGCATTAAGTCTCCATCATTCAGTGCATGTCACATGAATCAGTTTTAATGGAGAAAAAAATTGTCCAATCACCTTTTGCTACACTTTACATTCAACAGCTTCCTTCCCCCTCAACCACATCTTTTGGCCCCAAAAGTAACCTAAGAGGGGGGTGAATTAGGTTGTTTAAAACAATAATTTTTAATGTATTTAATGGAAAGGCAACAAATAAACACTTAAGCACAAATGAATATAATAAATATTCAACAATTAAAGGTTAAAGAACAAATATAAAGATAGAGATAGAGAGTATAAAACCAAACTCCCAAACTTCTCAAGTTTGGAGTATTTCCACTAGTAGTACCTCTTCAAAGAAGGTGAGGCAATAACCTTCTTGTACACAAAGTAGGCTCACCCTTGCACCAACTAAGTCCCTCTAGTTGAGCCAAAGGGTTTTACACAACAACCTTACTTTTGTACACTGTTATCCCTCCACTCTTACACTTGAAGATCACTCACTAGTCTACTCTTGCTCACACTAATTCTCTCTAGTTGAGCCAAGAGAACTAGACACTACCCAAACCAATACAACACACAATATTTTAGCCTATTTCTTCCTAAATAGCTCTTACAAGTGTTTGTATTGAATGCAGTAGTTCTACTCTTTTTTTTTTTTACTCAATTACAGACAAGGGGGTATTTATAGAAGCCCAGAAATTGCTTCCAACGGCTCTCTAAAGACTATTTTGTGTTTCCTGAGAAACTAGCTGTTTGGTCTTTCGGATGGCCGATGCCGTGAGTGTGCGTTCGAACGAACTAGCCTTTGGACCTTTCAGACATCTGATGCATGGCTTCTGCGTCCGGTCTCTGAGGGTATTCGTTCGGATGTCCGAGAATGCGTCCGATCCTGCGTCCGGTCCTTGCAATGTCTTCTGGAAGTATGATCGAACGCTATTCTTCGTCCGAGGCTTCAGGTCCTTTGTGTCGGACGATTATCATCGTCCAAATTGTCTTCCTTCAGACAATCATCAACATCCGTAGAGTTTTACTAGTTGTTTTCTTGATTGTGTTCGGACAATCATCATGTTACGTCCGAAACTCCCTATTTTTCTGCACACTTGTTTTCAAACTTCTAGTGTGATTTGGTCATCATCAGAAAATGATTATCATAATTGGGGTTCAACAATCTCCCCCTTTTTGATGATGACAAATCAATTGGACAATTCAAAAAATAACCATAAAATATGAAGTACAAGACAAGAGAATTTGTCCATTATTTCTCCCCCTTTTGGCATCATCAAAACATAAGAAAAATAATGCAATTTAAGCTCCCCCCAAGTTTATTCTCCCCTTTGAAAGATGAATATATTTCACATGAGTACACAGAGAATAAGTCAAATTATACAAAACAAATCTTCCCTTCAAGAATATGTATTCAATAAGATATGAGGGAATTCATGCAAAGAATTAGGATCAAAAGAATTTTTGCTCATTCCTTACCAAAAAGCATCGTCAAAACAATGAAGCAAGTGTGATGCAATTTCTTGCAAAATAATCCATTTAAAATAGAGAATGCTCCCCCTTTCTTTTGCAAGTGCATTAGTGACTTATTATAGACAAAAATTGGGGATACACATTTCCTAGCGTTCTAAATAAATTCAATCACATAGATGAGTAACATTCAAGAGAACATAGTTCAACTTAATAAATGAAAGCACATTCTTAACACAAAATTTTAGATGTTACCCATTTCAATGTCATCTTAGCTCATATGCCTTGAACACCCTCCATTGATAATCTATCTTGAATTCCTTGGTGCTCTTCCAAGCATACCTACATGCAAAGTTAAGCAACTACTTTTGGTACCCAAACTTTCTTGGGTCCAATTGGGTTAATAACATGCTTAATCACTCAAATACAATTTATTCTTAATATTTCATTTCTTTTAACATAACAATTTTTCTTTACATGGCCATGTTGATGACAATAATTACAAATAATATTCTTATTGCCATAAAAAGAAGATTTAGATTTAACATAGCACAAATCATTTTTTCTAAAGGTGATAAAATTTTTGTTCAAAAACATATTTCTAGTTCTATGTTTCTTTTCAAAAACATTTTCTTTCTTCTTTCTTAAAATATTATCAAGATCATCTAAGATGCTTGTTCTTCCATGATCTTGGTGTTTCCTTCAATTTTTTTTCTTCAAAACATCATTTTCTTTTGTCAAAGAATTATGTTCATGCACAAGTTTTGAGTTGGCACTCAATAAAGCATTAACTTTAATTTTTAGCTCTTTGTTCTTAGCATATGATTCTTTCAAACATTCATGCATTTTAAAAATAAATGAGTGAACATCATCATCGTCATTATCACATGAATCATCATAAGAATCATAACTAGAGGATACCTCATTATTGCCATGAGCCATAAAAGCCATTTGAGCCTCCTCATATTCTTCTTCAACTTCTTTATCCGAATTGCAATCATCCCAAGTGATTTGGAAGTTGTTGAAGTGAGGCTTCCTTGAGTCTTTTCTCCTTTTTGATGAAGTTTTAAATGCTATGCTTCTTTTTCCCTTTGCCTCCTCATCATCTTGTATCTTGTGTTTCATCTTCAATTCAAATGAGGTTAAAGAATTAATCAAAGACTCGATAGGCATAGAATTTAAATTTTTAGACTCCTCTATGGCAATGGATTTAGGTTCCCATTCCTTAGGTAAAGCATTCAAAATCTTTCTATTCTTTTCACTTAAGGAATATTCTTTACCCAACCCTTCCAAATCCTTTACAATATCATTGAACCTATAATACATCTTGTCAATATTCTCATGAGATTCCATTTTGAAGGATTTATATTTAGCTACAAGAAGTGACTTCTTTTTTCTCTAATATCTTCATTTTCTTCATGAATTTCTTTCAATTTATCCCATATCTCCCGATTTGTAACCTTTTACTTTAGAAAATTCATTTGCATCCAAAGCATTATACAAAATATTTATGACTTTAGCATTTAAAGATAAATTTACTTTATCTTGTGCATTTAATTCAAATCTAGTCTTAGGCCTTAATCTACGAGTATTTTCATCAAGAATATTGGCCTCTGAAAAGGACCTTCATAAGTAATATACCACAAATCAATGTCAATAGATTGAACAAAAATTTTCATTCTG
This sequence comes from Cinchona pubescens, assembly GCA_025175665.1. Classification (NCBI taxonomy): domain Eukaryota; kingdom Viridiplantae; phylum Streptophyta; class Magnoliopsida; order Gentianales; family Rubiaceae; genus Cinchona; species Cinchona pubescens. The sequence goes on from JANKKI010000152.1 coordinate 1,224,430, forward strand.
TCCGTCCAATAAACAAAATTGATTCCATTAACTATGGAAGGTCTAGAAATAGAATGCCCCTCTAAAAACAAAGTATTATTAGTTGCCATGATCTTTACTCTAATGCAATTTAAGCAAAATAAAGAGACCAATGCTCTGATACCAGTTGTTGGCCCCAAATGCAACCTAAGAGGGGGGTGAATTAGGTTGTTTCAAAAACAAACCTTTTTAATGTGCTTAATGGAAATACAACAAATAAACACTTAAACACAAATGAATATAATAAATATTCAACAATTAAAGCTCAAAGAACAAATATAAAGATATAGATAGAGAGTATCAAACCAAACTCCCAAACTTCTCAAGTTTCGAGTATTTTCACTAGTAGTGCCTCTTCAAAGAAGGTGAGGCAATAACCTTCTTGTACACAAAGTAGGCTCATCCTTGCACCAACTAAGTCCACTCTAGTTGAGCCAAAGGATTTTACACAACAACCTCACTTTTGTACAGTGTTATCCCTCCATTCTTACACTTGAAGATCACTCACTAGTCTACTCTTACTCACACTAATTCCCTTTAGTTGAGCCAAGAGAACTACACTACCAAACCAATACAACCCACTCTATTTTATCTTATTTTTTCCCAAATAACTCTTACAAGTGTTTGTATTGAATGCAGTAGTTCTAATCTTTTTTTTTACTCAATTACAGACAAGGGGGTATTTATAGAAGCCCAGAAATTGCTTCCAATGGCTCTCTAACGGCTATTTTGTGTTTCCTGAGAAACTAGCTGTTTGGTCTTTCGGACGGCCGATGCTGTGAGTGTGCGTCTGAACGAACTAGCCGTTTGACCTTTCAGATATCCGATACATGGCCTCTGCGTCCAGTCTCTGAGGGTATTCGTTCGAACGTCCGAGGATGCGTCCGAACCTGCGTCCGGTCTCTGCAATGTCTTCTGGAAGTATGATCGGACGCAATGTATTCTTTGTCCGAGACTTCAGGTCCTCTGTGTCGGACAATTACATCGTCCGAATTATCTTCCTTTCAGACAATCATCAACGTTCGTAGAGTTTTACTGGTTGTTTTCTTTATTGTGTTCGGGCAATCATTTACTTCCGAAATTTCCTATTTTTCTGCACACTTGTTTTCAAACTTTTAGTGCGATTTGGTCATCATTAAAACATGATTATCATAATTGGGGTTCAACAACATCTACTCTCATCCTCCCTTAACAACCATATCACCTTCTTTCCACCACTCCCAATTCCATCTCTGCCATTTCCAACCCATCCTTCACCCTAACCATCCTCTCCCACTTATATCCAACCCCGCAGCCTCTCCCAATCCATCGCACTATTCTCAACCCCTCTCCTAGCCCATCTCGCCACCCTAAATCCCTCTCCCACCCCAATGTGTACCACTCCTAACTCTTCTCCCACCCCATCCTACTATCCCCAACCCCTCCCCTATCCTATTTTGCCAACCTCCTAGCCCATCCTTACCCACTCAAATCCAACTCGGCCCCCAGCTATCTACTACCCATCCCACCATCCCTAGCCTATCCCTACCCTCTCATTCATTTAGATCTTATCCCACCCATAGTTTAGTGAAGGGTGGTAATAGTTTAGACAATAACCAAATAGAAAGAAGCACAAGGTATCCCAAAACACCTCAACATCAAAGTGATCCATTAAAAACTTCAAGGCCATATCCTATCAAGAATCTAGTGTAAAGTGATTAAAAAAAAAAAAAGTATTGTGGTTCATGTTTCTCTCTCTCACTAAGTCAATATCATTGTTCCATTTATACGTAACATATAGAAGCCTGGAGCAACTCTTGTGAGGAACAGCTATTGCTTGGGCCCAATATTCTTGAGTGAACAAATCTACCCCCTTCACATGGATAAGACATCACCGACACAACCAAGTCCTTGTCCTTGGAGAATCTATCCCATAGTTAACAGAAACGCGGTACGTTAGGAAATACAGTACGGGTACAGGGATGCGATTTACCATTTTTTAAAGTATCGGATACATAGGGATAGACTTAGTTGATACGTTATCACTTGTTAAAAAAAGTTACTACATTTTAGGGATAAGAAGGTAATTGACGGTCTATAGTATTAAATTTCTAAAAAAATATTGAACTTTTAGTGACTAGATAAAAGAAGATGTTCAACTTTCAAGAACAATTATTCTCAATCCAATACTATATAATTTTAATTAGGTAAATTTAGGGAATACTCTCTCATTTTCTCAATAAATAAGAATTCACTACCTTTAACGTTCCGAAACGCGAATCACCGTGTTTCGGGATGCAAATGAATCGTGGTTCAATACGCATGAATTGGTACATAGTTCGTAGAGGTGAGGAGAGTTCTGGTAACTATGGGTTAAATTTGTACATATTGCAGCAAAAATTGTTAAACACGCAGTATTTGGAAGTAGACGGGGAGAGGAAATGGGGAAGGAGGTAGCAGGGAAAGTAGTAATAGGGCTATGTAAAAGTTAGGGTTAGTTATTGATTGGGTACCTTTTACGATTTTTCTCCCATTAAAAATCACATGACATGCACGTGAGTATTTTAATAGAGCACTCAATAGAAAAAAATATGGAGTAACCCGTTAGATACACTTTTATAAGTTAAGTGACCTTTTCATCAATTCAATAACTTTAGTGACTAAAATGATAATGGGAACATAATTTAGTAACTAAATTGCCACTTTGCTCATTATAAAAAAACATGCTATAAAATTATGCCACCCTTGTGTGTCAAACATCTACATTCCCTCTCTTGCCACCTATATGATGTTATTCATGTCAGTTTAATACGGATTGTAGGGTCTGACTTGGTCGATAATATAGATGGTCAAAATATTTTTTTATTTAAATCCTGATGACACTGATTCAAAGTTATGCGGTAGGTAGTTGAAATTGGAAACGGCAGTTAAGTGAAGAATGAGCTTGACAAAGATAATGGCCAATGCTGATTTTTTTCCACGTGATTGATGTCAATTTGCTTTACCTTCTTCTGTATGTAACCTGAAAGTTGTGCTCAAACAAAATGTACCAATATTCACACATTTACAAAAGAGAGAGTGAAAAAATTTCCCAAGTTTGCATATCTCACAATCAGTTTGAAGATCTCATTTATAGCAGGAGAACATGAACCGGATGGTGCTTCTAAGTCTAGTCAAATAGTTTGGTTTAGTGACTGTAAATTTATTCTGTCCTAATCATGGCTTAATTATTTTAATTTATTTGTATTTTTTTGAATCAATTTAGCTGGCACAAAACCTCTATACAAAATTTTGGGAATCATATATATTTCGTGACTTCCTAAAGCTTAGACAAATAAGCCAAAGTACTTGGAGGCCATTTTTTGTGCCAATTTTTACAGGATTCTACAGCTCTTTATTTATGCTTAGAATGTCTTTAGGAGCCTTCTATGTAGGCTATTTTACTCTTTTAAGTCAGTATTTGTCTTAAAAAGTTAACAAATAAGATCAAAGATATATACAAGATAAGCTGCTTTCAAGATCAATTTGAATACATAAGCTAGTAATGTATATGAAGTAAACTACTTGCCTAGCAAATTTAATATATGTTCATTTCAAAGATAACATTGTTTGGCTTGTCTATATTACTGCTTCACCGTAACTGTAAATAACAAAGTTAATGGCTTTTTAAAGCTATAAATAGCTCAAAATGTTCAAATTAAGGTCAACATTATATAATTAACATTTTTTAGAAAAACAATAAACGCATTTCCAAAGTGATGAGAGACAATAATATTAAAGAATATGGGTTTCCATTTTAAAATTAATTGGCGATAAGTGTAGTGGCCCAAGAACTTATTAATTAGTTCATGACCTTTTTTGGCTAATCGATGTGGATTTATACTTTAACACCCCTGTCACATGTAACTTGGATTGGACATGGAACTCTATTATATGTAAGTCAGACGTAAGAGAATCCGTTGAAAGGTTTAGACAGAACCCTGTTATACTAGACAGATCCCTGTTACATTTGTCACGGATCTCGATATGGAGCTTATAACTTTCATGCAAAACACTGAAGACTCTAGAATTTGAACATCTAAAATTTATATTAGTCCTCTTCTAGATCGAATTGATGAGAATATGGCGATGATCCAAGAACCCTACGGTAAAGGTTCCCTTGAATTCGACTGATAAAAAATCCTTGCATAACGATGCTATGCTCGGCTTTCCTTTTGGGAATTTGCTAATGAGAGCCTATTTGAAGGTTCTGGGAGCAAAGCAATCTCTTCATTAGTGAAGATAAGGGCAGGCTCACCTTTATAAGTTGTACTTCTTTGATTGAGGATTCGGCTTTCTTCTTGGAAACAACATCTACGAAGTATTTAAGAGCATGTGCAATGGGTTGCCCTCTAGCTGAAGACTGATGAAACCCTAGAGGAGGTCACAGCTCAAGAAAGGAGATGAGAGAGGAGAAAGCTTCACGGCCTGCTTGATCCCTACTATCAAATAGAGCCTCTGAATTAGCATTCAAATAAAAACTCTCCAGCAGATAGTAAATAAGTTATGACCAGTACAGAATAGATAGTTCCGAAGGTTATACATATTACAATCACACATCTTTTTGTATCGGTAGTGGAAAATATAGTGGACATCCTAAATGAAACATCTCTATGTTATAATGCATGAATCATCGTCACCAACCTAAAGTATCTTGAAAAGTTAATTATTTGATCAATAAAATATTTTTTTTTCATCATTAAATATAACATTTTTAACATTTTGTGTATTACCTTCATTCGCTTTCTAAATTTAGGTTTGCTTGTCATCTCTTCTTCCTTTTGGTTATTTTTTGAAACATGTTAACATGAAACTTTAAGAGGCAATGCTAAAATTTAAAGATTGATAAAAAGGAACTGCAAACAATTCAAGATACTTTTTCCAAACCTTTTTACGTGCTTTTTCCTTGACTTTTTTCACCATTTCATCAACTTTGGATTGTTTTGTCTCTGTGGATGGATGACGTCAGAATCACATTTTGAATGGACTATGTATAGACATTTTTATTACTTTCAATAGCTTGTGTAATTCATCCTTATTTATTGTGATATTGTGATCTTTTGCAATACTTATACGAGAAGGACTAATTGTAATGAGTTTTTCATTTGTGTTCTTTAGATCGTCCATCAAAAGAGAATATCTTTAACTTTCAACTCCAAGTTCTTGCACTTCTAGGCATAACGAATTAAGAGTATTTTTTCAGAGCCATTGTTTGTCATTGCTAAAGTCGTCATAAATATTTTAAAATCTTTTGATATCCACGTTTATTGCCTTTGTACTATCGCTCCAAAATATAATTTGATAGCACATTAGTAATCTTTTTTTTTTTTTTTTTTTATAAGCACAAAAACTACATGCCTGCAAAGGATTCCTCGAAACTCAAACAAATGACACAAAAAGTTCACTTTACATTGCTCCTCAATATAGTGTACCTCAAATGCATACTACAAGAAAAACTACTTTTAGCGGCACTTCAATGCCTTGATAAAGCCTCTATGGAGCCATGTGTTTAAGCTATTAAGGCACTCAACTAGTGTGCCATGCAAGTCTGTGTGGGAAATTTTTGAAGACATGTCCAGGCGCCATGATTAGAGGGCATGCTTATGTTGGATAGTTTTGAAGGCATGTCTAGGCGCCATTATTAAGTAGCATACTACACAGCTAAAGTGCCATAATAGTAATGTTTAAAGGCATTTGACAGTGCCATTTCATATGCTTTTATAGGCACTTCAAAATGTTCTGAAGTATACTTTTATAGGTACTATAGGCTGTCATGGTTTTTGATTTTTGAGACACTAAGCTGGTCATCATATACAGTTGCTTGCGAATGCCTTTATTGTTGCATATGGTGGCACTCATGAGTGCCTCTAAAACTTCTATTTATTGCATTGAAAATGCCAGCATATTTGCTTTTGCTTACAATAGATTTTTTATTTTTTTTTCTTTTACAGATTTTTCATTTTATTTCTTTTTGTGTGGTGAGGTGAAATGATCTACAATCACAATTAGTATATAATCTTGGAAGCATATTGGACACTGTTATTTTCCAATAGTCTAAACCTATTTTTTTCCATTAAACAATAATTAACAAAAATCTACAATAGCCAAGTGATTAAAACCCAAAAATTCACAAATATACAACTAAAAAATCTTTGTAACAATAGCAAGATAATAATCCACATAACATTAAACAAAAGATAAATTTAGAGTAACATTGTAGCTATTTGTACTTCTTAAACTTTAGTAAGCCTTAAACAAACTTAATATACCAAAATATTATCAATATCAACTTATTGAATAAAAGACTTAAGGTAGTTGCAATGCAATAAAACCAAGAAACCACAAGAGATCCATGCAACAACGCTTGTCCCACTTTCCAGTTTTACCATGTCAATTTTCATGAATCTTTACTTGTACAATAAATACATTACATAATAAAATCAGTTGATGGATATGAAACTACATTGAATAATATCATGTATATATGCTATTGACATGATTCTAATGTTGTAATCCAATATGAAAACAAATATACCAGTTGCGTCAGCCAAGCGATAGGTACACAAAGTGAATCTCCAATTATTTGAAAAATCCCATAAAGCCTAAATAAGTGCTCCTCACAGTCCACTATGATTTTTACCAACACCTCACATCAATGCAAACCTAATGGCTGCCCCTTAACAACTTTGGATGGATCAATTCCTCGAAGACGTTCAATCACCACATCTTTGTTGTTTCACAAAAGCTAAAAAGTGAAACCCAATCACCTTCTTGAAATGAAAAACCAAAACTATTGAATCAAAACTAGTACAAGGTTTTTTTTTTTTGAGGAAATAAAAATTTTATAGAATCTCCCTGTATTTTCATAATTTCCCAAATTTTCATTCCGAAAGACAATAAACTAGAATATACAACTATTGGCTTCCAAGCTATCTACGACAATTCAAATCCACTAAAATGTATAAATGTTCCCATATAAGAAATGTCATGCACTGTTCAGAAAAATTTATAAAAAAATTCTATTCAAATAATGTCCAACACAAATAAGATTCAACAAGTACTTGTTGGGAAAAAAAAAAAAACTTACACGCAAATGCTCTAGGACTAAAATTGGTTTGATTTTTGGTTAGTGACCTTGAATGAATTCTTGATTCACTCGATGAGCCATAACTTTTTTGTTGTAACACATAAGCTTTCAGCTTCTTACGTTCTCTTGCTTCATTTTTAATTTGTTCGTCTTGTTGAGCAACTTTTCATTCATTTCTTCCATTTGATGATTATGCTTTAAAACCATACGGTGGCATGCACTTCTGCTAGGTAGATCACCTCAAAGGTCATTTGAGGAGACACCTAAACCGTATATTTGATCCCGTCCATGACTATCTTGCCCAACTACTTGTGCAAATAAATCATTTGGCGCAAGACAATCTTCAGTGCTAGGAGGAACTTGGCTAATTTTTTCATTCATTTCATGCTACATAGATAGCAATAGATACGGATTTTCAATTTTTTCAAATAAAAGCATAAAATATGAAAACTATAACTTAAATTTCACATCTGACATCAGACAAATTAAAATAATAAAGAAAAATTGTTGCATTATTCAATGATCTGTGTATATTAACTTCTTTCTTAAATAAACAAATAAAAAAACTTTTCTGACCATTTACTTGCTACATCACTGCTAGATGGTTCCCCATTTCTTTTTAGTGTGACAATGCTTAAACAAATAAACTTGTGTGGATTATGACCTAGTTTTTTCTTCTGTAAAATGAAAACCATGCTTCTTTGAATAAATTGTACTAATAGAGTAGGAAACAGAGTTCACTAAAAGAGTTAGGATTCTTTACCATGCGTGTTCGAATTTGATCAAATAACTTCTTCCCTGTGTAATGATTCATAGTCTTCATTGCCCTTGCTTTCTTATTCTTTTCACTAACTTTCTGAACTTCGTAAAAATGTTTAGAAGTAAATTCAATATAATTTGATCAATTGAAAATGAGAATACAATTATTAAACATGTAATTCTACCTTTGTTTCACATCCTTCTGGCAATAAGCTACAATCCTTTCTATTGATCTTTGGTTACATGCTTATCAGTAATATTATTGATTTGAGTTTGAATAGTTTCATTTGGATTATAATACTTTACTCTCAAACATGTCTTCCAATTACTCTAATATTTGCCTAAACTATGAGATAAATCCAAATTTCTGACTTAGGAGGGACAATAAATTTTTCCCAAAAAAATACTTTAGATTATTAAAGTCCACAATTAATATTTGAACAAGTAATGAATCACTAGACAATTATAAGCAAACATAACATAATTACCTTCACTATTTTTAACATCTCTGTCTTATGAGAAGTGGCCATATTTTGTGTCAATCTTCCATACTAATAGGATAATATATGGCATTTTTGGATATTGTACCTACGAATTCAGTCAAGATAGATTTATTTATTCCCACTAGTTTACTGAACTTGTTAATTTTACTTTATATCGACCAAGAGAGGTGGTCGACCCCAAACTTTTGCTATATGACCTGTTGGCCCTCAGGTTTTCTTTACTATTACATCACCATTATTCTCATCATCTAAAAAAACCATAAGAAACATTTTTTTGTTAGGAGCAACAAATGTATTTAGAAGTATAAAAAGATTGTCTCATCATTAGGGGCAACAAATGTATTTAGAAGTATAAAAAGATTGTCTCATCATTAGGGGCAACAAATGTATTTAGAAGTATAAAAAGATTGTCTCACCTGTATAATGATAATCTTCTCTAAGAGATTCCTCACATAGTTCATCAACAAGGCCATAGATGGTATATCTTTTTCTTTTTTTTTTTCTAGTCCTAGCCATCCCTGAAAAGTTCAAATTTTAGTCAAATAATATGCAAAAACAAGTTATAAGCTACTATTCAATACATTTATGTGACGTAACAATAATACAATAGGAAGTATAAGGCCCTATACTATACTAAATTGTATTAATTACTAGTAAGAAGACAAATATCGAACAAAACAATATTATAGGTAATACTTCCAGAGGTTGGTAGACAAATAAATAGTTTATTCAAAATACAAATACTATATAGTTCTAATGGGCATCAAAACACAATTTATTCATGGTTTGAGATAACTTCAACTCCCAGCACATCCACATGAACTAAGTTAACATCTCCATTGTTATCATCCAAAAGTAAATTAGAAGTTGCGCTGTGTAAGTACATCTCAATGTCATTCGTATGATCCTTCTTATACTCGAAATCTAAGTGATGTGGTGATAACAATATGCATCCTATTTTTTGAGAGGGTCTTCTACACAAAACACCTACGACACTTGGGATGCGAGTACATAAAGCTTATTGTGACACTTCACATTCACAACGTTGTCCAATAGGAATCCGTTGTCATCTCGCTTTAATCTTTTTTTTTTCTTTTGAGACCCAATCACGTTGAAATTGGATAACCTTAAATCTACTCCATAATCTAACTCAATGATGTTCGTCAAAATCCCATAGTAATATTGTAACACCCTAAGCCTTAGCTGGCCTAACAGCTTCAGCTTTTTTGAGCGGAAAAAATGGGATCAAAATGCTTAAGCCAAGTTGTTAATAGCCCATGACCCAAGGTGTTATAAACAATATAATATCCCTTCCCACTTTTGATGTCTGATTGAGCATCATATTCAACCCTCTTTTTAGGCTTTGCATCCTCGTAAAGCTCAAGTCGGGTCCCAATAATGTCACATACACCACATAGTGTGACCCAATACCACTGGCTCAATCTCACCCTATGACAGACCATGCGAGATTTGATTTGATACCAATTGTAACATCCTAGGCCTAAGCTAGCCCAACTACTTTTGAATGAAAACAACGGGTTCAAAATCTTTAACCCAAGTTGTTAGGAGCTCATGATCCTAGGTGTTATTAAAATACAATATCCCCTCCCACTTTCGATGTAGGACGGAGCATCACAAATCCATTTCACTAAAAATTGGATTTTATGTTTTGCACTTGAGAAAGTTGATGTACTTTCACTAACCAAAACTATAGTATTTTGGGTTTTTCTTTTTGAACTCTTTTGTATGAAATCAAAAGTCATTAAGAAATTTTTGTATTGTATCCTAATAGTATTTTGACCCCTATCAAGATATTTCAAATCTTATGAGATTCTATCTCCCTCGGAAGTTTGAATTTCTTCCACCTATATTGCGTACAAATTATAGTAATAACATTATGTTGGTCCCAAAGCAACGTAAGAGGGGGGTGAATTAGGTTTCTAAAAATACTTTTAGAAATATTAAACTTATTGAGATTTTTCAACTAATAATTAATATAATAGAATCAATGAAACTGTGAAGTAAGAAAGAGAGAAAATTAAACAACCAATACTTCCAAGCTAACAAGCAAGTATTAATTCACTAGAATGCTTCACAAACTTGGTGAGCCAATAATCTTTACAAAGTAGGAAGATTCTTGCTCACACTAAAACTCTTTTAGTTGAGCCAAGAATTTTACTCACAACCTCAATTTCGTACAAGATTATCACTCCACTCAAAATTGAATTGCACTCTAAGCTGTACACTTATACAATATAGCACTATAGCCAATTTGTACTAAAATTGCTCTTTTCTAAGGCTTGTATTCAATGTATTAGATGATCTTTACAGAATAGTAGAGCAGTTATTTATAGGAGCAATAAATGGTGGTTGCAACTACTTCCTAACGGCTAAATAATAAATGTACAAAAAGTAGCCGTTGAAGTTTCAGACGTTCGAGATAAGTAGGATGCGTCCGACACAGCGTCCGATCTCCATGCAGTTGGTAAAGAATATCGTTCGGACGGCCGTGCATGAGTCCGTTCCATCGTCCGAACGGAGCTTCGGACGGTCATTTTCGTCCGGAAGAGACTTTGTTCGGACAGTTGTGTGCATCTGTAGAGAAGCATTAAGAACCTTGCTTTCTGCCTGTTGGTTCGGACGGTGAAATGCGTCCGAGGAGCTTGACATAGTTCGGACGGTGTATTGCGTCCGAACACCCTGTCTCCAGCAGAACAAGTAACAGACCTGGAAAGCTTGTTTAGTTCCAGAGTTTATTGCTTATGTCATCATCAAAATAAGATTTGGAAAATATCAATCTCTCCCTTTTTGATGATAAAGTAATAGTTCAACAGGAATAGTGCAAAAAGATAAAGTAATTCATAAAAGGATAAAACCAAGAGCGAATCCAACTAGTCAAATGAAAAATTTAGAGAAATGCCAAAACTAAAATACATATTATTAAAGAATCTAAGTCGAGTCATTTTTCTTCTTAGAGCGTTTTTCGATCTTGCGGCGTTTGGAAGGGGCGTCATCATCAGTATCCTCAAATCTTCATCTTCTTCATTACCTATTGATTGATAATTAATTGAATGTGTATCAACGTCCTCATCGTCGCCTTCATCTTCATTGGCAGCACCTTCATTATTTGTGTCCTCTTCGTCATCGTCACGAACATCCCCTTCTTCGGCATTATCATCACTTTCGGCAGAGGAGTCGAGTGGATATTGTGATTGAATAGTGGCAAATTGAACCTGAGCTGAAGCAGACATGCCCAAGCTACATCTATGTGTCCAGTGCCTCTTGGAGAATCAACTGACGAGCTTCAAGTCGCTTTAACTTACGATTAGTGCGATGTTGAAAGAAACTTACTTGAGTGCTCAAAGAAGTGAGAAGGCCACAGATTTGAGAAAGTGAAGGTTCAGAGAAAGATGGACAAGGATCATGGAATGGTGGAGGTGTTTGAGGAGGAGGAGAATGGAGAAGTGCCAAACCAGAGGTAGAGGCCTGGGATTTTGAGCGTTCAATATCAAAAGCTACCTTAGTTAACCATTGATCGTTAAAAAAAATGGAGGCCTTTTCGTTCAATATAAGATTTGTCGAAATAGGGGGGAAATTGTTTGTTTCCGCTGAAAGGTACATCAAGAAAATCAAATACTTTGGTGAGAAATTTTTCAAAAGGAATGTTTCGTTGGGTATCAGTAAGAAAGAGTTCCCACAGGGAACAGAAGAGATACCCAAAGTCAAGAGGAATTCCCTTGAAAATACAAAAAAAATAAGTAAAGCTGCATTTTTCCGGGCTCAGTGCGTATGCCCATCTGTTGGTAACAGCAAATTCGTGACAAGAGTGTATAGAATGTTCAGTTTAGGAGTGACCAATGTGGTTTTGGCTTCTGAGGCCTGTTTGAAATTGATGTTAAAAATAGTTCTGACCTCATCAATGTCAAATCGAGTATCAATAGCAGGCCATTTATCTAAAGAAAAAAAATACAAAAAATCATTTGGATTTGATACTTCACATTCAAAAATAGTGTTGATGATGTTGGCAGAAATTTCAAGATTTATCATTTTACACGAGAAACTAATGTGCGAACAGTGGGGCCTTTCCTAAGATTGGCTGTGAATTGAAGCACCATATCATGATAAACGGGTAAGTCAGTATGGACTAAGTGACCCCAATTTTGTTTTTCAAAACATGATTTCACAATGGGAAGATTAAATTCATCGAAAAGACTCTGAGAAGCAGGGCATTGAACGATTATAGATTTTCTAAGAAGAGATGTATACCGTTCTGATGCATTGGCATCGATGAATTTTGGTAAGGTTGGATTTGATGAGGCTTGAGGATTAGCAGATGATTCCCCAAGCATCGGAGCTTTCCCTTTTGATTTTCATCCACGAGTTGCCGTTGAAGAACCTCAATGGGATTTGACCATTGCGAATGAAAGAAAAGAAAGGAGAAAAAAATTTTAATTTTTTTTGTACGGTTGGTGGGAATTTGATGAAATGAGATGGTAGATGGGTGAAATTCGGTGCAATAGTGGTGATGAATACTTTGGGAATGACAATTTTCCAAACAATTTGTAGTGAGAAGAAAGAAGTTAGAGGAATTTTTTAGGGGAAAAATTCGCCAGAGAGGGTTTCGGTTGGTAGGGTAAGTCCAAAAAGGGGGAAAGTGGACGATTTTAATAGAGCAGGGAGACCGTTCGGACGTCCAAACGATTGGTGTGTGTCCGATGAAGCGTCCGAAAGCTGATGAACGGACGGCCGATCGAAGAGCTAGTGTGTCCGATATTCTTTCGGACGAGGGGAAGCGTTCGATAGAATTCCACCGTCAAAGTGAGTAAGTGAAGAATTTGAGTAATGTTCGGACGATCATAAGCGTCCGAGGCAGAGAGTAGGTTTTCGGACGAGTGAGAGCGTCCGAGAAAGAGTGTTGTTCGGACGATTGGGTGCGTCTAAATGAGGAGATTATGCCAAAATGAACTATAAAATCCCCAAACATTTTCTGAGAGATTCAAAATGATCTAGAGCCAAAGGTTTTGTAAAAATGTCAGCCAGTTGATCTAAAGTAGGCACGAAATCAACACGTATTTCCTTTTTTACAAACAAGATCTCTAATAAAATGGTACTTAACATCAATGTGTTTGGTCCTAGAGTGCATAACAGGATTTTTTGTGAGATTAATTGCACTAGTGTTGTCACACCTTATAGGCACACAATAAAAAACAACACCAAAATCTTTTAGAGTATGTTTCATCCACAGAAATTGAGCGCAACAATTTCCAGCAGCAATGTATTCGGCTTCAGCCGTAGAAAGAGAAATAGAATTTTGTTTTTTGTTAAAGTACCAAGACACAAGACAATTACCCAGGAAATGACGCATACCACTGGTACTTTTTCTATCAATTTTACACCCAACAAAGTCAGCGTCAGAATAACTAATTAAATTAAATGTAGAGGACTTTGGATACCACAAACCAAAATTCATTGTACCCTTCAAATATCTAAAAATCCTTTTTACAGCTACCAAGTGCGATTCTTTGGGACAAGATTGAAATCTAGCACATAAACAAACAGCAAACATAATATCTGGTCTACTAGCTATTAAGTAAAGTAGGCTTCCGATCATACCTCTATAGTGTTTTTCATCAACACTATTACCTCATTCATCTTTATCAAGTTTGGTTGAAGTGCACATAGGCGTACCAACTTGTTTGTAATCTTCCATTCCGAATCGTTTGAGTAGCTCCTTTTATACATGATTTGTGTAATAAACGTTCCTTCCTTTGTTTGGTGAATTTGTAGTCCAAGGAAAAATTGCAACTTGCCCATCATACTCATCTCAAACTCTTCGTTTGCATTAAATGTGAAAAATCCTTGCACAAGCTTTCATTAGTTGCTCAAAAAATAATATCATCAACATAAATTTGAACAATTAACAAACCATTGAAATCTATTTTTGTAAAGAGAGTGGTGTCAACTACACCTCTTTTAAATCCATTTTCAATCAAGAAATCACTTAATCTTTCATACCAAGCTCTTGGAGGTTGTTTCAAACCAAAGCTTTAGAGAGTTTGAAAACATGATTTGGAAAATTTTTATTTTCAAAGCCCGGAGGTTGTTCAACAAAAACTTCTTGATCAATAAAACCATTTAAAAATGCGCTTTTGACATCCATTTGAAATAATTTGAAATCATTGAAACATGCGAATGCGAGAAACTTGCGAATGGATTCTAATCTAGTCACGGGTGCAAAGGTTTCATCAAAGTCAATACCTTCTTCTTGAGCATACCCTTTAGCAACAAGTCTAGCTTTGTTCCTTATGATTTCACCTTTATCATTTAATTTTTTCTATTCTGCAAATCCCATTTTGTTCCAATTACGGGATGAGAAGATGGTCTTTCAACTAAGGACCATACGTTATTTTTCTCAAATTGACTAAGTTCATCTTGCATGGCAAAGGCCCAAGATTCATCATTCAAAGCAACATCTACATGTTTAGGTTCAATGAGAGAAAGTAATGCACAATTACTATTCAAAGGTTTATGAGAACGAGTAGTTACCCCATCGGATAAATCACCTATGATTAAATCTTGAGGGTGACTAGAGACGAATCTCCAAGCTTTTGGAAGCTCTTTTGGAGTATCCTCGTTCTTTTCTTCTTCATCATCTACTTGATGGTTGTTGACATCATTGCTTGATGTGATCTCTTGATGATCTTCATGGATAGTGAGCTTCTTGAGCTTCTTTTGAATATCTATATCTTCATCTTCACATAAATTCTTTGAGATAACATCATTAGCTTCATCAAAGGTAACATGTACAACTTCTTCAATCAAGAGCGTTCTTCTATTGTATACTGACTTCGGTATGCTTTCTTGTCAGTAGAATATCCTAGAAAGATCCCTTCATCCGATTTTTTGTCAAATTTACCAAGATTTTCTTTAATTTTTAAAACAAAACATTTGCAACCAAAAACTTTAAAATAGCTCACAACGGTTTTTTTACAAAAAGAAGTTCATAAGGAGTTTTGTTTAAAAAAGATCTTAATAAAACTCGATTCATGACAAAACAAGCCGTGT
This sequence comes from Cinchona pubescens, assembly GCA_025175665.1. Taxonomy (NCBI): domain Eukaryota; kingdom Viridiplantae; phylum Streptophyta; class Magnoliopsida; order Gentianales; family Rubiaceae; genus Cinchona; species Cinchona pubescens. The sequence continues at coordinate 1,239,880 of JANKKI010000152.1, forward strand.
TAACGGCTTCGGCCCAAAAATGTTGTGGTAAGTCGCATTCACTAATCATAGTTCTAGCGGTTTCTTGAAGGGTCCTATTTTTCCTTTCAACAACACCATTTTGTTGAGCGACTCTAACAACCAAAAATTCATGAAAAATACCGTTGTGATCACAAAATTCGGGAAAACTTCCAAATTTAAATTCGGCACCATTGTCACTTCTTAAACGAATGATCTTTAAATTCAATAAATTTTGAATTTTGGAATAGAATTTTACAAATCTTTCAAAACCTTCATTTTTGTGAACAAGAAACTCTAATACCCAAGTGTACCTAGAATAGTCATCTACAATAACAAATGCATATTTGCAACCACCAAGACTAGCATGTTGAGTAGGTCCAAACAAGTCTAAATGCAACAATTCTAAAGGTTTATGAGTGGACACAAAATTCTTTGGTTTAAAAGAAACTTTGACTTGTTTACCAAATTGGCATGCATCACAAATTTTATTTTTCAAAAACTTTAGTTTTGGCAAACCTCTTACCAAATCCTTCTTAGCAAGTTTTTCAATTAAATCCATATTAAAATGACAAAGTTTTCTATGCCAAAGCCAAGGATCATCTATGGAAGCAGTAAGACATTTTACATTGCTATTGCTAATTTTATCAAGATGAATCACATAAACATCATTGTGCCTAATTCCCTTAAATAAAACAACATGATTTTTATCAAGGATAAGACATTCATGCTTGGCGAAAAACACATATAAATTTTTATCACAAAGTTGACTTACACTTAATAAATTATAGTTCAAATTCATCAACAAGAAGCACATTCTTTATCAAGGTTTCACCATTTTTACCTACATCACCAATGCCGATTGATTTTGCTTTATTGTTATCTCCAAAAGTTACTTTTCCACTATTTTTGGATTTGAGATTTGTGAAGAGAGAAGCATCACCCATCATGTGCCTTGAACATCCACTATCTATGAACCACTTAGCATTGTTGGTGATGTTAAGTACCTACACAATAGATCAATTGATAACTTTTGGTATCCACATTTGCTTGGGTCCATTTGAGTTAGTGAAATTGCTATCAATCCATGCGGTTTTCATTCCAAGTTTCTCATTTTTCGACATAACACATATTCTTGACATGTCCATGTTGTTGGAAATATCTACAAATAATATTTTTATTTCCATATAAAGAGGATTTTGATTTTACAAAACATAAGTCATCTCTTCTAAACATGATAAAATTTTTGTTGATTAATACATTTCTATTTCTTTTCAATTCAACAACATTTTCTTTCTTTTGCTCTAGTCAAGAAAGCATTCAAATCATCCAATCTTTTCTTCAAGGAGGCTTGTTCTTCCTTGACCTTTGATCTCACATGCTTTCTTTTCTTCAAGTTACAATTTTCTTGTGATAGTCTATTGTTTTCATTCACAAGTTTAGAGTTAGCATTCAATAGAGCATTTGATTTCTTCACTAACTCCTTATTTCTAGCATATGATTCCTTTAAGCTATCATGCAATTTCAAAATGAAAGCTTCAAGATCATTTTCATGATTTTCATCATTGGAGTCATAGTTAGAATTTACCTCATCATCTCCAATGGCCATAAAGGCCATTTGTGCCGACTCCATTTCTTCTTCGACTTCTCCTTCGGAGTTGCAATCATCCCATGTGATTTGAAAGTTATTGAACCTAGGCTTTCTTCATTCCTTCTTTTTCTTGGAAGGACACTTATTTGCAAAGTGTCCGAGTTGACCGCATTCAAAACACTTTTCATTTTGCTTCTTCATTTCTAGCTTAGTGACTTTCCTTTGAAATTATTTGAATTTGTAGCTCCACCTCTTCTCATTCTCCGTTTGTTGATGTAATGTTTAAGAAATCTTTTGGTGATGAGTGCAAGATCTCATTCATCAAGATCTTCATCTTCTAGATTGATGGAGCCATTTTCATCATCTTCTTGAGAGGTCTTTAGAGCAATGCTCCTTCTTGGTCTTGCTTCTTCATCATCCACCACTTTGGCCTTCAACTTCAATTCATAAGATGTAAGAGAGTTGATTAGCGATTGAATAGGCATTGAATTTAAATTCTTGGCTTCCTCTATAGCAATTGTTTTGGCATCCCATTTTTTGGATAGAGCATTTAGGATTTTTCTATTCTTTTCACCCAAAGAATACTCCTTACCCAAGGCTTCAAGATCCTTAATGATGTCATTGAACCTACAATACATTTTGTCAATATTTTCATGTGGTTCCATCTTGAAGGACTCATACTTGGCAACAAGTCAGGATTTCTTTTGCTCACGAACGATGGAATCGTCACTCCGTTCATGGATTTCCTTCAATTTATCCCAAATTTTTTTAGCGGAAATGCATCCCTTTACGCGAGTTGATTCATTATCATCCAAGGCATTATATAGAACATTCATGGCTTTTGCATTTAACGTCAAGTTAGCCTTTCATGTGGAGTGAGCTCATCCCTTGTCTTTTCTCTTCTTCTATTTGTGTGATCATCAATGATAGTAACTTCAAAGGAACCTTGATTAACAACATACCACAAGTCAATATCAATAGATTGCAAAAATATTTTCATTCTATCTCTCCAACTAATAAAATTTGCCCCATTGAACATATGGGGCCTAGTAACGGATTGACCCTCAAAAAATAGAGCATTGTTGGTTGCCATAATAGTTCTTTTCTCAAAAGCAATTTAAGCAATAAAATGAGACCAAGCTCTGATACCAATTGTTGGTCCCAAAGCAACGTAAGAGGGGGTGAATTAGGTTTCTAAAAATACTTTTAGAAATATTAAACTTATGAATAAGATTTTTCAACTAATAATTATTATAATAGAATCAATGAAACTGTGAAGTAAGAAAGAGAGAAAATTAAACAACCAATACTTCCAAGCTAACAAGCTTGAAGTATTAATTCACTAGAATGCTTCACAAACTTGGTGAGCCAATAATCTTTACAAAGTAGGAAGATTCTTGCTCACACTAAAACTCTTTTAGTTGAGCCAAGAATTTTACTCACAACCTCACTTTCGTACAAGATTATCACTCCACTCAAAATTGAATTGCACTCTAAGCTTCACACTAATACAATATAGCACTATAGCCAATTTGTACTAAAATTGCTCTTTTCTAAGGCTTGTATTCAATGTATTAGATGATCTTTACAGAATAGTAGAGCAATTATTTATAGGAGCAATAAATGGTGGTTGCAACTACTTCCTAACGGCAAAATAATAAATGCACAAAAAGTAGCCGTTGAGGTTTCGGACGTCCGAGATAAGTAGGATGCGTCCGACACAGCGTCCGATCTCCATGCAGTTGGTAAAGAACATCGTTCGGACTGCCGTGCATGAGTCCGTTCCATCGTCCGAACGGAGTTTCGGACGGTCATTTTCGTTCGAAAGAGACTTTGTTCAGACAGTTGTGTGCGTCCGTAGAGAAGCATTAAGAACCTTGCTTTCTGCCTGTTGGTTCGGACGGTGAAATGCGTCGGAGGAGCTTGACATAGTTCGGACGGTGTACTGCGTCTGAATACCCTGTCTCCAGCAGAACAAGTACCAGACCTGCAAAGCTTGTTTACAGAGTTTAGTGCTTATGTTATCATCAAAATAAGGTTTGAAAAACATCACATTACATAAAAGAAATGTAAAGAAACTTTAAATCTTTGTGAATTTAGCTATGTGATAGCCGGCATTTTTAAGTTGTAACATCAACAATCATAACTCCAAGTTTAAATACTCATTAACTACTATGATTCCTTTAATAAAGTTCTAACTATTGACATTTTATGTCGAATTACTTATTTAACTCCCACTTTTCCTTACATTCTTAATGAAAAGTATTGAAGTTCAGATAACAATTTTAAGTAGCCAATAAATTAAAATTGACAAATTTTAGGCCAAACAGTAAATGTTAGTGAAATAATTTCAAAACATTTATAGATCGATATAATTCCAATGTCTAATGTGACCAAATAATTTCACAAAAATACACTCTTCCTTAAACTTTCAAGAACTCATTTAGTGAAAGCTTTGTGAGATAGTTTTATATCCTATCTCTGTAAATATCAACCACACAAGTGGTATTACCCACATTCTTCACTTAATAGTTCTTCATAGGAATTATTTATTTACAAAACATTTGCAATAAATCTATTATATAGGAATTGACAAAATATACATTACTCCCACTAATCTTAATGTACATTAATTGACCAACTTAAATTTTTTTAAATGAAAATAAAGAATGTGTTAGAGAAATATGTAATATTAATGGGAATATCAATTTAGTCTAAATATAAAATTCTTCAACGTTGCAGCTAAAAATTAAGTTCTCTTTCCAAATAATTATTTGATTGACATGTGTATACTTGACTTTCGACAATTGTTTTCACATTCACTTGATAAATCTCTTAATGAAAATGAGGTATTAATGCCACGACTATTAATAATAAATCTTTTGACCATTACATAAAAATTTTACTAGTAATTAATACCTTTCATTTTAGTTGAACTATTCACCAAAATCTTATCTTCATATCATTCAATATTATCATATGAATCTCTTCTTTTTCTTTTATGATTCATATGAATCGTACAATAGTGACCATTTTGGGCAATATTAATGAGATTTTAGCTTTATTTTGGCTATTTACTCAATATATTCTTTTTATAGAATAATACTAAAATGTAGAGTTCCTCCACACATGACTTGTGAAAATACAGTAACGTCAACTTTATGTTTAAAAATATAATTAGACTTATGTAAGTATATAACCATTAAACTAGAAATTGCATTATTTTCTTTGAAATTAGTTTCTAACTCCCACTATTCTCTTAACAACTTAGTTTAGTGGGTTTAACTATAATAGAGCGCTTCTTTTTGTGATCTCTCAATGAAGATATATGGAGATAATTATCAAAATATCAAGTTTAATTTTTGATAAATATTATATCTCAATAAGTAAAGATAGTCTAAGTGGTTCTCTTTACTTTTCAACTCCACAATTTGAGTTAAATCAATATTCCATATTCATGAAAGAAAAACTTATATATCTAGTATTAACAAATTTTGGAGTGTGATAAAGATAATAAAAATTTAATCCATTCAAGTTAATAATTTTGAAAAATAATTGTTTATCACATTTCACTCAGTTTTCTTATGTGTGGGTAATATACCCTCACACTAGCTAAATCCTACATGCAAAGATTTTGAACTCGATGTCTATATATTCCATAACATGGATAGAATTTTAAACAATTTTGAATAGAATCATGTTCAAAATATATATAATGTATTTTTCCATACTTCACTAGCACTATAAGGATAAATTTATATTTTAAGTCACAATTCATATATGTCCACAAGTTTTCTTGTTTCAACTAGTCCACCAAAATGTGCTAGGATGCATTATTCATAATACTTCTTAATCAAGGAACCACGCATTAAGGACATTTATATTATCCCATTATGTGTCAGTTTTCATTATATTCTATCTCTTCCACTTTCATGTATATCTACCTTTTGTATGGAAATCTTTTAAAAAATATAACGTGTTTTTACTTATTAACCAAGAAATAGAGATAAACACTTTTACATGGTTTTGAGACAAATAAATATCTCTTAACTCAGTGTGGAAGATGAAGAATAATGTATAGAATTTTATGTCATGAAAACGAGTATACAAAATTCCTTTTGGCATCAGTTCATGTTCTTGTTATTCTTCTTTTTTACATGTAGTCTATACAAGAATTATATAAGTGGTAAAGATCAAAACATTCAGATCTTTATAATTTACCAATACTATATTTCTCTTATAGAGTTAATATCTTTCAATCTCCTATGTCAAAATTTAAAGAGTTAGAGTATATACATATATAATGCCAATATATTTATACAAGGCAAGCATAGAATTTATTTAATCTTTTGATGACTAATAGCTCTTCACTTGTCAATTTGTAAATGTATCATTTTCACTTAATAGATACTTTCTTTAGCATTAATATGTTTCCTTCGAGTTTGGAAACTGTGCATATACTGGCTATGAATTGTTTGAGAAGAATCAATTCATCTATCATTATAAAATTCATAACATACATAAAGAGATTTTTGAGTTATTTTTTGATACAAGGAAATTTTTTATCTCAATGACACTTGCCTTTATAGTCATAGTTCCTTATGAAAAGATAATTATCCTTATTCACATTTCTACATTTGTGAACTTTATGAGTGTAGTCTCTCTATTTTAACCTCTTTACCCCTTTCAATAAACATGATTAATATTCAATAATTAATCACAATTGATATTTTCTTTTAATGTGTATTGTGTATAAAAGTTAGAATAGTTAAAACTTCCAAGAAAGACTTAATAATGAAATGCACAAAAAAACCTCAAAATCTTCACTTTATGGTATTTCAAACGATATCAACAGTTTGTCTTTTATTTTAATATATAAGATCATACACCCTCCATTCATAATTAAGTGTCAAATTTAAAGCTATCAAGAGTTCTATCTAAAATTTACAATAATTTTTCAACTAAATTTATGGAAATTTTGATTTTAACAATATTAGGATATCAGCATTAATGAGAATACAAGATTTAATGAGTATTATATAGAAATAAAATACTCTTCTATGCATTTGTCCAACATATTAGCACAAAATATTTATAGTTAATGAGAATATATAATCATTCTTAGAACATGCTAATTTTAAAAAATGTGCACCCTAATTATGAAGAGAACCTATACATTTAGTCATAATAAGAATAAGTAATTATTGGAACACAAGTAAAAGGATAAACAAAAATGATGCTAATTACATATTATGAGCAAATTTGAACAATTATGTTGTTGATCCAAATATCAAATTTAAACACCTACTAAATGTATTATTACGTCTAAAATTTCATGATTTTTCGGGGCCTAAGTGTGATTATGTAAAAAATACATACGATCGATGAAAAACATTGTTGAATATTTTAATAAAAATAAATTACCAACAATTATTTGAATTTAAATTGTAAGTTACAAATTCTTAAAAATAATTTATTTAAAATTATTGTGTTAAATGTGTAACCATTTTGTATAAATGTATAGTAATTATAACACATTTAATATACATGTTGACTATTATACACTAAACATGGATAATTTGGATTTGTAACTAAAATATTATGTATTAATCCTATTTAATTTTTAGAGTTATTCTAACCCTATAAATACAGAGTTATAAGTAAGAGTTGATAACATTTTTACTACTCTTTATTGTTCTTCCTACTAATATATGGACAAAATATGGTATTGTGTAAGGTTTGTTCTAACTTAGATAGTGTATTGACTAGACTAGAATACAGTGAAAGGCTGGGTTGTTGTACTCCCGGAGGTGACGTTGTAGACTGGCTACAATAGAGAACAATTTCGTAGGGACACAAATTGTCTAAAGAGAGCAACCTAATCGTGACTCATCCCATGGCATATACGTGAGTCATAATACAAAATGATACTAGTTATTTACATTTCTCATGTGATATGAAGGTAAGGTTTATATTGTTGTTTTTGGAGTTAAATTTATTTGAAATATTAATTGTGCCAAATATGGTTTTTGTGATATAGAACTAACACTTTCAGACAATTCAACTCTTTGTGAGATCTATTACTAATTGATTTTAGGAAATCTCGTTTCCATTGCAATTTTTGATTTGCTTATCCGAGTCAAGATAATTTTTTTTTTTTTTATTTTGACCAAATGAAGTGTTAAAAAAGTTTCATTTGATTCGGTTTGAGATTGGTGTTAGAAGCATGCTTTCCATTCGAATCAATACAACAATGTTGGTTGGTTATTTTTGGTCAAATGTCATCTAATTTGGTCAAACATATGCATTGTACTACTCTTAACTCTTATTAGTATGCACATCATTGTCAACAAGTTTTATAAATTAGTTTTTTTAGTCTTGCCTACATCATGGCTATACATTCTGTTGGAGGGCAATACACACTACTTGTGCATAGTTAATTGCCTAAGATTGTATTCACGAATGTCCCTATATATGAAAACTAATTTCAAAAATGCCATTTTTTATTTTGCCACATGAAACTTTAATTGACATTATAGTTTTGTATTACAAAGAATTCAAAAGAAGAAAATTTTTGAAACAAAGTCCTTTGACTTTGCCTGTTCCATATAGTGGCTGGATTTGTCTTTTATATGTAACTCTTTTGATTTCTTCACTGTCTATGGTATTTTCAATTGCTTAAGTTAGCAATCCAATGATTATTATTTTAACTGTATACAACGATAAAACACACAACACTCATAAGAGACTATTGAAACTTAAAATTGGACTTTGCCACTACAATTTTTAGCAAAAATATGATAATTGGATTGATAAATAAGGTACAACTTTGGACTGCCTTCGTATATGATTTTGAGACTTGTATTGAATATATTTCTTGGTTTCAATCATGAGACAATTCACAGAAAATTCTTTATTTAAAAAAAAGTTTGTTATGTTAAGTGAACAACAAAAATAGCATGAATATATAAATATAAACGTAGTAGTAGAAATTTTTAAAATTCGAGTTTACCACGGTGTTTTAACTAAGAGAAAATGATCTTTTAATGAAAACTACTTGCATGGGAATTGTTAAAACTAGTATGGAGTAAGAACTCCATTTATTAATATATCCCATGCATGATATTTTATGGGTTCAATTCTTTTATGTCTATAACTGAATCAGTTTGCTATTGGTTGGAGAAACATGTCACTAATAGTAATATTTCTTGATTGTTCAGGTTTTCTAACCATTTTGAATGTAGTCAAATTAATAAGGAACTCTATATTCTGTTAGATGAATATAGTTAGTAGTTACGTAGAGATGTGAATTCAACCTAAAGGTTGTATTTGCTAAATTGATATTTTTTCATAAATTGATGTGGATGCCTATTCATGAAATGATGTCAAATTCATAAATAGTTGCATTTCTCAAATGGGATAACTCTTTATGAATTGGTGTTTATTCAAACAAGAAGATGTATTTGTTGAATGGTGACTAAATGCAATCTATAAATTTTTTCTTGTTAGAAGTTTTAGCACGTGAAAAAAAAAATTCAACAACTTTTCTAGATCCTAGTATACACAGCAATCTATATTCTTTCTTCTTATTCTTTGTGAAGAATTTGATTTTTTGTTGTTCAAGTTCTAACTTGGTCTTGTTTGTTCCTTGAAGAGATATTGCCATTGATGGTTTCCAAACCTTATTTTGATGATGACATGAACACTTAACTCTGTAAAACAAGCTTTTGCAGGAACAGATCTTTCGGACGCACAGAACCGTCCGAACTAGGTCAAAGCTCCTCGGACGTCCATCAGTCATTGCATCGTCCGAACAAACTAGCAGAAAGAATGGGATCCTACTGCCTTTCCTTCGGACGCTCAGGACCGTCCGAAACCTCTGTCGGACGAAGGACCGGACGCATGCATGGACGTCCGAACGAAGCCTCTCAACAAAACTGAAAGAAGATCGGACGCTTCCTCGGACGCATTCAATCTCTCTCGGACGTCCGAAACCCCAACGGCTATTTTTTGTGCATTTATTACTTAGCCGTTAGGAAGTAGTTGAAACCACTATTTATTGCTCTTATAAATAGGTGCTTTAATAACCTGAAAAAATCATCTAATACAGTGAATACAAGCCCTAGAAAAGAGTAATTTGAGTGCAAATTGACTATAGTGCTTTGTTGTATTAGTGTGAAGTTGTGAGTGCAAATTCAACTTTGAGTGGAGTGATAATCTTGTATGAAAGTGTGGTTGTAAGTAAGATCCTTGGCTCAACTAAAAAGAGTTTTAGTGTGAGCAAGAACTTCCCAACTTTGTAAGATAGATTATTGGCTTACCAAGTGTGTGAAGCATTCAAAAGATTTGATACTTCAAGCTTGCTAGCTTGGAAGTATTGTTTGTTCAATTTTTCTCTCTTTACTTTACTGTTCTAGTAAATTTATTATATCTACATTTAAATTAAAAAGCTCACTATTTTCTGAAAGCATAATTTTTAAGAAACCTAATTCACCCCCCCTCTTAGGTTGCTTTGGGACCAACAGCCATAATATTCATATTACCCAGTAAGCAATCTAGTGGAAGCAATAAGTCATTAAGGAAAGTGTCCTACATGATTCAAAGTCATTTGTTCTATTTAATTATTATTATTGAAAGAATAATCTTAAGGAATTATTGATTATTATGGAGGAAGCTAGGACCAATCCCCCAAGTTTAGAGACAACTTTCAATAAAATGTTTAATCCAAGTGTGATTAAACTTGAAAGGCTTGATGGTACAAATTTCACGCATTAAAAGAACAAATTTCTATTCCTACTCACCAAACTAGGATCAAGATTGCCTATATCTTGGGTGAAAAGTTACTGGCAATACTTGATCTTCTGACGATGATACTGATGCATTAATGGTTTGAAAGAAGTAACGCGAGGATGATGAAGTGCATTGTAGGGGTTCATTTTGAACTCACTCTCTGATCAACTTTATGACTAGTTATGGCCAATCAAATCACCACAAGAAATCAGGAAGGCCTTAGAGAAAAAAATACACATTTCGGTGAAGCAATCCATTTCTACTTAGTGGTCGAGTCTTCCTTTGAATTGTAGCATGCTCATTTAACACATATGAATTAGAAATCACTAAACTATATATCCAATCGGCTTTAATCACTTGTAAAAATCAATATGTTAGGAAGTGTGAAAGTTGTATTCAATTAAAAATGACAAAGAAACCTTTTTCAAAAAAAAATGAAGTACAACTACTTGTTGGAAATAGTACATTTCGGCATTTGTGAACTAAATGGTTATTTAACAAGAGGTAGTTATAGATATTTTATTATTTTACATATAGATGATCATTCAAGGTTTACTTATATATATTTGATGAAAACAAAAAATCAAGCATTTGAGTTATTTAAATGCTACAAAGCTTTGATTGAAAATCAATTGGAAAGAAAGATTAAAATTCTTTGAGGCGATCGAGGTGACGAATGTTTTCCAAATGAATTTTCTATTTTTTGTGAAGAAAATGGACTAATCCATGAAACAAGTGCCCCATATTACCTCAAAACGAAACAAAAAATAGGACTTTTGTAGACATGGTTAATGCCATGTTGATACATTCAAAATTTTCAAATAATTTATGGGATGAAGCCTTGTTGACTGCTTGTCATATACACAATAGAATACCTTCAAAAAAGGATAAGACTTCTTCATATGAAATATGGAAAATAATGAAGCCAAATTTAAATTATTTGAGCATATGGTATTGTTTGGCATACTGTAGAGTTCCCAATCCTAAAAGAGTAAAATTAGGACCAAGAAGTTTTAGAAGTATCTTTATAGGATATTCAGGATGGTATATAAATTGTTGGATATATATATTCTAATATAATTGTAGAATCTAGAGATGTTGAATTATTAAAAACTAGTTTTCTAAGAGATTTAAATATCAATTTACATGAAACTAGAGGAAACTCTAGTATTAAAAGAACACATAATGATCAAAATTCTAGTACTTCGTTAAATAACAAGAGGAAGAATTGTTACTCCAATTGAATCAGCGAGGAGCAAAAGAGCTAGAAAAAAAATAACTCTAGTCTCTGATTTTATTTTTTCATGAGCAATATTCTTTTTAATTGAAGGAAGTAGAAAACAAGTATTAAACAAAATTCCTATAGGACTAAATTTGGAAGAGGATCCGAAAACATATGGTGAAGGAATAGCTTCAAGAGACTGCGCTTTTTGGAAAAAAGGTAATTAATGATGAAATGGATTCTCTTATATCAAATGGTACATGAGAATTGGTTGATACCCCCTAAAGCTAAACCTATTGGTTGTAAATAGGTAATTAGGAGAAAATAATAATAATGCCTATAGGTCCTTACATACCTTCAAGGCAAGACTGTAGCAAGGATCACTTCAATAAGCATTTTGTTTGCGTTTACATCTAGTTATAAATTATATACGCATCAAATGATGTTAAAATCACGTGTTTGAATGGTGATCTTGATGAGTAAGTATATATAGAACATCCTGAAGGTTTTATACTTCCCAAAAATGAAAAGAAAGTTTGCAAATTAGTCAAGTCTTTGTGCGAATTAAAATAAGTTCCTAAACAATGGCTGAAAAGTTTGATAATGTGATATCATCACGTGGCTTCAAACATAATAGAGCGGTTAAGTGCATATATTCTAAGTTCACTAAAGAATATGGAGTAAAAGTATGTCTATATATTGATGACATACTAATAATAGGAACTAATATGCACGGTATAAATGATACTAAGAAGTATTTTTTTCTCAATTCAAAATGAAAGATTTGGGAAAAGTTGATATCATCTTAGGCATTAAAATTAAGAAATCTAGTTTGTGGTTTTGCTTTATATCAATCTCATTACATTGACAAGGTAGACACTAAGTTTAATCATTTGAAAGTTAATGAGTACAATACTCAACTAGATGTTTCCAATATTAAGAAACATCTAGTGGATACCATCTTAGGCATTAAAATTAAGAAACATACTGGTGGTTTTGTTTTATGTCAATCTCATTACCTTGACAAGGTAGTCACTAAGTTTAATCACTTGAACCACTTGAACGTTAATGAGTATAATACTCCACTAGATTTTTCTAATAAATTGATTGAAAATTTAGGAAGATCTATAAGTCAACTAGAATATGCTAGTGCAATTGATAGCTTATGTATGCTATGCATTGCACTAGACCAAATGTTGCTTATGTTGTATGCAAACTTTCTAGATTTACACATAATTCTAGTGCCGATTATTGGAAATATATTGGAAGGGTACTTAGATATCTTAAAAGAACAATGTCTTCAGCCTTGTACTACAATGAGTTTCCAATTCGTGTGCTAGAAGGATTCAGCGATGTTAGTTGGATAACTAACTTGAATGACAATAAAGTAATATCTGGGTGGATATTCACTTTGGTAGGAGGTGCAATACTTGGGCATCTAAAAGGCGTGCATAACTCACTCAAATATGGAGTTTGAGTTTATTGCTTTAGCAGCTGTAGGAAAAGAAGTTGAATGGCTGAGGAATCTGTTATTAGATGTTGAGTTGTGGCCACAACCAATGCCAACAGTCTTTATATATTGCGATGGTGAAACAACCATATCGAGAGCTTTTAACAAAATTTATAATGAAAAGTCTAGACATATAACTCTAAGATATGACTATATTAGACAACTAATTTTTGAAGGCATAATCAGAGTTGTTTATGTAAGGTCTAAGAATAATTTTAATGATCCACTAACAAAGAAACTCGCAAGAGATATGGTAAAAACTACCACCGATACAATAGGATTTAGATTGGTGTGAATATGTTACCAACAATAGAAACCTCACCTTTCATATTGCCAAGTAATTTTAAAGGTTTAATAGGTAACAAGAAGTTGCTAGTAACGGTAAGCATGTGTATAGAAGATGTACATAAGAAATAGGAGGTTGTCTACATAATACACTTGATGAAGATAATTTTCTTCACCTATATAAACACGTAAAGTGGTTCCGCTTCAATCAAAATATGGATTAAAATTTTAAAAGTGTTTATGAATTGAGGAAGTAACACAAGGTCGTTATAGGGTGCTAAAGCTCAAGGTGAACAAGTCAAGAGAGAAGAAAGATTTGTGTATGGTATTTCCAATTTTGTCATAAAGGATTATGGGTTTAATATTTGTATAACTATTAATTCTGTAAAATTTTGAATTATTTACTCTAACAGTAGGTTTAATTTGAAAAGCACCTACTAAATGTATAAATTTAAATATTAATTGATTGTGAATTAAAACTAACTGACTGGAGAATTGTTAGAATATAGTTAGTGATTACATAAGGATGTAAATTCAACCTATCAGGATTCCATTTGTTAAATTGATGTCTACTCATGAATTGATGTTTATTCATGAATGGATGCCTATTCATAAAATGATGTCAAATTTAAACAAATAGTTGTATTCTTCAAATGAGATGTCTCTTTATGAATTGGTACTCATGCAAACAAGAAGATGTGTTTGTTGAATGGTGAGTAAATGCAATCTATAAAAGGACTTCTTACTAAAAGTTTCAGCACATGGAAAAAAAAAAAAAAAAAACTTCGCCCTCGATATTTGAGAGGACTCCCCTCGACGCTTGAGAAGACTACTACCAGGGAGTGCGACACTAGACACCAATCTACTTCAGAGAGTATAAAACTCACACCTTCGTTGTTAATCCTAGCAATGAAGAAAAAGGCTATTCCTTTTGGCTGGGCACGCACCTCAGAAGACTTTTCTACATTCTAGTATATATATAGCAATCTACATTCTTTCTTCTTGTTCTCTGTAAAGAATTTGGATTTTTGTGTTCAAATTTTTACTTGGCGTTTATTTGTTCCTAAAGGGATATTGCCATAATACCAAGTAGGGAAAAAGACTAATTTAGTCCCTTATCTTTGGAGTATGGACCAATTTGGTCCCTTGTCTATCATAACTGACCAATTTGGTCTCTTGTATTTTAAAAAATTAACCAATTTAGGATCTATGATGAAAATCATATGCAAATTAATGGACCAAGACACGTGATAATCCTGTACCCGTTAACATGTCGTAGGTGTGTTGTCAAAGACTTTGTTAGTTTGTCCACAATTTTTGTGACAAGATTTAAATTAGTTGATTTTTATAAGGATAAGGGACCAAATTGGTCTTTTTAATAAATAAGAGACCAAATTAGTCGATACTCTAAAGATAGGGGATCAAATTGATCTTTTTTCCATACGTAGTAAACAATTTAGTAGGGGCAATAATTCCTTAAAGAAGTATTTTACATGATTCAAAGTCATTTGTTTTATTTAATCACTATAACTGAAATAATACATTTAATCCAAATTAATTTAACTGTTGGAAAGTTATTTTTATTCTGAATATTTCTATGGTGGATTATTCATTTGGTGTTATATGAATTGTTCATATTACGTGATCTTGGAACCTGAAGGAGATACTAGTTACATTTCAATTATTGAATCATAGGGAAAATGTTCAATGCTAGTTCCTCAAATTATGTTAAAGATTTAGTTTGAACTTCGAGGAGTTGAAGAAGTTTCGAACTCTAATGTAATTGATTAATTCTTTTCCTGTACTAAGCATGGTTAACCTTATTAGAAATATTTTTTTTTTTTTATCCTTTGTTTCTAAATTATGTTTATGCTTAAATAATTACTGTACATTAATATAATATGGTGAGAAATAGTAGGGGTAGTATTCTTATAAATCTTGAGCAACATTGACAAATAGTGAGGCTAGTATTCTTTGGAATGTTTACGTGTTTGGAATATAATATATGATATTTTTATTCAACGTTTTTCAAATATGACACTAAATATTATATGTTGAATTTTTGTGTATAAATCCCTTTTTTCTTTTTTGAAGATTAATACTCACAAACAATTGCGACAGATATTGATTTCTTGAAGATCAAAGTTTGAGAAAATAAAATACTGAAAACATTTGCATGATATGTGATATTTTCTTGTAAAAGAAAATACATGAGAATATATTAAAATGGTTCTAGTAGATTAATAGACTACTGGCTATTAAGAAGCGAATGAGATATGTGAAAAATATATAATAGCTCCTAGTAATAGACTAGTGGTCATCTATAATGATGATTTCTAATAATAAGACTACTGGTTACTAAAGTGAAAAATATTTTTTGTGGCTAGAATAATTGTGGATACATATGACATTATTTGGTGATTAAAATTATATAATATAGATTTTTTCACCAAATAATGGTATAATGCTACTTATTGAAATTTTTTTACTTGAATATCATAGTCTAATATCGTTGTGATTGTAATCTTGTGAAATAAAAGTGCTCAATGTTGACGCAAAGATTATGAGGTACATCGAAGGGGAATAAGACATTGCCAATATTGATATAAATCACATATGAGGATACAACCATTTAGGGATTGGAGACCCCAAAGCTAGATTGAAGACAAACAAATCATAGAGTGGTTTGGGTGAATGACATGAACAAATTTATATCTTATTGACAACATAGTCTATCCCTATAGGATAAGTGCATGTGTGTTCCTATGACGTTAAGCGAAGGTTGAGATTTTAATCTCTTAATGAGTTCTATAACCTTTAGGGTGGGATAACTTAGTTATGGGAGCCTTTTAATAGACTCACCTATATGACTGTTGGAGTTTGAGCGCTCCTATGAGAATTTTGGGTTAATTCTCTAGAGCTCATGAAATCCGGGATAAGTACAAGGCCATAAAGTGTTGGCTTATGAAACATATTTTAGAACACCGAAGGTTCATGTGTGTGATATTATTCTACGTGCCCTCTAGTAGTCATAGTTTAAAGGTTAAGTCCACTTTGACTCTAGTACAAGAATTATTGAGAAGTCAGTCACACTAAGTGAAGGTTTAAAGACATTGCCACATTTATTATGCATAAGCTTTTGTTTTTTGTCCTATTATGTATTAACTTATTTTTATTAAAATAAGTGGAAGATTATAGGAATATTTTACTAAAAATGTTTTATATACAATTATTTGAATTTAAATTGTGTAAGTTATAAATCCTCAAAGAATTTTTAAAACAATTATTGTGTTAAATGTGTAAACATTCTGTATAAATGTATATTAATTATAATACTATTAATACAGATGTTGACTATTATAAATAGAATATGGACAATTTGGATTTATACCTAAAAATTATATATTAATCCTACCTAATTTTTAAATTTATTCTAAACCTATAAATAGAGGGTTGTAAGCAAGAAATTATAAGATTATTCCTACTCCCTATCGTTCTTCCTACGACTATATGGGCAAAATATGGTATTGTGTAAGGTTCATTCTAATTTCGATAGTGTAGATCGGAGTAGCTAGGGTACAGTAAAAGGTTAGGCTGTTGTACCCCTGGAGGCAAAGTGCTATATATGCTACATCAGAGAACAACTCCGTGGGGGTACAAATTGTCTAAAGAGAGAGACCTAGTTGTGCCTCATCCTATGCCATAATACGTAAATCATGGTAAAAAATAGTACTAATTATTTACATTTCTCATGCGATATCGAGGTAAGATTTATATTGTTATTTTTGGAGTTTAATTTACTTGAAATGTTAATGGTAATTAACATAATTTTTGTGATGTAGAACCAACAGATATTCCATCATGAATTGTAGCATTAATCTTGACTTTACAGTTGTTTTTAGTGGAAGGTCTTGGGGAAAAAAAAAAAAAGAATTTCTTAAAGCAGATATAGTCTTATTTATTGAAGCAAATATAGTCTTAATATTTTTCGAGCATGTAAGAAAATAAGTATTTTTGTTTTCCATCATCTCCGCTCTTGCAACTTTTTTTGCCAATTCTGAATCCAAGAAGTTGAGCATATATAAAAATTATAAAATTTGACGAATTTCTTCTTCTGATGAAAAAGCCGTTATAATATAGGAGTTTTAATTTCATCTTGACTTGATGAATTTTCCAATGCTTGCTTATCATTAACCTTTTCTGCATCATGTTTATCTTTTGTAACTTCATCTGGTGTACGGACCATCATTTTATTATCTCATACAACAAAATTTTTGCTTAAATAGGTTTACGTAAGAAACAAATAGTTATATAAAATCCTTGTCGTGATGAATATCTATAAACATTTATCTGACTATACTATGACTAAGAGTTAGTAAAGTCAACTAGTACTAATCATCGCTATTAATAAAAGCAAAAATCTTTTGTTCTCAAAATTCATGTTTTATTGTTTTTCTTTTTTTCTTCCTGCCGAAAGTGTTACCCATTTTTCTTTGTATTACTACCTAATGGATAATCTTATAAATATTAAAATATGTACCTAAATTGCATAATGAAAATTTTGACAGAGAAAGTTGAAAATGAATACATTGATTTCTACTTTCTAGATTGTTCTTCATGTTCTACACCTTCCTTCTTTGTCATTTACAATAAAAATATTAATTTATGGTTTTTATGATGATTTTCAAGGAAAAGATAAATATGGGATTGGATGGAGGTAGTGGTGTTAACATTAACGGAAAAATTGATAAGCAGTTATTTTGAGGTAAATTACTGTAAACCTCGTCTTTTAACTCGTAACCCGTACATATTTTAGATATATATTTTACATTCTTAAATGGTTAGTATCAAAAAGTGAAGTGGACAAAAATCATTCATATTAATAGTGTTTGAAAATCATGTGCTCCAAAACGAGTGTTTAATGAAAAATATGATTTTTTCCTCAAAAAGTTTAGGACTGTAAACCCCCCATGTGATGAATTTCGAACCCATAAGCCCCATATATTTTTATAAATATACCTTCAACATCAATGTGGGCCCGACTAAATGGTGAAGTAGATGAAATCATCTAAACTAATCCTATTTATTGCATATGCACCCCTGTTGCAAGTTTTATTGCCTGAAAATTCGATTTTTCTCACAAAAAAATTAACATTTTATACCCAACCTACCCTTATTATTACTTGAATAAACCTGTTCTTAGATTTACTACACTTATTTTTTTCTCAAATTTCCAGATGAGTACCCTTATTTTTTTTTTTTTTGGGTGCATTAATTATAGATTTTTAATTGTAATAATAAACTAATGCCGTTTTCTTCATTTTCATCGTACAAATTGAAAGTTAAAATGTCTAAAAATAGGAAAATGAATTATCTGAAGCATATTATATATGGGGTAAAAATATAATTTCGATCAAAATCATGACTTTGGGTATATTTTTAAAATTTTTGTTTGTTTTACCATTCAGTCCAGATCACATACTAGTTTAGGGTATATTTTTAAAATATATGGGGGGTTATGAGTTCGAGAGTCATATCACATAGGGATTTACAGTAATTTACTCTAATTTAAATATGGGGTAAGAACACAATTACAACCAAAAATATCAGATTTGGATGCTTTTCGTCTATTTTATTGTTCAATCCATACCATATAGAGATTTAGGGTATATTTTCAAAATACGTGAAACTATAGGTATGAAAGACATACCACATAGAAATTTACGTTAATTTACCCTTATTTTAATTTCCTTATTAAGGGTGAAGATAAAAACTAGACAACAAGTTGATAATGATATATTAGTGGGAAAGACATACATCATGTTTGTGACTTTTAAAAAATAATAATGAGTAAAATAGTGAAATAAGTTAATAGGATAGTTACAAGTGGTGGTATATATGAAAGAGGGTAAAACTTAAAGTACAAAAAAAAAATAATATCACACCAAATGAGACTCTTACTTTATATATAATATGGATAGATAATAGATTGTTTTTTATTTTATGCTAAAATTTAGGAATGAGATTACATGTGGATTGCAGTGTCTATTGGCTTGGGTAGTAGGCTTGAGGCAGTTATATGGTTATTGATTTAATTTAGACAAAGAAAGCTATAATAATATCCCATTATGTTTCCTTGTAGGAGTATGTATTGATCGGTTTAATCATTTAATAAAATCAGTTAAAATTTAAAAATGAGTTCTAAACTTTTAATCAATTTTGATTTCAAATTTAATTCGGTAGAAAATTTGATTTACTAAATTTCAATTCGGTACTGGTTTTGAATTTGATTAACTAAATTCAACTCAAGTTAGTTGGACTCTTAACATTGGGCCAAAATCCTATACAAAAACCTACCAAGCAAAATTTTTCTAATTTTATTTTATTTTTCCATGTAATTTGATATATTATGTGAATTTTTATTGATAAATGATTCAGAAAAATAAGTAAAAAACTATATCATATAACTTAATTGAATAATAAGTAATATAATTACGTACAATACTATAATATCATGTAACTTACAAGTATTAATAGAATACATATTACAAAATTATTTAATATGATTTATGGATACTAATTTAATAATATAATTAAGTATGAATTAATGTATAAGAATAGCTAATAATTGTGCGAATTAAGTTAAAAATAAAGTTAATTATAATAATTATCAATGAATATATTTTAGTCGAATAACAAAATTTATAGTTTTAGCTATTTACTATTTACATATCAATATATTTTAATAAAACTTTATTTTTATTTATTGAATTTGGTAATTAGTTAAACGAAATCAAAATATCTCTCTATTATTTTTGAATTTATTAATCGCATTCACAAATTCGATTAATTAATTTCTGACCAAATATAAAAATTAACTAAATTTATTAATTGAATTAAATTGAAAATCGATTATAAATTGCACTTCACTCACTCTTTTAAATTTCATGTAAAACAAAAACAAATACCATAATGTTTCGAAGGACCAATTCCATTCAATCCCATATATAGTCCACACCATCTCCTATCATTACTCTTCCGGCCCCTGCCTCACTCTTCATTTCTTCACACAACAAACAGAAAAAAAGAACGAAAAAAAGAACGAAAGAGAAAGAAAAGAGATGCTTAGGGGAGAAAGAAGGGAGTAGCATTCGATGAAGGAGCTCCAGATGACTTCGACTCCGAAAACCCATATAAAGATCCGGTAGCTATGCTGGAAATGAGGGAGCATTTGGTGAGAGAAAAATGGATCCAAATCGAAAAGGCGAAAATCCTCCGTGAAAAAGTCAAGTGGTGTTATAGAGTCGAAGATGTTAATCATCTTCAGAAATGTCGCCACCTCCTCCACCAGTATCTAGACGCCACTCGCTGCGTTGGATGGGGGAAAGACCACCGTCCCCCTGCTCTCCACGGTCACCTCCCCAACCACAATATTTTTTCTATAATTATATCCCAGTCCCTTATATTTTTTATTGACTAATTTTCTTCTTCTTCTTTGGTGTTTTGGGATTGCAGGGCCTAAGGTTGAAGCTGAAGTTGCTGAGTGACTCATTATTGTCTTTTGGAATAATTTGAGGTATTGTTTTTCCTTTTTTTAATGTTTATTAATTGGTTAAAATAATTAATAGACCAGTTGAGATGAAAATTACTGGATAAAGGAAATTGGATTGGAGAAATGAAATCTTTCCATGTTTTAGTCATTTTTCGTGTATAGATTGCTTGAAAAGTGCTTTAATATGGTTAGAGAATTACTAGGTATTAGTGTATGATTTTACCTTTCCGTGTGTTGTCAAGAAGATCGTGCTACTATGATGAATGATTAGGATGATATAATGGAATTGTATAAAAGATGTAGTTAATGAATAGGCTCAGTCTGTCACTCCTTTAAAGGAAGCCCTCTTGTATTGCTCGTCTACATCATTTAGTTGCTTGAAATGCTCAATTTTGATTTGTTTGTTGGCTTGTTCAAGCTTGTTTGTTTGGCTGATAATTTGGCTCCTAGATATAATTTTGAGGTTGTTTCAAAAACGAGCTAGGGAGTTGAAAACACCCTTATGGCATATTCACTTGCTTGAGCTTGTGAAGTCAAGACCCTATAGGCCTTTCCCATATTTGCTTATTTCTTTCAATGATTCCTCTGTTGAAGTCATGCAGTTTCAGGGCTTCTTGTTGAAGCAATGCAGTAACTATTTGTTAAATTTGAAACCAATTCTTTAATTCTGGCATCAAATATGTTCTCCTTCATATTCGTTGACGCTTTATCCTGTGGAAGTTACAATTTGTTGTTAAATTTCCACGTATTTCAAAGGGTTTTGAGTGAGCTGAACTGACCTAGGTAAAGGAATCTAGTTGTCACCAGAGTGAAGTCCAGAATTGAAGGATATGCAACACTGACTCACATTTCAGTTTTAACAGTTAAAGCATGATTGAACTTGGCTAATTTGTGAGAGACTACGAGGTTTCAGCTGTCTGGAAAACTGAAGAACGGCTCGTAGCTGCAAAAATCAATAGGCATTGGATTATGAAAGCACCTGATAATTTTCACCCAATATTTGGGGCAAAAATAACAATATTATGATGCTCTGAATATATATAGTTTTCAATCTGAATCTACCATTTTTTGCTGCTTGCCTTCATTCTTTCCTTCAAATCTCTCTTTCTCTCACACACATACATACACATATACTTGCTCTCTCTCTCTCTATCCTTCTCTCTCTGACCCCCTCTTCCTGTGTCCCGTAATCTGCTGCCCTCAGGACCTGGTGATGAGATCATCTCTGGAGGTTATCTATAAAAGTTAAAATAAAAAAATAAAATAAAATAAAATAAGAGAGAGTTAAAAAATAAAAAATAAAAACTTTGGCTCATTTGCAAATCTGTGGAATGAGAAGCTTTGATACAAACACTGCAGATGCATTAACACAATATTTTACTAAAGAAGTGTGCGGTTAATTGTACTAGGTTCAATGTTAAGTATAGGTAGTTGAAACTAAGCCGTCCACCAAGTAGTACTTGGCTGAAGTTGCATGTTTAAGAAGTAAGTTATTTCATTTTGTTTTACATTGGTTTTATGTGAGGAAATCCTCTTTTATTATTATTATTATTATTATTATTATTATTATTATTATTATTATTTTGGTATTTGTGAGTGGTGCATGGTTCTTTTCTCCTGTTGTTGGGTGAGGGAGGTGCAAATATTCTTAGCTTCATATAGGCCTCCTCTTCTGCTTGATCTTTTTCTTCAGCAACTCCTTGTTTGTGAGTCTTGAAATAAATTTTAAGAATTTTGGAAGGTTATTTACGCTAAACTTCAAAATCTGAAGCTATCGTGCAGAGGAATATCCAAGGTTGCTTTGCACGACTATCTACTCCCCCCAACCCTCACCAGGAAAGAAAAAAAAATGAACTTGTGCTGAAAAGGGGAGTAAAAAGTCAATGAGAATACCTCATTAAATCCTTTTGTTTAAAAAGCTAGATTAAGTTTACTTAAAGAAAATAGAAAATAACCTGCCTCTAGACAAGAATTGCTTTCTTTTCTGGGGACATAGAAGAACAAGAACTGTGCTAAATATTTCCGTATTGCATCGACGGTTTACTCAATGTCTAGTAAGACGGATTAATATTTGATAACAGTCAGTCATCTTGTACCCTCAAATATATGTTGTCAGTGTGCTATTTTGATGAAATTGTATTGAATTGCTGATTTAAAAATGGTTTTCTATCTACCTGTTGATAATATTGGACTGGAAACTATTTTCTTTATTAGTATGGACTGATTGATGTTAAATCCCAATAGAATCAGTTGGAGTGGCATGTGATGTTGTAATGAACAGTGAATAAAAGGTAGAACGATAGCTCTAAAACATATGATGATTTGTCACTTTTATGCTTGTTCTCTAGTGATCAATTAGCAGAAATATAAAATTGGAGTATTTCTGGGTTTTGCAGGTGATTGACTTTTTTTATAGAAAGATGTATAATGTGGAGAGAGAACGAGGCTTGTGCATCAACTGGCATGGTTGTGTTGGTGTAATTTTCTTTTGCTTCATTAAGACCTTACTAAATCTTTATTTTTGATTGTATGTTAATTGGCAACTTGATGGCTTTGGCTTATGAATATTTTGCTGTCTCCTGGTCTTTTGGAAACTAACAGCTACCTGAATCAAATGAACTCACCCAGGATTAATCAATAATGTTACATTTATCAGTTGCTTTCTACTGTTGTTTTTATATTCTTGAGCTTCTGTATGGCTCCCATAATTAGAGAAAAATTGCCTGAGCTGTAACTTTTCTTTAAACTGCTCTGCTTTTTTGCTTCACCACATCAGATTGACCTTAGTTTAGTCCTTGATTGCTATTTGAGTGCAACATTCTTTGTAAATGTGGAAAGGTTATGAGAGCCAGTTTTGCTAGTTTTCTGGAAAAATGCGACAATTTAATTAATTGGGTATCCATATTTGTTCCAGGATGAATTTGGATTGGCTGGACATTGTTTAAGATGAAAGGATACTTCCAATGGCAAGTTTTCCTCCAAAACTACTTGGGAGATTCTGGTTTCTAATAGATGTCAGAAGGATGAGGTGGAAAGATGTTGGGAATGGATTTGGAAGGTTAAGAATTTCACAGAAGTTGTACATTTCTTATGGTTAGTAAGGCCAACATAAGCTGCCTATGAGACAAAATCCAAACCACAGGAATATGGTCTAGGATCCCTTCTGTTACCGTAGTGATTCCATTGAAGATCCTGAGCATTTGCTTAGATTCTGTCCCAAGCTATTTCAATTTGGGAGGAGCTTAACCTCAGGAAATTGTAATATGGATTTGGTTCACAGCTCTACTTGTAAATCTTGTGACTAAAATAAAAGACACAATCTCACTTTTTTATATTAGCATATATTATTAAACGTATTTCGTTCTAATTTAGACCACAACTGTAGGATCATGATCTTGGTCCATGCAAGAATCTCTCCTTAACCTCCCAGCTGGGTTGAGAGGTAAAATATCAGTGATAATTTTGATACTCGGGTGCAAGGAGGTGCCTCATGTTCTGAAATTTCTCTTTATCAATTCCTTGGGGTACAATTTGTAATCCAGCTTGTTCGGCCCTATGGAACTTCAGAAATCAGAAGAATTTTCAACGAAACCAAGTTCACTTTTCCTTCTTCATTTAAAACTGGTTGAGAGGTAAGTTTTTATTTGTGCTGGTGGAGGAAGACTTGAGCTGACCTCTAGCAGATTTGTATGAATGATTATTGGCAGCCAACTAAATGATAAATTTGTAGTAATTGGGACATTTCTTCAACTACTGATCACATTGTATTTCCACTTATCAAAAGGCAGTTAGTTAGTATAGTATTGCAACTTGGTAACAGATAGTTAAACTAATAATTTTTACGACGACAGGGATTGGCATAACTGTTCGTAAGCAGAATGGTCTGACTCAATAGTTTTGATTTTTTTTTTTTTCTTTTGGTAATAAAGTTTAGGATGTGATACCGGTAGTTACCTCTCACTCCAAGGCCAATATATTTTTTTGGATTGTAGTTGTACCTGGGAATTAAACTTCTGACCAGCATATTTTTTGGCTCCTGGAATTGAACGTGTTGAATGAGGGCACCTGAGAATTAAATTTGTGCTCTCTCCCATTTTCCTTCTCCATCATCCCCAAAGCTATCTACTTCTATCTTTCATCCTCTTCCCTTTTCTGTAGCTTTCCCTCAAAAGAAGCTCAATCCTTCTATCAGATCTGACTTTTGGTCTCCTATAAATAGGGTTCAATTACAAATTGCACCTTATGTTTACTTTATATACACATTTGGTCCCCCATAAATATGGATCAATTACAAACCACATCAGGTCGCAAGGCCGTGGCTATTCCCGAGGTTCTTCCTGTTGTGTACTCTTGTTCGATTGGCAACCTTACCACCATCCAACTCCAAAGTTTTATCCTTCTCTTTACAAAAAAAAAAAAGGTTCTCCTTTACGGCTTCAGCTGTTAAAATAACCAAACATACCAAGCAAAATGTCATTAAAAATAGATGAAACAAGAGAAATGCAGAGAGTAAGTGATTATATGCATCAAGCAATTTATGGGATCTCGGGCTTAAAGCCATTGGATTCCATAGTAAGATGTAGAGTGACAAGCACAGAGTTTTTGAGGAGAAGATCATATCTTTGAGGAGGGAGTTGTATGGACAGTGGAGTCTGTCCTCGATTTTAGGCAAGGGTGAGGTGATATTTGATCCACAGGGAAGGGAGCTCCCTTTAACCCAATGCGTGGGTCAAGTTAGCAACAGGAGTTACTCCCACACCATGCATTGGTTAAACTTAACATTCCTATGCATATCTCAATTCTCAGCATCACATATTGAATCCCTGGGAAAATACTAAGCATAACCAAATGCATGAGATGGCAGCTCTAGCCGCTCCTCGGCCCTCGGTCTTGGACAGAAGAGAGCTCCTCTTCGATGCATAAAGTTTTGTGAGAAAAATATGATGCCTCACTAGACCCTTTTGCTTTCTTATATAAACAACGGTTTTCCACCAAGGTTGGGGAATGGATAACCATTTAAAAAAATTTCAACAACAATGTCTACTTTTTCTAATTTTTTGACTAAAGAGCTTGATTGTAGGTATCTAATTTGTTATTTCGAGATATATAACTAGTCAACAAATTATGATTTGCGTACCATGTTTGTTCGACTTACTTAAAGGTGGCAGTAATAATTCATTCCAGGAATAGTTCAAACCCGATCAAGCACAGTATGAAATTAATCACTTATCCTTTGATTACCAACCCAATAAGTATACCATAAAGTATAAGTACTTGACTAAACTGGTTAGTGCAAATCTCAAAATCAATTTCTTGTGGAATAATTTTAATCTCTTTTCATACTTGTGAGCATGGATTATCAGGGGATCTAGAGTATACTCGTGTTCCAGAGTGAATCCTGATCCGTAATTTGGAGTTTGGATAATAGTCGGGCTCATAACAAAAATCAGTTGGCCAAATATGTTTACAATACTCGGGCGCATCCCATGAGCTATATATTCACCTTTCCTATGAATAATGGCCAAAATCATAATCCTTATTGATGATACCTAAATATACCACAAAATTGTTTACGGAAACCTGACAATGTAGTTAAAATGGTCAATTAATATCTAAGGTATTTTTGTTATTTGAATCGGCATCAATTTAAGCCAAGATAAATAAAGATCTCATTGGTCAAATAATTATTCCCAAGCCTATAAATCATCCAACTCCATCAAGTATTAGTACAAATAACAAAATTACAAGGTTTGTTCTCAATTATACACATAACACAATTCTTATTACAAACTCACTTGCTTTTCTAAGCTTTCATTTGCTCCCTAAATTTTCTCTCGTTGAACAACTTCTGACTTGAGCGTCAGAATCTAATCCGGGAACAAAGCCCTGCCGCTCTTGTTTTTTATCTCAAGTTAGTGATGTTGGTCCAAAAGCAACCTAAGAGGGGGTGAATTAGGTTGTCTCAAAAACAAATCTTTTAATGTGCTTAATGGAAATTCAAACTTTGTGCAACAAATGAATATTTAAGCATAAATGATCAAAAATAAATATTTAACAATCAAAGGTTAAAAAACAAATAAAAGATTGAGATAAAGAATATCAAACCAAACTCCCAAACTTCTCAAGTTTGGAGTACATCCTGACTAGTAGTGCCTCTTCAAAGAAAGTGAGGCAATAACCTTCTAGTACACAAAGTAGGCTCACCCTTGCACCAACTAAGTTCCTCTAGTTGAGCCAAAGGGTTTTACACTACAACCTCACTTTTGTACACCTGTTATCCCTCCACTCTTACACTTGAAGATCACTCACTAGTCTACTCTTGCTCACACTAATTCCCTCTAGTTGAGCCAAGAGAACTATACTACCCAAACCAATACAACCCACAATATTTTAGCCTATTTCTCCCAAAATAGCTCTTACAAGTGTTTGTATTGAATGTAGTAGTTCCTTTCATCATTTGGATATCCTTGGGCTATTTATAGATAAAAGATGTGCTGAAATTTGAGCTCCAACGGTAAAAAAACTAGCTGTTAAAAACTAGCCGTTAGGGGTTCGAACGGAGGTTCAGACGTCCATTCATGCGTCCTACAGCTTTATGAATAGTGACTCGGACGGTCATATGCGTCCTACAGCTTGATGAACAGTGGGTCTTGGATGGTCATATGCGTTCTACAGCTCTGACAGAAAAATTACTTCATTTCGAGCTCCTTTCTTCGGACGGTCTTCAACGTCCGATCTTTTTTGGCTTCGAACGGTCTTCAACGTCCGATCTTTTTTGGCTTCGGACGGTCTTCAATGTCCGATCATCCTACTTTCGAATTCCTTGTCTCGGACGGTCTTTTGCGTTCGAAGCACTATCCTTCGGACAGTTATCTACGTCCGAAAGATGTGTTCTTCCTCGGTGTTGTCTGATAATGTTTCGGATGCTCCCTTGCATCCGAACTCCTTTCTTTCGGACGCTCTTCATTATCCGTAAGGTATTGTTCAACTTTTGATTGTTTTTCTTGATTGTGTTCTGATAATCATTTTCGTCCGAGCCTCCCTATTTTTCTGCACACTTGTTTTCAAGCCGTTAGTACGATTTGGTCATCATCAAAACATGATTATCATAATTGGGGTCCAACAAGTGACAAGTGAGTACGATGCGTTTGTCATGACTTAACTTTGCATTGTAGTATTATCATTTATTGGACAACTTTATACTTAGACTTTGGTGTTTGTAATTTTTATGCATCAACATTTGGTGCCATCTATGGAAAGCTTACTAAAAGTTATCTTTAGCTATGGCTCCTAAAGTACGCAACACTCGTCGCAATAACCACAACAGAGGAAAAGATATCACCTCCCAAAATCAATCGAATCGATCAATCAGAGTATTCGATTGACTGGGGGGAAGCTAGGATCTTGATCCCTAAGCTGATGATAGAGATGTTGAGATATAATTGCTAAGGTAACAGAATGCTATGTTGAAGGATTTGCCTATCAAACATCAGCTGGAGCAACAAGTTGTGGAAGGAGGAGAAGAACCTTCATATAACTCTGGTAGTAATCCCTAGGTTGTCCAGTTTGTACCCCAATGCTGCACAGAAGAGAGGCATTCTCATGTGATCAATAGGGATGATCAAGGGTGTGGAAAGGTCCGCTCGACAGGAACATGAAGGCCAGTACACCTAGACCGCCTAGTATAAATCAAGAAGAGAGGCCTCGTCATGGCCAAGTAAAGCTAGACAAAGAAGTCCAAGTGAGGTAGCCTCAGTAGCAAGAGAGAGGGGAAGAGCCCGGGATAGGGAGCATACCTTAGAAAGGATACCCATTACCCAAGCAAGAACAAGAACTAAGGAGAAAGTTAGAGGAGCTCCAAACTCGAATGGATAGGATGGATGACGAGGAAGTGATGCCCACAAGATACAAATATTCCTTTTCATTCATCGATGAGATAATGCGAGAACCCTTTCCAAGGCATTGGCAAACTCCTTATTTTGACTCCTATGATGGGAGTTCGGCTCCATAAGAATATCTTGATACTCATCGATCCAAGATGTGTCTACAAAGTGCATTGGATGCTATCCTATGTCGAGAATTCCTCTAAACCCTTAAGGACACAACATCAGATTAATTTAGAGGGTATAAGAAAGGAGACATAAAGAATTTTGATCAGCTTTTTGATCTCTTTTAAAACAAATTTTGGAAACCAGAAGAGAATTCCTCACTCTTAAATAAAAATTAGAAGAATCCCTCCTCGACTATATAGATAGGTTCAAGAAGGAAACTATTGGATTCAAGAAATTATGAAAGACATGCAAATCATGGCTTTCCAGAGTAAGTCAAGCCCGGAAAGTTCTTCTTCAATCTTGAGGTCACCCACTACCCTCGATGAACTCTTTAGTAGAGCCAAAGAGTTCGCTCAAGCTGACAAAGGAGAAAGAAGAAAAAAAAGAGTCTTTGGGTGAAAATAAAAAGAAGAGGAAATCTAGTGGAGGAATTAGTGAAGTGGAACCTTCAAAGAAGACTAATGTGAGGGATAGGTTATCCATAATCGTTCCTCATAGGAGGAACCTCCCAATCCTCCTAAAGTTTATACCTCGCTCAATGCTCAACTTTTGCTTATTTTGGCTATAAAAGAAAAGGAACCCTATGTCAAATGGCCTGGACCTATGAGGAGTAACCCGAAATGATGCAATGAGAACAAATGTGTGTAATTTTCAAAAGGATCATGGACATGAAACTAATGATTGCATCTCTTTAAAAATTTAATTGGCGATTTGATAAGAAGGGACTACCTTAAGTAATTCATCCAACGGATGGATAGGGAAAGATCACTTCAAAGCCAAACTCAAACCCTAGACCAAGGAGATCGAGGTCTGACTTGAGGAGAAAGAGTAGCAGGAGTAGAAATTCAAGGGAGAATTATCATCATACTATCTCTGACGGAGCAACAAGTGCTAACTCTACATTATCTAGCAAGTCCTATGCTCGTCAAATCCACTTAGTAAAGTCTAGCATGAAGAGGCTTAGGTTGTGTCAAAACATAATATTCGCTATGGAGGAAGCATAACAAGTAATTCACTCTCATAGTAATCCCTTGGCAGTGAATTTACTCGTTGTAAATTGTGATTTGAAAAGAATTTTGATTGGAAATGGAAGTTCAATAGACATTCTTTTCAATGAAGCTCCCAAACAAATGAAGTTGGATGTATGAAGGATTTACCCTAGCTCCATGGAACTATATGTTACAGCTGAAATCGTTTGGGTCATGAAAGTCAAGTTGTTTCTAGTCAAAAGCTTTAAAAAGGCATTTAGGATTAATGCACAAAATCACACAAAATCAATCACTATGTATGGATGCTATGAACTACCTACACAAGAATTCTTGAACCTGTGACTTTGCCATTGGTCAGTTTTGTAGGAGAAGTGGTTGAACTCCTTGGATAAATTACCATTCTCACCATGTTTGGCACACCCCTTCCAGATGTTTAATTCATGGTCGACTTTGTAGTTACCAAGGCCTCTTCGCCTTATAATTCCATTATTGGCCAACCTATTATTGGAGCACTTGGTGCTGTCCTTTCCTCTCATCACATGAAAATGAAATTCCCAACAGAGAATGGTGTGGGAGAGATAAAGGGAGATCAAATAGAAGCAAGACAATGTTATATAGCTTCATTGAAATTGAAAGAAAAGGAAGTTGGTCTTAGTTGATAATATTCAATTCTTAAAAGAAAAAGAGGAGCTCAAAGGGTGAGCCAGTCGAGGAGCTTGAAGAAATGCTCTTAGATGAAAATGCAAAGTGGTGAAAGTGGGAAAGTCTCTCCCGCGGGACATCAAGGAAAACTTCATCTCTTTATTTAGCAAGTTCAAAGATCACTTTTCTTGAAATCTCTCGAACATGCCAGAGATTGATCCTAACATAGCTATGCATTCCTTTGATGTAGACCAGAGGTTCAAACCTGTCATCCAAAAGAAAAGGAATTTTGGAAGGGAAAGAAGTTAAGGGGTGGAAGTGGAGGTAGACAAGAATTTCAAAGCTAAGATAGTCAAAGATATCCAATACCCTAAGCGGCTTAATAATGTAGTCATGGTGCCGAAACAGGAGCTAAGTGGACGATGTGTATAGACTTCACTAGTCTGAACAAAGTTGGTCCCAATGATTGCTATCCTACATCCCACATAGACATCGTTGTAGAGTAAACCATAGGGTTTGAGGTTGATGTATGTCTTTTTTGGATACATACAAGGGATATTACCAAATTCTCTTGAATTACAAGGATTGGGTTAAGACCATCTTTATCATCGATTCTGATACTTATTACTTCCACGTGATGCCATTTGGCTTGAAAAATGCTAGAGCCACTTACCGAAGGATGGTAGATAGGATGTTTGAAAATCAATTAATGGATAGGATGTTTGCAAATCAATTAAGGTGAAATATGGAAACTTACATAAATGATATGCTTGTCAAAAGCAAGTTAAAAGAAGACAGCGTGGAGGACTTCCAGGAAATCTTCACTACCATGAGGAAGTTCAAGATGAGACTTAAACCTGAGAAATGTGCGTTTGGAGTTTCAAGAGGAAAGTTTTTGAGTTTCACGGTAACTCAAAGAGGGATTGAAGCTAACCTTGAAAAAATCAAGGCCGTTCAAGACATGGAACTTCCCAGGAGGAGTTAAGGATGTGCAAAGGCTCACGGGGCAACTTGTCATCTTAAGCTATGTCTTACAGTATCTAAGTCTGGTGATAGGAATTTACTTTTCTTCAAAGCTCTAAAAAATTCCATGATTCTAATGGATAGAAGAGTGCCAGAAAACTTTTGAGGAGTTGAAAGAGTACTTGGCATCTCCCCTACTCCTAACTAAGCTTGAACTTGGAGAAACTCTATACTTGCACCTGGCTTGTCAGTCTGCGACAATGAGCGCCGTTCTCATCAAAGAAGTAGATAAGGTCCAAATCCAGTTTACTATGTGAGAAAAGTATTAAATGATTCGGAGATTCGATATTCTACCATTCAAAGATTGGCCTTAGCTTTGGTGACAGTGGCTAGAAAGATTAGGCTTTACTTCCTAAGTCATCCTATTGTGGTTCTTACAAATTACCAACTCAAGTTCGTCCTCTTGAAACCTGAGGTCTTGGAGAGGTTGGTAAAAGGGGAAATTGAGCTAAGTAAATATGACATCCGATTTTAACCAAGGGTGGCAATCAAAGCATAAGCTTTAGTTGATTTCATCATCAAGCCAACAAGGGGGAAAGAAAAGAGCTTAGAAGAGCCAAGCAAGGAGTAAATTCAAGAGCTGTTTACCTCCTCTAGAGGGCAAGTCAAAAACTCACCTCTGTGGAATATGCATGTGGATGGATCAACACTAAAAGGTGTGGTGCGGGCATTGCACTTATCTCTCTAGAGGGACTCAAGACAAGTTATGCCCTAAGATTTGAATTTCTAACAAGTAACAATGAAGCCAAGTATGAAACCATAGTCTCTAGACTTAAACTAGCCAAAGAGTTGAAGGTTAAAAACTTGTTTGTAAATATAGACTCAAACCTTATGGTTCAATAAGTCAAGAGAGACTATGAAAACAAGGAGTTGGATGCCCTCTCAAAACTTGCAAGCTCGGTATACTCCAATCTGTTGAAATAAGTGTTCTTGGAAGTTCTAATGTAAAAAAGCACAGATCATGGGAAGGTCATGGATATCGACTCTACTCCAAATTGGATGACCCCAATCTTTCAATACTTAAGAAAAGATGAACATTGGTCGACGATAAGATTGAGGCCTAAAGGATGAAAGAAGGTTGAGAAAATACTTGATCATTGGAGGAACTTTGTATTGAAGGTCCTATTCAATGCCTTATCTCCGATGTTTAAGTCCAAGCGAAGCTCAACATGCTTTAGTGAGATGCATGAAGGGATTTGTGGACATCATGTTGGAGGAAGAGTTTTTGCTCAAAAAGTGCAAAGGTAAGGTTACTATTGGTCAAGAATGTTGGAGAATGCCATGGATTACATGCGAAAATATGATAAATGTCAAATTCATTCTAATCCACCTCACCATCCGGTAGAGCAACTTACTTAAATTCTTACCCCTTGGCCCTTTGCTCAATAGGGCATCGATATCTTGGGTCCTTTTCCAATGTTACTGGCAAAAAAGGAATTTGTGGTAGTAACTATTGACTATTTTATCAAGTGGCTTGAAGCTGAAGCTTTGGCAAGTATCACACATCAACAAATCATTCAATTCTTTTGAAAGATTATGTTATATGTCATTTCGGAATACCCAAAGCACTTAGTTAGGACAATGGCTTGCAATTTCAAGGAGCACCATTTAAAAAGTTTTACCAAGACTTTGGGTATTGAACAATGGTTTTCCTCAGTGAGCTATCCCTAAAGCAATGGCTTGGTGTAAGTAACCAATCACACCATTCTTGAAGGTATTAAAAAGAAACTTGATGATGCTAAGGCAAATGAGTTAAAGAGCTTCCAAATATTTTGTGGTCATATCCCACTACTTATAAGAATGCTACCGGGGATAATCTTTTTAATCTCACATATGGGACCGACGCGCTTATACCCGTTGAAGTTGCTATGCTTGGTTTCTGTGTCTACAACTTTGACTTGGAGAAGAATGAAATAGGGTTAAGGTCTAACCTTAACTTACTCGAGGAGGAAAGGGATAAGGCATACTTCAAAATGTAAGTGGGTAAGCAAAAGGTTGCTCGCTATTACAATTAACAAGTCCAAGGTAGGAGATTAGGTCAACTTGCTTCAAGGAAGGTAAAGGTTAGCCAATTCCCAACTCGCAGTAAATTCTCGACAAATTGGGAAGTGCCTTAAGAAGTAGTTGAAGCATAATCTAATGGAGCCTACAAATTAAAGGACAAGGATGGAAGATCTTGCCTTGAAGTTAGAATGCTCAGAATTTGAAGAAATTCTTTTTGTAAGTGTTTTTTTTGCTTTTTCTAAGTTTTTTGAAATTCCTTAAGCCACATGACACCTTCAGAGGTAAAACAAACTTGTGCAACTTGTCAATATTCCATTTTTTCAATCAATAAAAGTTTTCAAGTGTTTTGCCTATGTAATTGCATAGTGACTTACGTAGAATAGCTTCCACACTCGTCCACCCTTAGTTGCGAAGCACCCTCAGGGGAACAAAATCAAATACCATTCTCCAGAATCGGCATTACCCTCTCGAGGGTAAACAATAAAGTCTTCCTACGGGTAAGGTTTGCATTATTTACTTAGAAGAGTTGTGCCTAGAGTAAGCTTGGTCTACAAGACTAAGGCCTTACCTAAGAGATTTGTGCCTAGGTTTACCCCTCCGGGGGCAAAAATAAACTTTTCATTAAAAAAGAAATTTTTTGGTTAATTATGCTCAAAAAAGCAACCATAACCCTTCTAAGAGTGAAAATAAAATTTGCCTAGGAGATAGGTGCCTACGATAACCTTAGTCTCTAGTCTAAGATATACCTAGAATATTTACGCCTAAGCTAACCTTGGTTTCAAGATGTTGGTGTACCTCTCTAAGGGCGAAAATAAAATCACTCCATGGTCTCGGGACCAAGGTGTACCTTTCCGAGGGCAAAAATTAAAATTTTCTTAGTAAATTTGTGCCTATGGTAACCATAGTCTTAAGGTTAAGGTATACCTAGGAGAGTTGTGCCTAAGCAAGACTTTAGAGTGAAAAATTTATGCCTAGGTTGAGCTTGGCACCAAGACCAAGGCTTACAAATTTGGGGGCAAGAAAATTTATACCTAGGCGAAAAATTTATACTTAGGACTGAAATCTTGGCACTAAAACTAAGAATTACCCTCCAAGGGTAAGGATTTTTTACTTGAACATGAAGACAATGACTCGACCAAATAACTTAGTTACTTGAATATTCAAGTATCTAAAGGGAACGAAGACGTATGGGAAACACTTGAAGCCAGGTAAAAGAACAAGGTAGCCAAAGAAAAGACATAATATCATATATTGATGGAATGCATAAAATAGTTGGAGTGGGTACAAAAGAAGGCCCCAACTCAAAGCCAAGTAACAAGTGCAACTAAGGAAATTAAATAGTATAATATTATCTGAAATTAGATACTCGTACATATAAGAGACACAACCTCTAAAGTCTCCAAAAAAGAAGAATAGCAAATCTAAGTACTAAGCTAAGCTAATAGTGCGGCGGAAGTGCTTGCTTAAACTCTCCCTCTTCTCGAAAACTTCCGAAATAGCATCTCTCATATTAACTTTAACATGCACTACTACATCAATCAAAACCCCTGATGTACTAGGGTACCCAAGTTGAATAGGAAAAGCTATGTCTTGAAACAAGTCATCAACATCCAAATTTGGATACTTCTTCTTTATATACGTTAAGGCCCGATCATAACCTCTGTCAAAAAAAATCTAATGCCTGTTCTCTACCAACCCTCAAACTCAACACTGGTATGGTAGTCTACCAAGTGCCTCTCCTTGCGATCTTGGTAATCTTGGGAGTCAAGGAAGTCAAATATTGCTACATCTTTGTTTTTTCTTCCATGAATCTAAGCTCTTCCTCATGTGCATCTCAAAGTTTCTTCATCTATACCTGATGAGTTTCTTGAATTTTCTTGTTCTCATTCCTCAACTTGGAGATGTCTTCAATTTTCTTCTTGTATTGCTCGGAAGATGAATGCCAAGCCTGGAAATACTTGTCCTTCGCCGTCACTGTCTCTTTGTGCTTGCTCTCAAACTCTAAAATCTTGACTACATGATGCTTTTGAGCACGATGCAAGTCATAGTAGAGATTTCCAATCTAAAGCTGGATTTAATAGCGAAAAAGAACAATGTTAGTTCTAAATATGAGCAAAAGGACTTAGAAAAATTTTTAAAAATTGGAGAGCAACTAACTTGAGCAATGTGCTTATACATATCATTGGCGTCGGCAACCAAAGTGGAATTCAAAGGCTTCCCAACTCTCGCCTGCACTCCTTAGGCAAGCTAAAGCCTCTATCAAAGGACGGCTTACATCCTTCAAAGAAGAATCCTCAGACACCTCCCAACGAGGAGCATAGACCAAGTGAGAAGAGAAGGAACTCCCAACATGGGTGAAGGCTTGAATTTAAGGTGGACATGGAGCATGATCTACTGGAATAGAAACATCTTGAATTGGAGCTTCAACTTGAAGCAAGGGTGACAAAGTAATCTTAGTGGGAAACATGGTTTTCTTCTTAGAATGGGGTTGTGAAAGAACCCCTTGAGATGATTTCTTAGATCCCTTGACCCCATGGTAGAATCCTTGAATAAACCAGATGTACACTGATGCTGAGCTCTAAGACCTTTGCACTAAGGCATGCTTACAAACGGCATCAGCCATGCTCTCCACTACAAAATCAAAGGAACAAGTTAAATTTAAGGCAAGAGTAATACTCAAGTTATATGTGAAAAGAGAAGACATATGCAAAAATGCGAGTAAAAATGCATGCATATCAACCTAAGGGAAAAGTAGGATCAAGGTCAGCAAGACTCAATCTCATTGACACTAAAACTTGCTTATTAACCACTACTTGCCATGAGAGTTTTTTAGTTCTCGTAAGCTTAGAAAGGCGACTACTCTCATGCTTTCTAAGAGGGACAAGTTTGTTAGCTTTGGAATCTTTCAAGTCATAATTCCATATGAAAAAATTCTAGTCAGGTTACCATTGGATCAAGAAATAGTTACTCCTTCAATTATCAAGTTTGGAATATACATCTTCAACTAGTTTCAAGTTAGTCTTCCAACCAATAGAAATCCCATCTCTTTTTGTCGCAGCATGAAAAATTTCTTGAAGGTGGTGATTGAAGGTTTCACTCGAAGACTTGCACAAATGATAAGATATGTATTGATGTTTCGAATAGATCTAGCATATAGTTGTTTGAGCACGATTTGATAAAGGTCCAACAACTCTTCGAAGAAAATGGGTACTGGAAACCTAAACCCTACCTTTAGTTGCACAAAGTATATAGAGAAATATCCGAAGAAATTCATACAAGGCCGATGCTTTGGAGATGAAACCTTCACTTTAAAGCAATAGAGAATATGAAACAACTTCACCCATTTTCTAAGTAAATCTATGTCAACAATTGAGAATGGCAATTGGGAATAGACATAATCAAAATTCTTGTTAGAACCCTTGGAATCTATCTTTTCTTTTTGCCGAGGAGGCACTAAAGTTTCTTTCCCATTCTTTTGTGAGGGAAGAGTGACAACCTAATCAGTAGTTGTGTCCTCTTGCTCATCTTCGGCTAATAAGTCTTCACTAGTTTCATCTTGCTTTGGTTGAGAGATGACTCCCTCACTAGTGTTTAGTTTTTGCTCATGCTCACCCAAGGAATTTTCACTAAGATCCTCTTGCATAGTTTCATCGGTGGCTTCTTCACTAGAGCTCTTTTGCACGTTGCTTACATACTCAACTTGGCAAAGCAACTACTCTCGGATAACCTCATGAAATTGTTTTCTTTAACCTTATGCAAATATGAATATTCGGATGGCATCCCTGGAAAGGAGGTATTGGTATGGTGCAAATTCACCCTTACGTTAGAAGATAAGGAGCCCCCAAGTAAAGGCCTACCTATGAATAAACTTTGCCGAAGTGCACTTGGTTTGGGCTCTTGGCCTAAGGCATTCATACACTCTTCACGCAAAGAGTTAATAACAACACTTGAGGCATCACTTACACCTTTAATTCAAGCTCCTAGACACCACCCAATTTTACATTGCTATGGACAAAGGGCATGTTTGACTCAAATGAAGAAGATGGTGGAACAGAAAATTTTTTCACCATTTTGCTTCTATGGAATCTCTAAGGGTGCTTAGTTATAACATGTCTTCTCATGGCCATGAGATTACTTGTCCCAGTTAGAGTATTATTTCTTTTGGTAGGTATAGATAAACCAAGGATGGCAAGTGAAGTCAAATCCTTATTTAAATCCCAAAAAGAGTGGATTGGGAGAGATTCAAAATAGTACCTGTAATTTCTTCTCTATGAGACCGATTGTAGCAGGATCGTACAGAGCATTTGTGAAAGATTTTTGTGGAGTCACAATGTTCCTTAGAAGAGTTGCAGTTTCATGTTCGACAACAACCCCAATAGCGAGAGATTGGGAAGCAACAATGGTTGCACCACTACTGGAGACAACTTTTTTTCTACTTGAAATGAGTGTAGCCGTGATTGCCATAGCTATAGTTGAAATGGCATTTTTTGAGATCAAAGCAGCAGTATAACAAGTAGGCTTGGGTGTTATGGTAGATTAGGGTACTATGGTAAGGTAGGGTGCTATAGTAAGGTGGGGTGCTATGCTAAAGTTGAGTACTATGCACCTTATAAGGTTTAGTGCTATGATAGTGGGTTTGGATATCATGGAGGAGTTGGCTGCTATGGTAGTGGATTTGGGTGTTATGGTAGAGTTGGGTGCTATGGTAAGGTTGGGTGCTATGCTAGAGTTGGGTGCTAAGCTTGATCGTTGTAATGGAGTACCTCCCTAATCACTTGATCCTCTCCACAAAATTTTTGGAAAAAGGTTCTTTGGTGGCCTACACAATAAGATTTTCCAAGCAAATGGGAAAGCAAATTGAAGAATGACATTAAAAAAAAAATTTCCATCTGAGGGGTAGTATGAATTTAGAATTTTTGGCTTTAGTCAAAATTTTATTGACTCCAGCCAAGACATAGGTCGAAGGCCACCGTGCTAACCTCAACCCGAATGAATTCGACTTGAGAGTGGGAGACAAATAATGATATATAAATATACCACACAGTAGCTCATGGACAAGTAATAATGTAGTCAAAATGGTCTACTAAAATCAAGGGCATTTTTGACATATTTACAACTGAGCTCAAGGAAAGATAAATAAGGATCTCATAAGCTGAATAATTATTTCCAAACCCAAAAATCATCCAAGTATTAGTATAAGTAATAAAATTATAAAGTTTTTTCTCACTTACACACATAACACAATTCTAATTACAAACTCACTTGCTTTTCTAAGTTTTCATTTGCTATCCAAATTTTCTTTTGTTGAACAATTTCTGACTTGAGCATCGAAATCTACTCGGAAAACAAAGCCCTGCCGCTCTTGTTTTTTGTCTCAAGTTAGCGACATGTGAGTACGGTGTGCTTATAATTAACTGTGTATTGGAGAATTATCATTTGTTCGACAACTTTAAACTTAGACTTTGATACTTGTAGTTTTTACGCATCAACACGTATAATTACTCATAACATAATGGTACTTATGGTCCTAATACTTCTACAGTGTCCTACTTAACATCTTGACATTTTATTTTGAACATATTGCATGTTGCAGATATCAATTTACCCCAAATAACTATTGTTTCACACAAGTGCAAACCATACACACGCCTTTAGTAAATATAGGACTCTCAGGATTCAAGTCCCGAGAATATAGTTAAAGTTAATTTAGTGAGCCCTTTAATGGAAATAATGAAAATAATAGCAAACTATGTAGAAACTATATAAATGAAAAGAGACACAAAAATTTAACTTGTTTGGTTAATAGACCTATGTCTAAGGGTGGAAGGGAGTAATATTTCACTATATGAACAAAAAAATATAAAGATTTGGGACAAAATCTCGGAAAACTGAAAGAGACATATCCTAAAGTATACCTGAGAACTAAATAGAAAAAACAAGTTCTAAAAATTTGTAAAATTCTCTATGTTTTGTTTTTGATTGGTGCATCGAACGGATTGCATCGGCTTCCTATTTGTAGGGAATGTAAAACCTGCATCTTTTTAAAGAAAATAAACAACTAAAATAATAATGAATTAAAGAATTTCAATCGGATTTAGATTACTTGTTTTGGTTGGACAAACTTTGGCTTCTTGTTATAGTGTGCTTACATTGGAAGACTTAGTCCTTATTGCTTTTGGTTTTCCTAATTGTTCTACGCTGTCTAATCTAGGCTTGTTTTATTTTCTAAAATATTTTCTACTCGGAATGTGATTCTTTTGTGAATTATTTTCTAATTTTCGTATCTAATTATTTAGTAAAATTTTCAGCCAACATAAGTGTCCAAATACTAGTGGAATTCATGGAAAAAAATAGCTAACTTATAGGGTTAATAGCTAGGGAATGTTTGGGACTTGTTTTATATAAATAGGAGCCCTTGTCAAGGCTTGAATCATTATTTTCCTTGACTTATTTTTGAGCATTGTTGGAGAGGGAATACCCCGGTTATGAGAGCTTGACATAGTATGAATTCAATATAATTTTGTAACCTTAGTTCTTTTCGATAATTCTGTTTATAGTTATTTATACTTCTTGTATATGAGATATCATTCCTAGGATTATTTTTCATTGATATTATTATGTTTAATTAGTGGTTGAGATTTTGTTATGTGATATTTTTTTAAAATCTGAAAATTATTTTCGTAAAAATTTTCCGAAAAGAAAAGGTCCGGTGGTTTGGTTGTTGGAGTTGACGGATAGTTCGGTTCAATTTTGGAGTATGTAGTTGAAGTATAAGGAAATAAAATATGTATATATTATGTACTATTGCAGATTATGTTTCTCATGTACTTTAGTAATTACTTACTAAGTCCTTAAGTTATTTGTGGTATGATTATGGACTAAAACTTGTATAAGATTATATAAGTAATTACAGGGTATTGAAAGATTTTTTATATAGTAACCAAATAAAATAGTTTTGAAGTATTAGCAATAAATTTGAAATGTTATATTCTTGGATATATTTGAGAAATTATTTTCATATAATAAGAACACGATTAAATATTTTGAGACAAAAGACTTTAGCACCCTTATAGTATTATTTTGTTAAAGGAATGGTTGTGATAACTATTTTCTTATGAAAAAATAAAACATTAGTTTAGTACTATTTTGGGAAGTAAATATTTTCAAAAATTATTAGAGTTAAGGATAATACTTTGGTTCGAATATTTTTTTGGATTTCGAATAATTTCTATCGATGGCATGATATTCTATATAGAGTTAGTTTGTTTTGTGATCGATCTTAAGTAATATGTGATAATTTTAGCTATAAGAAATTAATTAGATTTTGCTACGTTTGTGTACATCGAGATAAGTGGCATTACTTCTAAACTTTGTATGATTATTTCACATGTGTATGTGCTTGCAATATTTACTTAGAATTAATCATGGACCAAAACTCTTAAAGTAGTCATGAATAGTTAACGGGGACTATAGTTCTGCCATTCTGTCTGGGTGATTTAAGACTGGTATTCTGTTTGGATGATCTAATACTTTTTGATTCAATGTAAGTTTTAGCTGGAACCCTTGACAACCTCTTCTAGTGGGGTCTCTTAGAACTAAACTGAGTTTAGTAAGCCTATGATAGTGTGTTTATTTTATCAGTCTATTGGATAATGAACCACGATATAAATTTTGAAACTCTGATTATGAATTTGACTTTGGCTTTCTAATTACGAACTTCCAAACACTGATTATGAATTTCTGATTCTGAACTTTCAATTTTGAAATACTTATTCTGATATTGAACTTTTGATCTCTATGAAATCTATTTTGTAAATTTTTTATATAATGCCACTTGCTGTAAAAATGTGTACGTTTTATTTTTGAAAAGATATTTTGGAAAAAAACTTTTTCCGTTATGTAAAATAAGAGTTTGTTATGAGTATATATCTTCAACATCTGATAAAACTTTTTAAAATTCTTCTGTATGACTGTGTAATAAAAATTTTGGCGAAGTCCAACAAAAATAGTGTTAGTTGCTTGCTAAGAGAATATATGTGTTTAACTTGTTTGGTCCAACAAAAATAGTGTTAGTTGCTTGCTAAGAGACTTGTCGCTCACTCTGTCATAACATTTTTGCAAAATTTAGCTTTTAAGAATGATCATGTATACGTAAAGTTAATTTATAGATGCACGCCAATGGTTAGATTTTTCAACTTTCAAGGAGAGTTGGTACTGTTAATTGATTAAAAATTAGAATTATATTCAGATATTTTGGATTTTGTTTTGTATTACCATGGAATCATTGGATGATTAAATTTATACTAGTTTACTTGCATATTCAAGACATTTGTTGGTGTGAAATGATTGGCAATTTAATGGATTTATTTTGATTATGCTTCGTATTGATGCCTTATACCTTTGGGAGATAACTCTTGAGGGTATGGTGGCTGTCACATACTGGCATATGCGAACGAGGGGCATAATAGGGAAAGATTCCAAAAGTTTCATAAGTGAATGAAATAATTTTACTTGACAACTTCTTTAGGTCATGGCAACAGTATCCATATCTAATCCCTTGTGCGAATAGATAAGATTGAATGAAGACTAAAGTCAAAAACATATATGTTTTATGGAAGTGAAAGGCATTCCTTGTGGCCCATAAGCCACTGTTGTTGACAAATCTTTTCCTTTGGATTTGCATCTGAGACAAATATAGTATTTTTTGCTCCATTTTCTCCAC
The DNA here is from genome assembly GCA_025175665.1 of Cinchona pubescens. Taxonomy (NCBI): domain Eukaryota; kingdom Viridiplantae; phylum Streptophyta; class Magnoliopsida; order Gentianales; family Rubiaceae; genus Cinchona; species Cinchona pubescens. Next base: position 1,282,258 of record JANKKI010000152.1, read on the forward strand.
ATAACCCCAAAATGAGTGAATCATCCACCACATATATCAATCAAATCCAAGCAGTGCTTGAATTTAGTAAGTGAAAGAGATTTTGTAAACATATTGACAGGATTGTCTCTAGTATTAATCTTCTGGATAGAGACCTTTTTTCAACAATAGTATCCCGGATGAAGTAAAATTTCATGTCAATATGCTTCATTTGTTCATGATATAGCTATTATCGAGGATATAGCTATATATTCTATTTTAGTAGTAGACAAAATTACAACATATTGTAAGGTAGCTTTCTAGCTAATAGCACAACCTCTGATACAAAATACATAACCTGTGAGTGATCTTCTTTTATAAAGATTTCCGATGTAGTCTGAGTCCATGAATCCAACTCAAAGTATTACTATTCCTCCCAAACTCTTAACATGTGTCTGAAATCCCGTGCAAGTATCTAAGAAGCCACTTCACAACCTACCAATATGCTTTACTTGGGCAAGACTTGTATCTGCTTACCATACTAACTTCTTGTGAAATATTTGGACGTGTGCAAACCATTGCATACATAATACTACCAACTTACTAGAATAAGGAATACATGCCATATATCTCCTCTTCATCAGACTGTGGTAATTGAATAACTGATACTCTAAAATAAGCAATAAGAGGAGTGCTTAAAGGTTTAGCATCTTTTGTGCCAAACCTCTCCAAGACTTTCTCCAAGTAATTTTTCAACTCTTTGATCTGTTTTGATTTCTGTACTAAGAATCTTTCATCTCAAATTCACTGTAGAAATTGACTTCAAAGTGTGAATTTCTTTAAATCCTTGGCATCAACGAGTATGCAATCAACATACAACAACAAGTAAATGAAAGAACCATAATTCCAATTTTAGAAGTAAACACAAGTATCATACATATTCTGCAAATAATCATGATCCAATATAAAGGAATCAAATCTCTTGTACCACTGGATCTCGAAAATTGCTTCAATACGTACAAGGATTTATTCAACAAACAAATATGATTTTCTTTTTCTTCAATTTCAAATCCTTTGAACTGTTTCATGTATATTTATTCATCAAATTCACCAAATAGGAAAGCTGTCTTAACGTCATGCTACTCCAATTCTAAATCTTATATGTAAATTAAAGCAAGTAAAACACATATAGAGTTATGTTTAAAAATAGGTGAGAAAACATCATTGAGATCAATACTGTTGGTCCCAAAGAAACCTAAGAGGAGGGGGGGTGAATTAGGTTTCTAAAAATACTTTTAGAAATATTAAGATTTTCCAAATAAAAACTGATATAATCGAATTAGTGAAATAGTGAAGTAAGAAACAGAGAAAATTAATCAGCAATACTTCCAAGCTAACAAGTTTGAAGTATCAAATCACTAAAATGCTTCACACACTTGGTGAGCTAATAATCTTTACAAAGTAGGGATATTCTTGCTCACACTAAAATTCTTTTAGTTCGAGCCAAGAATCTTACTTACAACCTCACTTTCGTACAAGATTATCACTCCACTCAAAGTTGAATTGCACTCTAAACTGCACACTAATACAACAAAGCACTATAGCCAATTTGTACTCAAATTGCTCTTCTCTAAGGCTTGTATTCAATGTATTAGATTATTTTTACAGAATATCAAAGCAGTTATTTATAAGAGCAATAAATTGTGGTTGCAACTACTTCTTAACGGCTAAATAATAAATGAACAAAAAGTAGCCGTTGGGGTTTTGGACATCCGAGATAGATGGGATGCGTCCGACACAGTGTCCGATCTTCATGCAGTTGGTGAAGAATTTTGTTCTGACGTCCATGCGTGCGTCCGTTCCATCGTCCGATAGAGGCTTCGGACGGTCATGTTTCTTCCGTTTGGAGAAACAGTAGGATTCTTCTTTCTGCCTGTTCGTTCGGACGGTGGAATGCGTCCGAGAAGCTTGACACAGTTCGGACTGTACAGTGCGTCCAAAAATCCTGTCTCTAGCATAAAACAAATAACAGACCTGCAAAAACTTGTTTCTAGAGTTAAGTGTTTATGTCATCATCAAAATAAGGTTTGGAAAATATCAAATACCTTGTACTTTACTATAACCTTTTGTAACTAAACGTGCCTTGTATCTTATATCTTCAACCCTTGGAATACCTTAGTTATTTGAAGACTCATTTACAACAAATAAATTTCTTTCTTAACGGTGGCTTCACAAGAATCCACGTACCATTTTTGTGGAAAGACTCGGTTTCTTCTTTCATAGAAATCATCCACTTAGATAAGCCAACATAAGGAATTGCTCTGAATATATAGATCTTTCACCTATTTCTTAAGTTTCTTGTGCAATTGACAAAGTATAGCAACTAAATTCACATACATTTCTGGTAGTTGAATTTGAGACTTGGTCTGTCTCTAGCTATGGAATACTCTTCTTTGTCTAGTTCAACCTCAGTTGTCTCATCCCGATCTAACTAAACTGTAGAGGAACTTGCTTAAGAAGGATCTAGCCATGGTTGCCAATTTTGACCTCCACTACTTCTATATATTCCCATTTCCCTCTCTATTACAAGAACTAGAAGGCTCCTTTATGGAAGTAACATAGAAGACTTATAAAAAATTACATCTCTGCTAATTATGAATTTAGGTGACTCGGGATCAGAAAACCATAAAAGGTTTCCTTTCATCCTAGATGGATACCCATGGAAAATACACTTTTTATCTCTTGATTCCAATTTTTCATCATTTACATGTATGTATGCAGGACACCTAAATATTCTTAAGTCAGAGTAATCAGAAGGAGTACCTGACCAAATTTCCTCTTGAGTCATAAAGTTTAGAGGTGTATAAGAAGTACAGTTGACAATGTAAAAAGCGATAGACATAGCCTCTACCCAATAGTTATTCGCAATATAGTATCTGAGATCATACAACGAGCACTTTTCAAAAGAGTTATATTCATCCGTTCTACCAACTATTTTGTTGATGTGTCATTCTCACTGTATGGTATCGAATTTATTAAATTTCTTCATTCTTACAGAATTCAATGAATTAACCTTCACAAAATTCCAAGACATTATCTGTTTTAAGTCGCTTGATTTGTTTTCCTGTCATTTCTCAATCAAAACTTTCCATTGCTTGAAGTTAGAAAAATATCATTTTTTATGTTTCAAGAAATACATCTAGATTTTTCTTGAATAATCATCAATAAGAGTCAACATGTACCTGGCAGCTGGCACTATCCTTAGATGGCATATGAGAAAGCTCCCAAAAGTCTAAATGAATGTGATCCAAAATACCTTTTGCTTTGTGGATTGCTGGAGATATGAAACTGACTTTTTTCTACTTCCTAAATATACAATGTTCACAGAAATCCAAGACATTATCTGTTCTAAGTCTCACCCATATGCCTCAATTGCATATGCCAGAATTTGGTGGTGTTAGTATTAGATTGATTTGCAGTAAAAATTGTAGAAGCAACTGTAATAGTAGATCCCTATAAAATATACAATGTACAGACCTGTGTACCTTCATGACCACATGAGCACCGAAAGTAACTCTTAGAACTTCACCTTCACGTGTGTATTTGAACCCAAAGACTTCTAGGATGCCTAAAGAAATCTATTCTTCTAAAACAATTCAAATCTAGAGTATATCTAACATCAGTGAGCGTCCTCACCATACAATCATGGACAGTACCTTTACCAATGATCACAAACAACATTGTTATTCATTAGGACAACTCTACCTTCACTTGGATCATATATTGAAAACTAGTCTCGATTGGGACATATATATTAACAACAACTCGAACATAAAATTCAGTCATTGTTAGGTCTGGAATTATTATCAGTGGCTAAAAATATAGTTGCATCTGTTTCATCATCTACAACACTGGCATCAATAGTGTCATTATTCTCTTGCTAATTTTTCTCCTTATTCTTTGTTTTTATTTTTCAATTTAAAGCATTTGGACTTAATATGACCCTTTTTACGACAGTAATTGCACACAAAATTCTTATGTCTAGATTTTGATCTTTAGATTTATTCTTTTTACTATCTGTATCTCTCTTTTTAGATCTGTCCCTAATAAACTTCTAGATGCTGATTTTCACTAGTTTTCCCAGTAATATATCTATCTATCTGATCTTTTAATCTCAGAATAGATTTAATTTATTTATAAGCGATAGTTTCTTTTCCATAAAATATGGTATCTCTAAAATATTTAAATGACTGGAATAGGGAACACGACAATAGTAGGACCTTATCTTCATTTCTAATTTTAATTTCTACATTACTCAAATCTATAAGAATATAATTTATTAAGATGTGAAAGTATATAAGTATCTTCGGTTGTACGAAACATATACAGACTTTGTTTGAGATAATTTTTGTTCATCACTGTCTTTTTAATGTACAAAACGTTTAATTTTTTCCACAAGCCTTTGGTCGTGATTTTGGTGGTAACCTGTCGTAAAAGTTCATTGAAAAGATTTAAGATGATACCTGACTTAGCCTTTTTATCTAGTCTAGCAAAGTCCTCGTCTATCCAATATTTTCTCCGACATATTTCTTTCCCTTGTAGGGGTATCAATTCCATCCTAGATTAGGATAATCTCTATTTTGAGTTGTCACATACCAAAATTGGTATTTTGATCATATTTCTCAACAAAAGATATAAGTTGAGTGTATAAAATAGAATTAGTACATAAATATATGACATTGCATGTATTTGGGATTCACTTTCAATAACGCTGTAAATATTCAGACAATAGTCGCATGGATCTGTAATTTTAAACATCCTAATTATCAATATGAAATTTCAGATTGTTTTTAAGTACTCACTAGGTGCACGAGGAGAAAAGTAAAAAAATCATTGCTTAGACTAATTTTGGCATCGTCGGCTAGGGAATGTCTCGATCAATTTATGCACATCTTGTATTAATCACCAACGCCGCAAATATAACAAGAAACAAATCACTAAACTTACAAGTTCAACAAAATGCATGCCTCAACATAAGAGGGTGCCATGCCTCTAGAGAAGCAAGGACAGGTCTACCTCATTCTAATATTCGATTCTGGCAATGCAATATATCTAGACTATATTTCGTTTATTGAATTTGAAAAAAAGTCAAAAGAAATGGTTCTATATTTACATGACTCGATTGGTGAAATAGTATTTCTCTTTCAATAATTAAGTTTTTTTTACCAACATACAAATAAAATATTTTGTTGTGAATAAACAAGATACGGCAATCTAAATGAATCATTCTTTTCTCGAAGATAAATCTTTGCCTGTTAAGCAAGAGAATACAAATTATAAATTCTCTATTTTTAGGACAGGTTTTGTGTTACTATGAATTTCATAAATGTATTTAATAGTTAGTGGTGAGAGTCATGAGACTAATCCTTTTTAGAGTCATGATGATGTGTTCCTAAGAAAAGGTATTTGTCAATTGTTAGCCCACTTGATGGTTGAACTTTATTTTCTGGACCGAATATTAAACACCCTTTGGCTGTAACATGAACCTTTTCCAGCTCGACTGTGAGAGAATAGAGCTCGGACAATTTAGCGCGGTCCCATCGCAGCATGGACGCAAACTAAGAGTTAAACAACTCAATGATTTGTCGCTCTCAAAATGTATATTCTACACACTTGCTATTTTTGGATTATTCCACATGAAAACTTTCCACTACGTACCTACATTAGTTTTAGGAGAAGAATTGAAAGGGTCTTCATGATCTTTAGGTATAAGCCCAAATCTACATACACAAGTCAAGAATATATATTTCCATTCAGATGAAATCTTCCCGTATGGGAGTTTTGTTTTCCCCTCATATTTTTTCCCTCTAAATGTAGATCCCATGTAGCGAGATAATGCACCCAAGTAAACTTACTATAGAACAATAGTTTACCAATTAGTATGTACGTATTTGATATAAAAAATAAATAAATCAATTTTTTATGCCTATAACCAACTAGTTAAGTTTTAAAAGGGATGATTTCACAAACCTCCCCTTAGGTTTATACTAATATGACTTAGAATAACATTATGATGCAATACATTTTCATGTTCTTCCTTAGTTAGTATTAGAAAAAATATATATGTTATTTTTTTTTTTTGAATTATGAGCTTTTGATTTTCCAAAATAAAAATACCAATTACATTTTTTTTATTATAGTACATAGTGTGTTTTTATATATTTTAAAATTTTATTTAACTGGAACACAAACACATTAACCTGAACATATTTCCAAAAATAAGTTGACAAAAAATTTAAATAAGAAAATGTATTTTAATATTTTTTGCTTTACGAGTTTGTGATTTTCTAAACAAATTATAAATCATATTTTTTATTATGCTATACAGTTTATTTCTAAGCGTTCTATTTTTTTAATTGAAATTGACACATAGTGTATTTTATAATGTGCTCTTAAAAAGTTTTTAAGTAAGCTGACAAAAAATTCTTTATCAAAAATTATATTCAATTTTTTTAGTTTATGAATTTGTGATTAATCATACAAAATATCATTTTTTTATAAAACTATTATGTGTTTAGACATATTAAAAAAATTCGCTAAACAAATATAAACAAGCACATTAACTCACACATATTTTTGCAAATAAATTGACAAAAAATTTATTAAAAGACTAAAAGATGTCAAGTGAAATTATTAGAAACCTTAGGGGAGGTTTTTGAAACTATGTTTTTGTATTTTACCGAAGAACAAAGGGTATAATTATCATTTTATGTCAATTTAGGTCCCACTTACAAGAGAGGGGAGGTAAGCGAGATTCTTGAAAGTTGAGGGGTGCTAAGTGATATTATTTCTGAAATTATCCCATTTTAAAATTATTACAACAAGGTCGAGAAAATATGAGATGCAAAAGAATAGTTGGACATTCATGGCTTACCTTGAAGTTGGAATTTTTGTATGAATTAGAAATCCACATTTGGTTTCTTGTGCTAGAACGGTTACAATATACCAATTTCCACATGAAATTCTATCATAGGAACGAGCAATGCTCGATCACTGCTTAGGTGTTATTCTTTTAGCCACTAATTTTCTTTAAAATAGAAAACATACATTTACTACTTTTATATTGAGTTTCTTCACTTTGAGAAAATTAATTGTTAAGGAAATGACGAATAATTTCTAAAATTGTGCTTCTTTTCAAAATTGTTCTTTTTTTATACCTATTCCAAATTGCAATTCCGGGCCGGTGGAACTCGCATTCGGAGAATGCGATTCCAGAAATTTAAAAAAAAAAAAAAAAAAATTTGAAAGACCTCGCATTCACCGAATGCGAGGTCTTCTTAATTTTTTTAAAAAAAATTGACCTCGCATTCTCAGAATGCGAGGTCAATTTGAATAAATTTTTTTTTGTTTTTTTTTAACCTCGCATTTCAAAATTGCGAGGTAATGAAATTTTTTTTTTTTTTTTTAGGATTTAGCAAATTTGACTATGTATATTGCAAAGGGAAATTGTGCACTATTACAAAAATAGAAAAATGAAGGATTTAGCAAATTTGACTATGTATATTGCGAAGAGAAATTGTGCACTATTACAAAAATAGAAAAATGAAGGATTTGACTGTAAGATAAAATCACTCTATTAAATACTAAACCGTAAATTATAAACTATAACATTAACGAGTAGTACGATATTTGGGAATAGTAAACCATTATCTTTAAATCATAAACTATAACATTAACGAAATAGTACGCGAATGAAATGTGTAAACCCGCAAATTTATTAATTTATCGTATTTTTGATAAAATTTTGACATAACCTCCCCTATTTGACATAAAATTTCATTACCTCGCATTTTTGAAATGCGAGGTTAAAAAAAAATTTATTCAGACCTCGCATTCCCCCGAATTCGAGGTCAGTCAAATTGACCTCGCATTCTCTGAATGTAATAAAAAATCACTATGGGTTTTTGGAATGGTCAACAATATTTTATTACATTCATAGACGATTTTTTTCGTTATGGCTATCTTTATCTAATTCATGAGAAGTTTCAATCATTGGACATGTTCAAGGCTTTTAAAGTTGAAGTTGAAAACCAATTTGGTAAAAGAATTAAGGCTGTCAGATCTGACCGTGGTGGTGATTACTAGCTGGCAGATATGACGGATCAGGTGAACAACATCTAGGACCTTTTGCTAAATTCCTAGAAGAGTGTGGAATCGTCCCACAGTACACCATGCCGGGACCTCCTAGCATGAATGGTGTTGCTGAGAGATGAAACAGAAATTTAAAGGATATGGTGAGAAGTATGATTAGTCATACAACTTTACTGGATTCACTCTGGGAGAGGCATTAAAGACTGTAGCTTATATCCTTAATAGAGTTCCAACTAAGGCAACGATCAAAACTCCCTATGAACTATGGACTGGTAAAAAGCCTAGTATAAGGCATTTACATATTTGGGGTTGTCCAGCTGAGACAAGGCTTTATAGGCCAAATGAAAAGAAATTAGACTAAAAAACGGTCAGTACCTATTTTGTTGGTTACTCTGAACGGTTTCGGGGATATAAATTTTATGATCCCACATCCAGACCCTTCTTTGAGATGGGAAATGCCCAATTCTTTGAGGATATTGAGTTTGGGGAGAGAGATAAAGTCAAAGCACTTTGTCTTTGAAAATGAATCTATTTCCCTTCCTACGATTGTTATTGACAATGATCAGCCTTCTACTCCTGAATTGTTTAATAATCAATACCAGTACCACAAGACAATGTTAAAAAAAATTTCCCATCAAGAACAACACGAACAAACTCAACAACCTCAAGAACAAATGCCATTAAAGAGATCCACTAGAGAACGGAGAAGTGCAGTTCCAAATGATTACATCGTATTTCTCCAAGAACATGATGATGGCATTGGATTGGTGGAAGATGATCCAATCAACTTTCATCAAACCATGCATTGTGCTAATTTTCACAGATGAATTGATGCTATGAATAAGGAAATTAAATCCATGAAGACAATGACGTTTGGGAACTCGTCACACTACCCGAAGGTACGAAATCTATTGGTTATGAATATTTAAAACCAAAAGGGATTCGAAGGGTAATGTGGAGAGATATAAGGCTCGTCTTGTCGCAAAGGATTTTACTCAAAAGGAAGGCAAGATTAATTATAAAGAGACTTTCTCTCTAGTATTATCGAAAGACTCTTTCAGGATAATAATGACTTTAGTGGCACATTTTGACCTTGAGTTACATCAGATGGATGTAAAGACTGTGTTTCTCAATGGTGACATTGATGAGACCATTTATATGGTGCAACCGGTACACTTTGTGTCCAAAGATGCAAATAATATGGTCTGTAAATTAAAGAAATCCATTTATGGGCTCAAATAAACTTCTCGTTAATGGTATTACAAATTTTATCAAATTATCATCTCGTTTGGTTTTGAGATGAATTTGGTTTTGTATATAGCACAAGTTTAGTGGGAGTAAGTACATTCTTCTAATTTTATATGTCGATGACATACTGCTTGCCAATAATGATATAGGTTTATTGCTCGAAACTAAGAGATTTCTATCACAGAAATTTGAGATGAAAGATCTTGGGGACGCCTCTTTTGTATTAGGGATTCAAATACATCGAAATCCCTCTCGGGATATTCTTGAACTTAAACCTAGTATCGATTATCGCAAAAGAACTATATCAAGAAGGTACTTAAAAGATTTGACATGCAAGATAGCAAATTAGGAGATTCCCCTGTTGCTAAGGGAGACAAATTTTGCCTCGCTCAGTACCCTAAGAATGATTTTGAAAATAAGAAAACGCAAAAGATTCCATATGCTTCGACAGTAGGAAGTCTAATGTATGCTCAAGTTTGTACGCGTCCAGATATTGCGTATATTCTTGGGATGTTAGGCAGATATTTAAGCAATCCGGGTATGATTCATTGGATCGCAGCCAAAAGAGTCATGCAATATCTTCAAAGAACAAAATATTACATGCTCACATATAGGAGATTGGATAAATTAGAGATCATTGGGTATTCCGACTCTGATTTTACTGGATGTCAAGACAGTCATAAATCCACTTCGAGCTATATTTATTTGCTTGCTAGTAGAGCTATCTCTTGGAAAAGTGTTAAACAAACACTCGTCGCTATTTCCACCATGGCAGCTGAATTTATAGCATTAAGACTAGGTGTTATGAGGCATCCAATCATGGAATATAGTTGTAAAATTTTGTCACAGGGACAGCAAATTGTAGATGGTATTGAAAGACCACTTAAATTATTTTGTGACAATAAATCAGCAGTATTGTATTCTAACAATAATAGGAGTTCAACGAAATCTAAACACATAGACATCAAGTTCCTAGTTGTTAAAGAAAGAGTTCAGAGTGTTCAGGTGTCTATAGAGTATATTGGCACGAACTCCATGATTGCGGATCCGCTTACTAAAGGATTACCACCTAAGGTCTTTCATGAGCACACTGCTCATATGGGTGTTATGTCTTTTGAGGATATTCAGGATTAGTGGGAGTTTGTATTCAGTTTGTATACTTAAATCTTTCAAGACACATCTTATGTTTATGAATATTTTCTGCAGAAATAAAGAATTCAGTTTTAAAAATAAAGTGTTCAGTTTAATCAACTCTAGATGTGTATAAGAGACAGATCTATATAAATAATAAATATTTTCCAGTATGGAAATAGGCCTCATCATTTTAAGATCACATTGCATGTAATTTTCATGCTACACATCCATACTTGATTTATGTTATTTGTTTGTGTTGATGTACGTAACCAAGAATGGGTTTGGTTACGATTAATGTAACGAAAATCGTCTTGATTCTATATTGACATGATTAATGGACGAGATTGTTCGGAGATGACTATGGTCATGATAGCTAAAGGTTTTGAACTCATAAGGTTTTATACAATAATATATATATAGTCCAAGTGGGAGAATGTTGGGTTTTGGACATTCACATACATATTAATTGTGTAATATATGCTATCACAATTAATTGGCCCAATATAAAGTGATCATTATAGTTTAAGATAAATGGGCCTAAATCATCTAATTAGTATGGGTTTTTATGTGTAGATATCCTAAAATCTTATTTCATGTTTTATGATAGGCAAAACCTAAGGGAATAAGGAAAATATATCTATATATATATATAGGTTATGGTCCTTAAATTCTATGTTGTATTACTTTCTTTCCTTGACACCCCATCATCAGAAAAGTGAGAACCCTATTCTCTAAAATACATACATAGTAATTTCGAAGATCAATAACCACAATATTCAAGAATCACATCCGAATATTGAAGAATCACATCAATTCTTATGGATTCAGGTATGCTTTCGCATTTAGTATTTAATTTATATTTTTGATGATTAAATATGAAGGATACGGATTATGATAACGTTGGTTGTCATGATATTAAAGTTAATTTGGTATTCCAACATGTGGTACATGAATCAAAAGGAAACCTCAATCAGTGTCATTAGGGTCACAACACATGAAGTCGTGATCATCAATTTATGATTTGATTCGGAATACTACATTTTCCTCTTTAAGCCCAAAAATAAAAAATAAAAATTGAAAGATTCTTATATCAGAGAGTAAGCAATTGCTGAATTTAGAGGGCAATTATTATCAGCTAATTCTAATACTACTATTTATAAAAAGAGCACCCACATTTATATCTCCCTTTTAACATAATTATTCATTTTGATTCTTTTAGGAAGGGGAAGTACAAAAAGGATAAGACGAAACCTTGTTTGGATTGCATTTCTAGAAGAACAATACTGGAGTACTTTACAAGAACTATTTTTTCAATCCAAACGGGGCCAAATTAACTCTTTTAAAAGGGAATTTATAGTAGGATTTTCTCAATAACATTTAAAACTTTAACTCGTCTATTGGGTTGCGTATATTTTTACTATATAAAATCAAAAGCAAAAAAACAAAGTAATTATTTGTAAGCATTCCTAAATATAGAAGACTATTTAGTATGTGAACTAAAATGTTACTTCACAATACTACATCGTTAGAATGTATATTATTTGTTTCGTCACAACAAATTTAAAGTGAACAGAATACGATCACTATTTGCATAAATATAAGTGTGCGTATGGAGTATATGTTTGGTCGAATAAATTACCTATAAATCATAAAAAAATTATTAATGTTGAGTAGTTACAAATTAATAATTGTTAAAATTCAGAAATAAGTCTTAATTACTCACTCCATAATACGGAGTGAGTATGACAGTTATTGAAATTGTTGAAAAAGTAGCGTGACCATCTACTTTTCAATCATCCAAAAGCCTATAATATTGCTGAGTGAGTAATAAAGAATATTTTCAAAATTAGACTCTTAATTGTAAAAGAATAACACAAAGATGATTGTAATCTCCAAAAGCACTAAACAAGAAAATGAAATTTCTCCTAGCAATTTCCTATTTGTACCGCTTTTAAAAGCAACCTCTCTACTTGCAGGATTATTGTTAGTTCCAATACTTCCCATCGGTCCATTATATGCAGAATATGGTGATTGTGATGGGGCCGAAGCTGGACATAACGTTAGATAAGGGTTGGTCGGATGACTCCGATATTTACCTACAAAAATCAAGTCTAGTACTTGTTATAAATTTACAAGGGCCAAAGTACTCTTATCATTATGAAAAAAAAAGTAAATTAAGTTGTGTATGAGAAAAATTATTAAGTTTTTCTTTGTTTAAGTTAATGTAGGAAGATAATAACTTGTGTGACTCCATTACTTATTATTATCTGAAATATTCTTTAAAATAATTACTGTAATAATTTTTTGAGATGCGATATATGTGAGAAAAAGTATTTAACATGTTTAATGAAATGATTGTAAGATATTATTTAAATAATAATAAATGATAGTCGCTGTCCAAATGGATTTTATTTATTTATTTATTTATTTATTTTTGAATTACCTGTGCATTGAACTTGAGTTGAGTTGACCAGACTGCAGTGGGAAATAAGGTAGAATGCATTATTAAGCGATCCTTTAATGTCTTAATATTTTATTGTTGGGCTAATTTATTACAAAAAAAAAAACTCAAGTAAAAATAGTTGATAAGAAGAAAGCAAGATTTTTTTTTTTTTGTACCTGCTAAATATTTTGCGGCCAAAATGTCCACGATAGACGCAGGTACTCACGTTGCAACCATGTACTGTATGTGTTTGTTGTACGTCACCAGGATATCTATAAAAAGATTGGATCCTTTGCATTGTAAACGTGAGCAAGAAGCCAACAAGCCTGACGCCGAGCACTGCAAGCTGATAATAAAAATCATTACCTAAAGAGGTTACATTGCTCTTGGCTGGAAACCAAATGGCCCATTTGCTGAAGCATTTAGAGAATGTTTGAAATCTTTTTTTTAATAAAAAAATCACTCATCCTACATACTTTCCAGTGACTTGAACACGTCATCAATAAATTATAAAAAAAACGTCTTATCATCTAAATTGCACAACATTTATCTATTTTGATGTAGTAAAATATGTGTCACGCTATCCATTGAGGACCATCACCAGGCAGGGTGGGATAGTCAGTCTACAAAATTTTTAAAATTATTATTTTCTTTTTTTAAAATTTTATTATACTATTATAAAAATTAGATTTTGACCCTCAAAAAATTTAAAGAATGTAAAAAATTATTCTTTATATATGTATTTATATAGTTTTGATTTCCCAAAAGTTTCGAAAATATATGTTTTTTCTTGATTTTTTTTTTTAAATTTAAAAACACCCTTAAAAAATTTGGACTTTACCCTCTAAAATTTTACAAAAATTATAAAATTGTCTCCTTAAAGATGTCTTTATAGTTTTGCCCCCCCTCTTTCTCCCTCTTAAAGTTCAACTTCTGAGTCTGTACCTGGAGACAGGAATGACATTTTGATCAAAAAATGGGCATTCCTAAATCCCAATTAATTGTGATAAATATGCTTTTGCAGAAATTGTTTAGTAACACAACATCAAACTGGGCCAAAACTTTTGTGAATTGATAAAAATAAGGATTGATTTCACTTTGCACTTCACAACTTATATTCAATTTTCACTTTATACCCCTAATTTAAACTTTGGACATTTTATAATGCAATTTTCAAATTAATTCTTCTAGTTTAGTCCAATTTTTAACATAATACAAAAATTAACAGAATTTGTACAAGGGAACCCAAAAATTATGGAAATATTGTTGTATATTTTGTCGATCATGTTGTGCATGTAATTGCAAATATTTCATTATTTTCAGTGATGTTGTTAAAAAATAGGTTTATCTGGAATGGATTTGAGCATTGGGGTATAAAATGTGCAAAACTTAAATTAGAGTGTGCAAAATTAGAATTAGGTATAAATTGGGGTAAAGTGGAATCTATCCAAAAATAAAAATAAAAATAACCAGTATTGTGAAACGACATGATGCATGATTGATATATCTCACTTGAGAATGGTTGGTCCGCATTTGCACTTGATGCAGTTGTTGGCAGTTAATGCTTGGGAACCATTTGGGACAATTAGGCTTTCGTTGTGCCAATTTAGATTTGCTGATGAGCAAGCTGCATTAACAGAGTAGTGATTCTATAAATTTATTGAGCCCTGAATTTATAGTTGACATGAAAAAACGACGAATAAGATCACATGGGAGTGAATTGTATGGTGTCAGTGTGGGTCTACGTGTGCTAATGAATTTACGAGTGACACTTTTAATTCACTAATTTATTTACAAATTCTCCTACCTTGCATAAAAGTAGTTAACTTTTAGTAGAGGTAGGAGCCACGAGAAAAATGGAAAGGAAAACAGAAACTATTTAAAAATAAATAAATAAGGGATAATTTTGGAAAGCTTCCCTAAAGTTATACTAATATCACTTAGTACTTCCAAACTTTAAAAAAAAAAAAAAAAAAAAATCATAAACCTCCCCTAACTTTTTCTTTGTTGTAACATGTCAACCCAATTTGAAAAAATTATAATAATCAATTCAACTTATGATAGAGAAATTAATTTAGTTTTAGTTTTATCCTTTATTGACCTACTAGTTAATTTAGTATCAAAATTAACTTAATTAGATATTTAGAAAAGGGAATTCTATATTAATCTAATTATTAACAAATAGTAATTTGTTAACATAGTATTAGCTTTAATCTTACGTTTTTTTGTATTTATAATTTTTATAGATTTAATTTTAATTTTGGAAGATTTGAAGACAGATTTGTCATTCCAAATTATACAAATTTGTAATGAAAGTAATTTTTGTATACAAATTTAGGAGAATTATACTTTCGTACTATTGTTATTGAATTAATTAAAAGTATACATAAATTAACTTTGGATTGGAGGCCAAATCTTTTTATACAATTAAATAATTTCTTTAATAAGTAAACGACTAACACTCTTTAAATTAATTTAAAATATTGCACTTAAAATTTCACTATTTTTTTTTTTGTCCATGACAAACCAATAATTCCAAAAATAAAAAATAAAACATGTATGTAATAATAATACATTTTTATTATATGTCTAAAGTAACAAGGGTAAAATTATCAAAATGACTTTTTAATAATTTATTTTGTAACTTGGGCTGACATGTTACAACAAAGAGAATGTTTGGAGAAGTTTGTGAGATTTTCTAAAATTCAGTGGTGACAAGTATTATTAACATAAACTTCAAGCAAGATTTCTGAAATTATTCCAAAAATAAAGAAAGCACGTGCTAGACAGAAAAGGAACAAAATAAGTGGAGAAAGGGATAGAAATTGTACTATCTCCCCGATTCTATTTATGAAAATAAAATTCACAAATAAAAAGGAGACAGAGATTAGAATAAAAAGGAAATGAAAGAAAGAGGCAAATGTTTATTTCTTTATCTTTTAAAATTAACTTGTAGGGAGAGATATTGAAAAACATTTATAATCTAACATAATAATTGTACACCAAGGAAAAGATGTCTATATCATAGCTCTTTAGGTGAGCAGTTTGTAAGAAAGTGAAAAGTAAAGAAAAGTCGGTAAAGGACAAAGGAGATATTTTCCTAATGGTTAAATAGAAAAAATCAGATTAATTGGTGAAGTTATTTGAAACATGTAAGCAACTAAAATCTTCTAGCTAAATTCACCTGATGAAAAATGCAGAAAACATGTGACAAAGCTCACATTCGAGATAAGAAAATAATTAACTTTCTTTTGCTTATATTCCACTTTCCCATAACTCAAAAAGTATTTTTAAGGTATTTTGTCAAATTCTTTACCTAGAAATCCAATTTGTTTGAAGATAAATATAGTCCAATTGATATTTTCTTGAATGAAAGCAACATAGATGATGAAGGGGATCCTATTATTACAATAATAACGCTGAGGGAAGGTGAACCAAATTAAATCATTTGCATGATCGCCACTGTTTCATCGGGACAGCATACTGTTCTCCTTGTCCTTTTTATAGAAGTAGAATATATATCATCATCTAAAGTCTTTTAAATTAACCTTATAAAAGAGTGATTTTTTTTTTTTAACAAAAGATTGAATTGATAATCAAATTAGTAACATTAGTTTTGTTAATAAAAATTAAAACATAACCAAATCAAAAAATAATGTGAAGCCAGTTTAAGGATCAAGCTGTATGTGAACATATGGACCAGTAAAAGTAACCAGTATAATTTTTTTAGTGTCAAAGATATGGAATTATTATATTATGGTATGTAAATATTTGATTGATATAATTACCTTAATTGCTCCCTTAAGTTAGGTGATTATCTTATTAGTCTGATTTAACTAAGTCTTGATTAGCAAGACTTACCAAATATCCGATTGTCTTAATTAACATGACTTATCATGTTTATACAATTTAGAATATTCTCTTGTACACCTATATAAAGGCACCTTATGTGTCAATGTTATTGAACCCTGATTTATACATATTGTACATATTCTTTCATTTCTAATATGGTATCAATATATTTTGAGTTTTGCCTATTTGAGTGTTTGTAAATATATTTTGCTTCGATTTTATTCTGATTCTTAGTTTTCAACATTCAAGTTCTCTCTCCTGGTTTCAACCTTCATGTCTCCTTATTTTCAATTTTTAGTTCTCCTAGTTTCATATTTCACATTTATATTTTTGTAGTCCATCACATTCAAAATGATGAATTTAGTCCCTCACAAATTTAGAACATACTATTTTGGTCCTACACATAATTACGAACATATTTTGGCCTGCAAATACTCACATGCATATCGTATGTAACATTTTTCATAAACAAAATTTGCAATACATAAATTATTTAAATACTAAACAATATTATCCAAAACCTCCACCACTACCTTCAAAATTCTCACCTACTATCACCACTCCCCAAAATTCTCACCTACCATCACCACCCTTGTTCTCCACTCTTGCTGCTTCTCCTCCACTACCCCTACTCCAGAACCCCTAACCATGTTCTTTTCTGAATAATTTAGTATTTAAAGTTATATATTGCCAATTTTACCCTTAAAAATATTACATGCGATATGCATGTTATTATTTCAAACTAAAATATGTTTTTAATTGTATCAAGGGACTAACATGGTACGTTTTGAATTTGTGAGATATTAAAACACATCATTTTTAATGTAAAAGACTAAATAAGTACAAATATAAAATATGAGGGACTATGAAGGCCATTTTCTCTATTTAGTAATTCCCGAATCTCTTCTACACAAGAATCATTAAAAATAAAAAAATAGAAAAGCCACCAACGTAAAAATGTAGGGAGGACTAACCAGGTAATGGAATGGCAAGAATTGAATTTATGATTCGTCTGTTATCACCCGGATGAACATGAGGTTCACCAAGACCGTTAACACTCTCCAAATTACTAACAGTCGTGCCATAAACTTTCGCCAAGCTACTCAACCTCTCGCCTGCCTGCACCACATAGGACATGTAAACCGTGGCAGCACCATAATTACTATTGTTGAAGCAAGCACAAGGCAATGGAATCACAAGGCTCTCTCCCGTCGCCAAAGGGTTGCTGGCATTTACCCCATTCACAGCCATTATTTGATCTGCACTAACAAGCCCTCCATAGCTTTCCGCTATTGAAGCGACAGAATCCGCCGGCTTAACGGCGTAATGGGTCAATAACGATTGGCGAATGCCGTTGGTGCATGGACAAGAAATGGGAAGCTTTAGAATTGAATTTCTTGGGAAAAGAATTTGGTTCCAGAAAGATGGTTGTGTTAAGTCATGGTCCAATGAGTTTGAGGCTAAGATATCGGATACATTGATTTGGAATCTGTAGGCTATTTCAGGGAGTTTCGAACCGAAAGGCAGGCGATAGGAGAGGAAAGAAGTGCATGAATCTGAAGAAGTGCATGGTTCAATTACTGATTTTGAGTATGTCAGCGGAAGAATACCAAGGAGGAATAGGGTGACAAAATATTGATCATGGAGTTTCATTTTTTTTGTTGTTGTGTGTTTATTAAGTTGTATACTAGCCAGTTTGATTCAACCAATTAAGATATACGAGTGAATTATTGGACTTTGCTTTTGATCGTGTGTTTCTTCTTCCTTCTTTTGCATACTGGTGGTTTGCACCTAAACTGGTAGGTGAGGCAGATGGTAGGTGATATAAACTAACTAGATATAAGAGAGGTTCAGATCATAATTACCAGATTTACTGGATAATCTTACGTACTGAATATCAGTTCAAATAATTTTATTTGTGGTACTTTTTCAATTTGCAAGTAAAATTCAATTTGCAAGTAAAAGTCAAATTTTACTTGCATGTATAAAATATCTATTTTTATTTTTTCTTACAAAATTATTCTAATTGTCACAGACCAAATATCCTATCACAAACTAACAAAATCAAGGTCAAACATACCAATTACAAATTACTTTTATAATAATTCAGTTTGATATGAAGTTAATTAATTAGATTAATACTTTTGTTGATACTAATTACAATAATAGTCTAACAAATCTCATTAAATCTATGTAAATTTGTATGGGATTTCAACATTTTTAAAAGTGTTATATTGGAATATA
This sequence comes from Cinchona pubescens, assembly GCA_025175665.1. Classification (NCBI taxonomy): domain Eukaryota; kingdom Viridiplantae; phylum Streptophyta; class Magnoliopsida; order Gentianales; family Rubiaceae; genus Cinchona; species Cinchona pubescens. The sequence continues at coordinate 1,301,288 of JANKKI010000152.1, forward strand.
CCAACAAAATTAATCAAGTGTATTACGTATCAATTAAATCTATCTTTAGTGTATCACATTTTTAGTAATATAACGTATGTACCGCATATCCGTATCCGTATTATGTACTGAAAAATAGCGTGAATCTGGTATGGATCTGCTACCCTCAAATGATTGTATCATGATGTCCCTCAAGAAATTGATCTTCTTATGACGCATTAGTTAAGTGTTTGACTTCCAGTTCAGTTGTGTAGTGCGCATGTTAGTTTTGGAAAATATTTAGGTAGATTTGATTTAAAGATATTCGGTTCACTTGTAAATCTTATAATGTGGATTAAATGTTATAGAATTTATGACATAAATTGATGTAAGTAAGATTTTATAAAATTTAATTTTAACCGCAGGGTCTACAGGTGAGATTAAAAAATGAGTCTAGTATTTTCCATTAGTTTTTGGCTCTAGGATTACCAATCTGCATAGTAACGTCAAAGATGGGGATTTAAAAGAAGAGTGCTCCTACATATACTAGAAATGCTGGTTGCTATGCACGGTTGATTTCCACCAAAATAATTAGTTTGGATATGAAGACAAAACATTGAGTTTCAATTATTATGTTTTCTAGTGGGACAAGTTTGATTGCTTGATAAAAATAATATTTTTTTATTTCAATTTTCCATTAAAATATCATAGAAAATGAAAGCAATAGTAGTTGTTTATTCCAACACTAATTTCGGGTTTTGCACAAGTCAGGTACATAACTATACAATCTTGGTGTCCGCTTTGCCCGAACAACTCTCATTTCCAAAATTAACATCTTGGTAAATCGTAAATCCTAAATTATATCATAAATTTCGAAAGAAAAGCTTTTAAAATTATGAATACGACATAACCTTGATCACAAAATTGAATATGTAAAATAACTATTCATAGAATCATGAATCTAAAAGACAAATGCATTCATCTATATGTTACTTTTAACACTAGTAGTTAAACATAAGCCCAACCAATTATTCCATTTACATTAGGTTGGTAAACAAGTCGAATTTGGATCGGAATCGATAATTTCATACTAGCATTCAATTAAGAATTCCCATTCTAGATCCATTCCAATTACCAGACGAGTCTTAAGATATAGACCTGTCTCTGAATTCGAGTGGATTCAAATCTGAATCAGATATATCTACCTAAAATTCCAGAACATAAAAAATGTATTGTTCTTCGGTTCTTAAACATTCCTTTTCCATTCAAACAATCTTACAATATCAGCATAAATTACAACCATAAAAAGAAGGCAAAATAATGCAACATAATACATAATAGAAGTTTCTCGTAATAAAATAAATTTCAACTTCAACTTTTCACAATCTTTAGACATGTCCCTGAATCTTGATAGTTTCAAGCCTCCAACTCCTATACATGAAAGGTAATAATCAAAACAAATCTCCTAGCAAAATAAAAATAAAAAAAGTAAAACAAATCGATATGTTTTCGGAGAAAAATAAACAAATCGGCCAGATTATTGGCAATTTGTTTTTGCTGGTTCAGATAAAAGGATTTTCTAGATCTGTACCTTTAGATCTACGTGATCGATTGTTTTTCGAGATCAAAATGAACAAAAAAGAAGAATAAATTTAAGAGAAGAGAAGGGTGAGATGAAGTACATGATCGATTCAATCGGCCACAGGATGATGGTTGGAGATGAATGGTGATGATCTAAACGAGAGAGGGAGGTATAATATGAAGAAGAAAGTGAGATGGAAATGATGTATGAAGAGATTGAGACGAGAAAGAAGAGAATGATTATCTAGAAATAAGAAAGAGAGAATGAGAAATACCATAAAGAATGAAGAAGTGGCTCATGAAAGGTTAAGAAAAATGAAGGCTTAGTTAACCTAATTCATTTTATATTTTTATTTTTTGTTTCTTTTGCATTTCTAATCGGAATCTTAAACAAGTTAAAACTGATAAATCCATATCCAATCCAGGTAAATGAATTTACACTTAAATCTAGATCTAGATAAATGATTCGGAATCGAATCGGATCTAGATTCAAACCCAGATTATGTCTAATTTACATATCACCATCGGATGCAATAAATTTAAAAAAGAAAAAATAGACTGTAGCTCTCAGGGGGTCTCATAACTTCTAATGTGTATAAACAATTCATTTAAACACATTAGAGGCTCTGTCTCATATACTTAACTAGTCATTGATAAAAGCAAAATGCTATATGAATATATTGAGACTGAGAATCAAATAGCATTAAATCAATCACAAGAACTTCATTTTGATTCACTAAACATTTCACTTCTAGCAAGATGACCAGCAGGTATAACCAAAATATAGTAAGCTTGATTAAGACATGTGAGCCTGGACCATTTGTCCATTATCAATCAAGACAAATTCTCGGCAACAGACATAAATATTCAAAGACTTAAATTAATATAAAATTTAGGAATTAACAACTATATTTAAACATAAGAAATACTTTTTCATAAAATTTTTTCCAAGTATATAAGAAATATCAAGTTAAAATTAACTAACTTAATACTTACACTTTGTCCTACCCTTCTTTTCTAATTCTTGACTTGAGAGATAACTAACCACAATAGCGGCAATATCCCTAAAATAACATACAGTTTCACCACTCCAACTTGAAATAATTTCAGTTTAGTGGTAAGATTAGCATAATAAATTTCACTTTGCAAAAATTAATAAAAGAAATAATCTTGAAATATCTGAAAAATGAATGCCTTACCGCCTGAAGACCAGAGACATATTTGAGGATACAAAGAGCCCGAGGACTACAATATGTAGCAAAGACTTCACTACATAGCATATTAGTGGATAGTAGGTACTTGATAATTGAAACAACTCTAAAAGTATATGAAGAAGGAAAGGTATAATTTCTGACATGCATAATTTGGCAAATAAAGCTCACTCAATGTCCTAATAGAAAATTTATTATTAAAAAAATAATAATTCACCGATAATTTCGCAACATCGTAGGACAAATGAACACATGAAGCCATTTAACAAAGTAAAACTAGACACGTGAATAATGATCATCAACAGACCAATATCTCTTATATCTTTTTTCATTTCTGTTAAGTATGTTTCCTGCAATTAATTAATAAACCAATTAAAGATTTCTAACTAATTAGGTAGTAAAGTATAACAATACATGGTTCTTTGGATATAAATCTAATAGAGTATCAATCACATTTATCGGATATAGAAACTTCATTGAGATAAAAATAAACGAAATATATCATTTTGAATTCCTTCTCTGCCATAGAAGGAACTTAACCAACTATAATGTTCTCTCCAATGTTACTCCTATTAATTTAAAATGTGACGAATATTTGCATTTTAGTCTATAATAAATATATATCAGCAAAACATATATGAAGCTTTTACCGCAACTTAACTTCCCAATATCATAATCACAATTCTCATGGAGGGGTTGAAATCAACACAAATATTGAAGCCACCATGCACACGCACACATTCAAACGCATATTAAAAAAAGAAACTAAATCCTAGATCATAAACCCACATGCATCTTTGAAATCACATGACTTGGCAATCAAAATTCGCGCAGTATTTCCCCACTAACTAATCGAGTGCTACAATACTATAAATAAATAAAAAAATCCATAATTATAGAACTGTAAAGTTATGTAACTGACTACAAATTTAAAAAGAAAAAAAAAACAACTTGTAAACTCTTTGAGCTCTAATTCAAAATCATAGCCAATGAATTAAGTTTCAGAAAGGCAATAACTCATGAAGATCAAACCCTTTAGTGTTTCCCAAATAATTGCCTAAGGAAGATACATAATCAACCATTTTAATAATCCCCCCAATATGATATTATTATTATTATTATTTTACGTATCCTTCTAATATTATTATAAATAGGTAAATTGACTCAGACACTGAACAGGGCCCTGCCTAAGCAATCTAAGACCTAAAATGAATAAAAATGGGTAAAAATGTAACAAAAATCCAATACAAGGAACAATAGAACTTGATACGCTTAGCTTTGAACTTTTGCAAAATCTTATGTACACCTTTAGAAAAAAAAGTAGGAAGTGGTGAAAAATTTCAGAGAAAAAAATTATAAAGCCAAACTGTTGTATAAAAATAAAAAAAATAAAGCAACTCAAATAGTGAAAAATTTGACCCTTTGAAAGATCTCAACTGTGTGCAATAGATTAAAATAAGGCGTTAATGGAATCGAAACCAAGTAGGTGAAACTCAAGGTCTCATCCATAACCTACAAAAGAGCCAAACAAAATTTCAATTTACTATCAAAAGCCCCAGTTTATAATCCATGTAGATTTGTAAATAAAATTAGAGAAAGAAAGAAACTCCTTAAAAAAAAAAAAAAAAAGAGTTTTGTGAAAAGGATGGGAGTTTGTGTCTCAAAGAAGGGGGAGGGGGAGGCAGAAGAGCGCAAAAGATGGAAAGGAGAGAGAAGGAGATGGGAAGAGAAAAGAGTGGCAAAAATTTATTGTTAGGAAGAGAAATTGTTAGTTACTTAGGAAAACAATGGTATTGAATAAAACACTCTAAAACTTGTCCCAAGGAACACAACTCTAGACAGAAAGCCCATACAAAATGAATTAATTTTTCCTCTCATTCATCGTGCCATGCATCAACTATTGAGACAACTATATTAACCAAGTTATTATTATTATTATATATATATATATATATTATTATATATGTATATTATTATATATATACACACGCATATTAGAAATGGCTGGATATGCTTAACATAGCCTATGCTCACTTAAAAAATTTATTTGTTGCATTGTAACCTTAATTTTAGTTTATAAATATGGAGAGTCAAAACTAAATAAATATAAAAATTGCATTGTGTCATAACTTGACTTTAATATATTAGGAGGAACTTGAAAATCAAATATAAGAAAATAGAATTGGCATTTCTATGTTACAAATTGAGAAAGAAAGAGAATAAAAAATAGGAAGAGACATATTAGAGCAACAAAAAATTAAAAAAGTTTTTAATAGATTAATGTATTAATAATTTAGTTTGCCTAAAAGATCTGGTGAGATCATACAAAAATGCCATATTAAATCTATTAAAATCTGAAGTCATTATAGCAACCCCATGGATGTAACTGAAGCAAAGGAATATTTACAATCAAACGATAGAAGTTTTTAACGGTAATATGTAAATTAATCCATTGGAGTTAGTTGCTTTAATACCAGTCAAGAACAAAGATGTGTTTTTACTGGGCCAACTATTATACCAGCTCAAAAGAAGTCCAAGAAGAAAAAATATAAGTGAAAAAAATAATATAACATAGCTCCCCAATTAAAGTGCCTCTAGGCAAAAGGAGATAATACTACTTGTTTTATCTTGTATAATAGTTATATATATATATAAGAGAATCACAGAATTGTCACTTCTGATTAGGGGTTGATGACACTGAAAATATTATACCAAACACCTATACCTACGTTGCAATGTAGTTGAGATGTCACAAGGGTGATTTGGTCTTTTCACCCATATCAAGGGGACTTCTGAATTTTTTTGTAGTTGAGATGTCACAAGGGTAATTTGGTCCTTTTCTAACTATAACTAGAGCTTTTCAATTTTTTGAGGAAATTATAACTACTATTCTGCTTACTATAGAAGTATATTTATGAGAATGCTATCTGAGAAATATCTCTTGTACTACTTTTATTTGTATTTTGTATAATTATGCAACGAAGCACTAGAGACGAATAATATTGGAGAACCCGTTGCAACATCATACCATTGCAAATTCATGGGAACTGATGATTATATATGGTAATATTATTGCTTGTCAAAGCCATTATTGTGTGGTTTCCAAACCCTTTCCTTTGGCTCCTCATTCTACTCTCACTAAGAATGTTTTCTGAAGTATCTTTGGATTGTAAAATATGTTGTTAGACTATAAAGCTAATGCAGATATATAGTTGTTGTCATAGTTCTTGAAACATTTATTATTATTATTATAATTATTTTTTTTATTTTTGGAGAAGTAGGGTGGGGAAGAGGAGTTCTTGAAAGCAATACCCATCAACAAATTGATAGGAAGGCTCCTAATTAGGGCATTTTTCATCTAACTTACAAGGAATCTTTTGAGTAATCAAAACATGTATGTTATGACTTATTGGGTAAGAAGTTCAATTCATGCCAATTTGTTTGGGTAGTGATTTTACACTCATTCATTAGTTCCCAAAGTTGTACAAAATTGCCTTTCTGTATTGCATAAAGCATAGGGTTATAGGTTGATGAGAATCCTGCTAGCTAGAAGCCACCAAGCTCCGGAGGGAAAATTTCTGATATCAAAACTTTTCAAATCTGAATGGTCTGCTATCCTTATCAGGGGTATTCATACATAGGTCTATTAACCTAATGAGAATAGGACAGTGATCAGAGCTAGTTCTAACTAGGTCAAACACAGTTGCTTGAGGATATAAGGTCCTCACTCTAGGATGCATTACAAGTTGCTCTTTCAAGTTTGTCAAAGATTAGCCCCCAGACACTGTTTATTAATCCATGTATATTTGGCACCTAAAATGCCCATATCAATCGACCACTAGAATCTAGACAACCTTGAAAAGCAAAAGCCTTGTCCTAGTTAATAGTATTACCCCTTCTTTTCTTATTACTAAATAAAATATCAATAAAATGCCCAACACAGAGCCAGGGAAGAGAGTGGCCAGAAGAGTTTAACATGGTCCCAAAAAAGTTTTATAATTTCAAAATCAGGACTAGCATACATAGTTGTAAGTATCCAAGGAGGGGATCGAGGGGGGTTAGCTTGACCAGAACATGGATAGCTTGATTGTTCTTGTCAACCAGTTCCAGCTGTTTCCTTGAAACCTTGGGTATCCACTATAATAGACCTAGAATAAGTAGGTCTAGACTTGGTGTCAATAGGTCAGGTTATCAGGTTATCGTGTTGTGTCAAGTGTGACCCATTTCTTATCGTGCCCATGTCATGTCATGTCGTGTGGGGCCCATTTCTTATCGTGTCGTGTTCATGTCTGACCCATTCGGGTTCGTGTCGTATTCGTGTCTGACCCGTTTACTACTAACAGAGAGTATCAACCTATTTAACAATTACATAACTTGCAATCCACTTAAATTAAAATCTCAAATTTCGATTATTTAATAACTCAAACAACTATTAATACTAACCTTATTATTATAGTAATTTAAAACGCATAAATAAAATTATTGAAATTTTTTAGATAATATTTAAAATAATTATTATGTTTGATTTAATAATCTAATTCTATAATTCATAATCTTAAAATATACTATATTAAATTGTAATAAAATAAAAATTTCAGCAAAATCTGTTCATACAGTAACTTAACGGGTTACCGTGTCAACTACGGGTTGACCCAACCCAACCCGTTTAATTTTGTAGATGGCATGAATGGGTTGACCCAATAATGACCCGATAAATTTCAGGTCATGTCATAACCTATGAATTTTGTGTCGTGTTATTGGGTCGCGTCAGAAATTGCCTGCCCTAAGAATAAGGTAAAATAGTACATATTTTTCTTGCCATATTCCTTGGAATTCTAGTCTTGATAATAATTACAATTGCAAGCTTTAACCAAATGATTTGTTGTATTAGGTGGTTCCTAAAAGTTGAGCTAATAGCTCCTCTAACGTTCCACGTCAAGATCTTCATCTTTTTAGATAGGCTTTGTTGGTGAGTTCCTTCAGCTTGTCTTAGAGGCTTTTCATAGTTGCTTGACTCTTGTAGAATACCCTAGAGATTTGGGATTCTTGGAAGAATTTCCAAATTGTAATATATGAATTCTGGCCCTAGAACCTTTGAAGCCAAGATATGCAGTCTTGCTCCTAGAACCTCCTACTACTGGAGTGATGACTAGTCCAGTTTCCCTTCTTGCCTCTAGCTTTAGGTCCTATAGGGGGAAGTTGTACGGATTTTAACTGCCATATCAATCTTGTTTGTTCCTGGGTGTAGATTCTGGGTTGAGACCATGAGATTCCTTACAAAATGGTCCTGTGATCCTTCTCTATATGTGCCCAAAAGGTTTGAGTTACTAAAGAGCTCATTGAGTTCTCTTCCCTCATACTTCTCGTGTTGTTCTCCCTCCTTAAAGCTCTCATATCCCTAAGGGGATCCATGCCTATTGTGATGGCCATGTTCTAGGTCTAGTTGGTAGTACAAATGTGAACCATCCCCATGGTCAATTTTGATTTGCTACTTCCAATAGATGGTGTTGAGGGACCATTCTAGATTCTTCGTTGAGCCAAAGTTACCCAGATTATTGGCATTCAGTATGGATGGGGTGGTAGGGGTTGATCTTGCAGAGGGTTTTGTGATCTTGCAGATCATGATTCTTCTTGTAACGGTGGTAAGGGGATAGTGGAGACGTTAGCCAAGACAAAGTTTGTTTGGTAAGGATTCTCTGCTAGTAAAGAGTAAGGGGGTGAAGAACCAGCTAGATCCAAGGATTTAAGCTTATCAAAGATGGTTGGGACTAGAACAGAGTTACCGGGTTGTCTTTCCCAAAGGGTCAGAGTTTTGAGCCCATGTAGAGCTTTTTATAATGACAAGATTAGAGGTTCAAGGATCTTTTTCGTACTTGTTCTTTCCTGACAAGGACTTTCCTATTTTTACTGAAGGTTGAGTTTCTGAATCTGATTCTGTGATAAGGTCTTCTTCCTGAATAGATGAAAAGATTGCGAAGGTTGACTAATTCACTAAAGGGGTAAAAGTATAAGAGATCTTCTCATAATTGACTTGGCAGAAGAATCCTTTTTTTTTCCTCATAGACTCTCCTTATAATATTATGATCCAATGTTTACCTAGATTTCAAATTTGAATTTGAATTCTTCAACTTAAATTTACTATTAACCTTCTCTTTGGGTCGATCATCACCAAGTCCTACCTTCTTTTTCTTAAAGGAGACTTGCATCCAGATGACCTAAAACCACTAAGGGCTTGTTCATTCTTAGGCACATCAATAGCAATTGCTGCCATATTATGCAAAAAAGTAGGATGAATATCTTCTTTACAATGTTTCTAGGTATACCCAACCATCCCACAACTAAAATAGAAAGTGATACCTTCATGCTAAATGGGTTGATTAAGCTTTCCTAGCTGGACGAACTATTTGAGAGGCTTATCAAGGACAATTTGGACACAGAGCCTAGCAAATCTATCTCTCTCACCATTTACAGTTCTAGAATCAATTTTAAGAAGTTTGCCAAGTTGACTCTTAACTTTGACTAAAATCAAGTATCATAATACTTTACTGGGAGTACTGGAATTCTAACCCTCACATTTGTGGATGAAAAAGTAGCTACCTCTGGGTTAAAATCCATTTCCCAAAGCATAATAGTAAGAAAGTGGACGATCAAAAGTCAGGGACCACCAAACAAAACTCTATAGAAGTCTTGCTGCTCAGCAAAGCAAGTGATATAGAACATACTTTGCCTAAATCTATGATGTTCAAAATAGCTCTAGATCTCTATATATCAAAGAGTTTTTTCGCAAGCACATGGTAGGCAAAAGAATGGCCAAAAATGTTGACAATCAGTGATAATTTCCATGGTTCATGAATTCTTACCAAGTCTTCCTCCATGATAGACGTTGAATCATTCAGGGATATCTCCTTCGGCCAGCAATTGGCTCTTTCCTCAGCAGAAATGAGAGGGCAGAGACATTCAAAACCTTTAAGTGATCTGAAAGGGTCTGATCTACACAAGGGACTTTTTGTAGAAGGCAATTGTTGTAGGTTGAAAAACCTACATCCATGAAGGTAGTCCAAACAGAAGGATTAGAAAAAGAAGAATGAGGCATTAGAGGAAAGATTCCCTTCGATAGAAGGCTAGAGGAAGAAGTTTGTGTTTAACTGGAGAAATCAAGAGAGAAAGAAGTTTTTTGCCATCTCTAACTTTGCTAAGAAAATTAGAGTGTGGAGCAAAAATACCTTCAAGATCCTAATAACTTTAAGGAGAAGAAATTGTTATCTAGGATTAATAGTATTTAGAAATCCCTTCAATTTAGAGATTCCTTATTTTTGGTCAATTTAGAAATATCCTGACAAGAACAACTCAAAGATATTCTAGAAAAAGAGAAAGTTCTGTAAAGTATGAAATCTAGGGCAGATAAGTTGCTGCGGGATGACCTGAATGTTAAGTTCCTAAAAACTTCAACTCTCTATTGGAGAAATAAAAATATGGTTAATATTTGGGAGTTGGATTTCAGATGACAATAAGCTCAATGAGCTTATTATCAATTACTTTGAGAACTTTTTTACTTCTGAAGGAATTTATAGCAATATTCCCTTGGAGGGATTCCCTAGCACCTGCACTTCTCTTTCAGAGGATAGATTTGATCTTCTTCCTTCTGTCCCTACTGAGAAATAAGACTTTTAGACTATTAAGGACCTAAGTCATTTTAAAAGCCCAGGGCCAGATTGTATTCAAGCTTTTACTACTAGGATAAGTTGTGGCCTGAAAGTAAAGCCTTTGTGATGAAATTTATCTTCCAGAAGTTTGAATCACATTCCTAAAGGACTAAATGATACATTCCTTGCCTTGATCCCTAAATGTGAAAATCGTGATTCTACCAAGCAATTCAGGCCTATCAACCTTTGCAAAACTATTTACAAGGTCCTGACTAAATTATTAGTGAATAGGTTTAGGCCCTTCCTGGACAAACTAATATCCCCATTCCAAACTAGCTTCGCATCTTTCAGGGGAGCTTCCAACAACATTATAATTGTCTAGGAGGCTATTCACAAATTGAAAACTAGGAAGGGAAAAAAGGGTTTTGTGCCTTAAAATTTGATCTGGAAAAAGCTTATGATATGCTTGAATGGAATTTTATTAGAGAGGTTTTTCACCATTTTAACTTCCCTGAGAAGATCATCTAACTGATCATAGCATGCATCTCTTCTACTAGGCTTGCTGTTCTTTTCAATGGAATTCCTTCTTCTATCTTTAATCTGTTTCAAAGGGGATCAGACAAGAAGACCATATTTCTCCTTACATATTGCTTCTTTGTACAGAGTATCTCTCTAGTAGGATTGAGACAAAATGTTTGACTAAGGCTTGGGAGCTTGTCAAATTTGGTAAGGAAGGTCCAGAAAAGTTTCCCATTGTATGTTTGCTGATGACATGATCCTCTTCAATAGTTGTGTGACTAAGTTAGTCCTTTCTGTCAAAGAGGTTCTTGAGGATTTTAGTACCAGATTTGGATTGACCATTAACAGAAGCAAGTCTTATGTGTTTTTCCCCAAGAATGTCTTTCCTGATCTTAAGAAATATATAGCCCAGAACATAAAACTGAACTTTACTGAAGACTTGGGGAAATACCTTGTTTTCCCAATAGGTCACTCTAGAATCTCCAAAAGCACTTGCAAATTTATTGTTGAAAAAGTCGGGAGGAAACTAGCTAGTTGGAAGGCTAACCTTATTCTATTACCTGGTAGGAGATCCAACAAGTGGCTTCCTACATGCCTAACCTTTCATAGTCAATGTACCCCATTACCTAAGGCCATTTGTGAAGACATTGATAAATTTAAAGAAATTTCCTTTGGGGTTTAACTGACACTCAAAGCAAAATCCACCTAGTTAATTGGAATTTTGTTTGTTTACCCGGAAAGTTGGGTGCCTAAGGATAAGGAAAATTGAGAATACTAATAAAGCTTCTCTAGCAAATCTTTGTTGGAAGCTTGTCTTTGAAGCAAACAAGCCTTGGTTTAAAGTCTTAACCTCTTCCTGTATAGACCTGGGGAAATCTGAATCAACTAGCTATCTACTATCAAAAACAAAGTCTTAGGATCTATTAACTGAAAATGTATTAAAAAGGGATATGAGGTCTTAAATTCAGGGATGATTTGGATAATCTAGAGTAGAGAGAATGTAAGGTTATGGTGGGATACCTGGGTTTAAGTTGGACTCTTGACAAGTATCTGTATAGGCCCTCTAAACTAGTGAGACAAATATGAGAGTCAAGGACATTATTAGTAGGTCCCATTTGGAGAATGGGATTTTGGAAAAATATATTTTCAGATCATAGAGGAAGTGAATACATCTATTAAAGCTATCCATACTCAAACCATGTCTAATCTGGACGACTCTATAAGGTTAAAGCTTAATGTTACTAGTATATTTTCTTTAAAATTAGCTTGGGGGCTCATCACTTTGAGAAAGTTGAAGTTAAGGGTAAGGATAAGGATTGGGATTCTAATTGGATCTGGAAAATTAATAACTTTTCTATAATTAAGCACTACTTATGGCTAGTTGTCCATCATAAGTTTACCTACTAGAGTTAATTTATGTCACAGAAAAATGCTTGAAGATTCTAGTTGCTACAAGTGGAACAATGTAGAAGAGGATGTTGATCAATCCCAAGAAAATGCCCACCTACCTTGGGTCTTTGGAATGATTTGAACCTCCCAAATGATCTGAGTGTGGACTTTAATGCTAATCTAGAAACCTGACTAAGGAAAGGAGCTGCTAATAAAGTGCAGTCAAACTTCATTTCTTCAACATTCCTTAGGGAACTTTATTTTCTTCTACTTGTTGGACATTGTGGAATTTTAGAAATTCAAACATCTTTTAATTTAGCACAACCTTCTCTTCCTCCCTCCTCTCAAAAACTATCGAATTAGCTATTGATTACTCCTTTATTGGTTCTAATCATTATTGCAAGCATAAAGTTTCTAAAATTTTGGTCAACTAGACAGGTCCAAAAATAGGCTTCTTTAAACTAAACACTAATAGGGCTACCAAGGGCAATCCAGGCATAGCTAGATCAGGTGGTATCGTTAGAGATTAAGGGACTCGGGTACCAGGTTTGGGCAAGAATGCGGGTGTAGCTACTAGTGTTCAAGCTGAACTTTGGGGTCCACGGGATGGTCTTAAATTAGTAGTACAACTAAATATCTCTTTTCTAGAAATAGAAATTGGTGTTGTATTTGTTATTCATCTCGTAAAGGAAACTGATGTTTCCACTCATGAATGCTCAACTTTGATCTTGAGATTGAAGGTTGTTACTTCGCAAATTCTAGGCTGCCAGCATTAAACACTTATACGTGAAGGAAATAGATACACAGACTTGCTAGCTGATTTATGTTTAAATTTGAATGTACCTTTTATTAAATATGACTAAATTCCTCCTGGACTTGCTAAATTTGTGGAGGATAATGCTAGAGAACTGGCTGTTCCTTGAGTCATTCCTTCAGAATGTACTCCTAACTGATTGTATCTATTTTCTTGTCATTTATGTCATTTCATTTTATTACCAAAAATAAAATAAAAAACACAGGGTTAAATCCATTTTTCCCTCTTAACTATTCATGGTTTGTCAATTTTCACCATTTCTTTAAATTCAATTAAAATTTGGTCTGAAATGGTAAGAAATAAGAACTTTAGGGTGTAAAGTAATCAAAAAATAGTTTGAGATGCAATATACTAAATCGTGAAAAATTAAGGGACGTAAAGTAAATTTAACCAAAAACATTATCCGTCAAGAGAGATAGGTATCCTACAAAACTGTCTTGCATATTTTGTGGGATCCCAAAAGCTATTCTCTTTGAAAAAAAAAATTTGTGGGTTTTTTTTTTGGGATTTGAGTAGTGGGGACAAAGAAAAGAGAGCATTTTGAACTCCTTTATTACTATATATTTTCATAGCTATTTTTTCATGTGATTATCTTCTCAACTTGGAAACTTAAAAGATGATTATAGTGGTAAAAATGTTTAATCTATTTTACATAAGTGCATGCAACAAGGAACTCCATTAATGTTACCCATCATCCCCAATAATTATAAAAGATTTTCAATTTTTTTTTGACTATTTTTTGTTTTTTTTTCTTTTTGGCTTTTTACATCTCAGAAGAGATGATTACAATTAGTTATCCAAAAAAATCTATCCATGGAAAAGCTTTATGCGTGTGTAAATTTTCTTCTGTATTTTTTTTTTTTGCATTTCATTACTATTTGCTCTTCTTTCAAAGAGTAAAAAAAAATGTAAAAGCTAGTTTCTTTTGGGGTTGCAGTACATACATTTTTATAGTTTTTTTTTGTAGAAATAGATCTAAATAATTACTCCCTCTATCTTATTTATTTTGTAACATTTTAACTTTTAAGATCAAACAAATCAATTTTGTTTCAAAGAATTCATATACATTTATTTGCTTTTAATGAAATTTCTTAAACAAATGCGAAATTTAAATCAAATATTATAACGTGTAAATATAAAATTTTGAAAATGTTTAAAACAAAATTTGTACCAGCAAGGCCTATCCCATATTTGAACCAGTCCGTGAATTACTGTAGCGGGCCAATCTAGGCTTGCTACAATTTCACTGTGGGCCGAGTTAGGCCTAGAAATTGTGACCCATGACCTTTCTCTCACTAGGTGCGGGCGTAGACTTGTCAACGGTTTACCCGTGATTGCCCACATGGGCCATACATTAGTTGCCACCCCCATGTAATGAATTTGGAACCTTCGAAACACTTGTAATTTCATTAGACCTGAACTCTCATGGTTGTTATATAATATTTTTAAGACTTCCATGTTATATTTCAAAATTTTAGAAAGTAAACAAACTTATTTCTTCTCACGTCAAACTAAACAAAACACTTGTTTTTTAATTAGACCTGAACCAAATATATTGTTCCTCATGCTCGCTTCTAGAAATTCAAAAATTCATTAAAAAAATTATATATTACTAAAATTCATTTTTAATACAAAAATGATTGCCAGTAAAATTTACATTTTAAAGTTATGAAAATTTACAACATTTTGTCTATGTTACATTACAATAACAAAATAACCACTTAAGAGACAATAAAAAGATAAAATTTATATAGTTTTGCTAGAACATTATTATATATCTTATTTTGTAGTAAACATTTTAACAATCACATAAGTACAAGAAATTAATGTTAACTATTTCAATATGTTTTCTTCTAATTCTTAGAGAAATTAAGTAATATTTGTAATAATAATTAATGAAAAATTATGTGGAAAAATAAGTAATAACTTGGAATAATAAGTAGTACTTTGGAATAATAAGTACTTAACTTAATTGGACTAATAAGTAATATAACTTAGAATAAAATAAGTAGTATATTATATTTTTTAAGTAAAAGGTGAAATAAATAATATACTATACAAATAAGTACTAACTTGGAATAAAATAAGTAACAATTTGGTCTAATAACTAATTTAAAATAAATTATACTAATAAGTAATAGGTTGTACTCATAAGTAATGACAAATGAAGTACTGAGTAATTATATTTTCAAATGATAAGTAATAAGTTGCGTTGCTGAGTATTAAATACTAATTTGTATTAGTATGTAATAACTTGGATTACTAAGTACTAATTTCAAATAAAAAATAATAATTTGGAATAATAAGTAATCACTTGGTTAATAACTAATTACTTGAAGTAAAAGATATAATTTATAGTAATAAGGAGTGAAAAATAAAATACTAATTAATAATAACTTTAAATAATAAGTAATTGTTTTGGCTATTAATTGCGAAGTGTAATAAAATAAGTATACATTGGTCTACGTGCACATGTGTATAGTTTTAATAGATCAAAAGTCACCTGGAATGTGGGTTAACTCGGAGACCAGCCCAGCATAGGGGGCTTGGGTCTGCTCCTTATATTTTTCATTTCTAGCCCGGTCTGGCACCTAGCCTGGCCCACAGAACCTGTGAATGGTGAAGCCTGCAAGGTTTCGGCGCAGTCTAGCCCAATGCCATCTCTACTCTCTGTACTTAATAAAGTTTGGTTTTTTATCACGCCACAAATTGAATCATTTTTTCTGCCAAAGAAAAGAAAAAGTTGATCTAGCAACCTTATATAAGTTTAGTAATTTACTTTGACATTTGATTTTCTTTTTTCTAATTAACTGAGAGAAGGGAATTTTATGCAAAAATTTACATTTCTGTTGTGCATTATCTAATACTTGCGACTTCATGAAATGTTTGTGGAAATATGACTAAGAACGTGTTAAACAACACTACTCCATATTTTTTTATAAAAAAAAATCCTTTAGTCCGAACAATTCGTTTTGCCTCTCAATTTTTGAGAAGATATTTGGTTCAATTGAACTCTATTTGTCAAGTACATATAATTTTTTTTCCCTTAAAAGAAGTTGCAACTTAATTAATACGAAATTTTAAGATATGGCTGAGTATATTATAGATCCTATAAATTTTTAAATTAATTATATTTACCTCCCTTGAGATATGGCCAAATTACAAGTTGGAACCTTAGGTTTAGCCAAACTATGAAGAACCCCTCAATTTGATACTATATAGTTTCATAACAAACACACCATTGCCGTTTGACTCCTAACCTCGCTGATTTCAACAAAAGTCTTATAACAAAAGCCCAATAATAGCCATCAAATCCTTTCTAACTCATAACCGTCATCCCAAACATGAGCTTCAAGGATGCATGAAACCACAATTGCCGTCGCCAGTGACAAGTTTCACCAATAGGCCATTATTTTTCGGGTAAATAGAGAACATAATTAAATTTAAAAATTCCCAGATCTCAACTGAAAATTATGCATATTCAATTTATAATTTGACCGGCTCCATGCTCACTACAAAAAAATTCATTTTTTTTTTTTTTTTGATAATTTGGATAAACCTCAAGGAAGGTGTATATGTAATTAACACTAAAAGAAATTTTAGAAGAGTAGTAGGCCTCAGAGCTCCCTACAAAAAACTTCATTTTCATTTTTTTCCTCTTTAACTCTTCTAATACTATTTTTTTTTTTTTAGAAACGAAAAAACACCTCTCATATTGTACGGTCACTTTTATATTTGCACCCTCTTAGGTATAGGACATCTATGTCATTTTGCTATCCCTGTTAGTTGAGTTTGGATGGAGTTTTGACAAGGTGGTTAGTGTAATTTGGCCAAACCTGAGGGTTTTACTTGTAATTTGGCTAAACCTGAGGGAATGTAAATATAATTAACCCTAAAAATTCTTCTTAAGCTACATTTAGACCTTTTGCTTTTAATTCAGTGCACACAACTAAACTATAATTTAGGGTTGAATAAAAAATTAGAGTAAAGATTAATTGATTATGTGGTCATTCATTTTGAATCACTTAAATTATCTTCAGAGAAATTTTAAAAATTTTCAAAAATAAGTTCACATATTTACTCTCTAAAAAATAATTTTATTTCTCTTTAGTCAGCTCATGCCATTTTAATTCTGTACTTAAGAATTATTGTCATTCCATTTATAAAAAGTGATGGTTGTGACGAAAAAAAAGTTAAATCCACTTTATCACATTGCACTTTAAAATTTTTATTTCTTGTCACTTTAAGCTAAATATTAACGGAAGTCAGAGAAGTGATAGTCTTGGCTCCTAACGATGCATGTAGCAAATTCATCAAAACTTAGCCACTTCTCTGGCTTCCGTTAAAATTTGATTAGAAGTGATAATACACAAAACTTTAAACTGCAAAGTGATCAATAAAATAGTTTGGAGTGCATTATGGTAAATTGTGAAGAAATAGAAGAGTGATCATCTAGCTCTTGTATGCAAGGGCGGAAAAAAAAAAAAAGAAAAAGAAAAAGAAAAAAGTTCTTGTGATTGTATGCGAACTTGCTTTTGCTGATGATGTAACTGAGGAATGACTTCCAAGATCCTATCCTATCTTTTCGATCGAGCATGTTATTATGTTGCTGCAAAGGTTGTGCTTAATGATATGTTTAGTAAATGTCTTCGGAAAAGTTGCAGTGGTACCTTAGTTGAAGAATAAGTTGTAAGATGTAGTTTAAATTATAAACTTATGAATGCAGATACTTAATTTGGGTATTTAAAGATAGCCGGACATTATTTGTTTATTTGTTCTATACCTTTTTATTGTGCTAAATAAATACTAATATTAAATATGACAATAAATTACAGTTTAGGTGGTAAGACGATTTCACTGTAACCTATTGGCCACGGAGAAAATCGAGAGGGAGGTCAATACACGGGTTTTTAATTCAACCAGTGGGTCATTAAAATTTATTACTTTACTAATATATAACACTTTAAAATTTTAAGATTCATGAGAAAATACTAATGAAAAATATTGTGTCAAAATTTATAATTAATTGTAAATGCATTATGTAATAATTTATCTAAAATTTAAAATTAGTACATTGAAATAGTTAACTATAATTATTAAATGTGTATTTTTTTTTAAAAAAAATAACCACTATAAGATATATAAATAAATATGCAGATAATTATCATTTCATTATTTCTTACATGGTCATCATGTCATAATATTATTTAATATATATTTATATATATATATATATACACACACACATCATTTGTTTAGAGTTTTTTATAACATATTTTATTTGCAAAATTTTAGTGGTATAATATTTTTTGGGTACTTCATTATTGTCAAAAAATATAATATGTTTTGCTAATTTATGTTTTTACAAATTTTTTGGAAAATAAATATATTTTTATTTCAAAACAGTTATAATTTTACTTTGATAAAACAAATCCATTGTTATTTTATTTATTATATAAAAGAAGGAGGGGTAAGGAAGTTAAAATGAAATAAAGGATAAAACAAATAAAAGAGGAGACTTTAAACTAGGATGAGAGTGGTCCAGGCTAGGAGTGGTCGATTTTCATGGAAGTGGCTTGGGTTCATTTCCAACCGTTTGAATAATCTTTGAAATTCCTCCATTTCAACAATTTGAATAATTGTGGTTGAACCAGGCAACAACCCGAAGAATGAATCGGCCGAATTTTTAGTTCATTTGGTCCCACCGTCTAGTTATTAAAAAGTCAATAATCTCCTTTCTTGTTCAGTCAAATTAGCAACCTAGCCCGGTCTGATAATCGATTTACTAGATTAACCGATTGAACTGGAAGGTCGGGCTAGGTTTAATAACTATGTGCAATACTGTTATTTGTTCATGTGAAAAGTTTGTCAAATAACAAGCAAAATTTTAAATACAAAAAAGTTGGATTTTTGACTAGGCTGCTCAACTTTCGTGACTCGTTGATTAATCACTTCGATGTATAACTACGATGATACAAGGAGTGATCATCCAATAGAAATTATGACTGGTTCGATTCATGTAGTTTGTGTGGAATAATTTTGAAATTCCTTCCATTTTAACTGCCTGAAGAATTGTGGTTGCATTGGCCAGATTTTCGGTTTATCCAGTTGAACCGTCAAGTCATTGAAAAGTCAATGATCTCCTTTCTTCTTCTGTCAAATCAGTAACCTAGCCCAGTTTGACAATCGATTTACTGGATTTAACTGATTAAACTACCAGGCCAGGTTAGATTTAATAACTATGTGCAACACTGTTATTTGTTAATGTGAAAAGTTTTTCAAATAATAAATAAAATTCTAAATACAAAAAATTTGTATTTTCGACCAACTAGGTTGCTCAATTTTCGTGACTGGTTGATTGATCACTTTGATGTATAACTACAATGATACAAGAAGTGATCCTGCAATAGAAATCGCCCACATGGTATGTAATTAGAAGTCTAATAAGGGTAAAATTGTAATACAGCTTAGACTGCTATAGAATCATGCCAAATGTAAGACCATTGAGCTCAAATCAGGCATGCCAATTTCCCTATAAAGCTGACTAATTGATTAGGAACTAATTGATCAGGGATTCGTACCCAAGGCAAATAGCTATAAATAGGTGTCTATCCAATCAAGGTAAAAGCGGGCGAGATCTAAAAAAGGACAATACAAGGCCATAAGCCATATACAATGTAATATCAAACACATTATATTACTTATCTCTCAATCTTCTCTTTCTACTTTACACTTCTTTATTCTTCAAATGGTGTCGTCTGTAAGAATTTGGGCAAAAAGCCATCGTAGTCTAAATTCCCACTCTTTAATTAAATTATGAGAAAAAACAATAACGGAAAGAAGACTAATAGCAAAAATATGCAACAAACCCAAGGATCAATGCCTTAAGAATCAACCCATTAAAGTGGCGAGGCATCCCAAAATGAAGATTCTCAACAAAAAGAGGAAATGCTACAATTCTTCTTCAATAATTTCCAAGTCTTCAAAAACTTTGTTAAAAACAAACAAAAACAAATTTAGGCTACTGGAAAAAGTCAACATGATAAAACATTAAATATGCACATGAAGACACAGCAAGTACTTCATATCGTTGAGTGTAACCTTTGGTATCATTCCCACACCCTCGATGAGAGAGGTCAATTTTGAACAAAATGACCGTCATCCCATAAAGAAAACTGATCAAACTATGCAGCAGACTCTGAACAGTACTGAGGAAGCACTCATGGCTAAAATAGAACTGAGAGTTCTAGAATTCTTAGGAAAAAAATATAGCCAATGTAACTGATCTCAATATAGATGGAACCAATCCCACCAAATTTTAAAGAACCTGATCTTGATCCTTACAAATGAACCACTGATCCAACTGATCACATCACACATGTATCAAAAGTACCAAGCTCTATGGCTATTCTGATACCATAACATGTGAACTTTTTGCCATGACCTTGAGGAGTCAGTTCAAAAGTAGTTCAAAGAGTTGCCTCTCAACTCGATCAGATTGTATTCCAATTTGGAAAAAAAATTCCTCAGACATTTCATGAGTAGACAAACCATTCAAAAATGTTGATGCATCTCATCTCATAAATGTTAGGTAAAAGTTTGAGAAGTCTTTGAAATAGTACATGTGTCGATTAACGATAAAGTTGTTTAGGTACGCAACACTAATGAAAAACTCATGGTAGTTGCCTTTTATTAGTGGTGTCAAGGCGAGATCCTTCAATGCTGAACTTGCATCAAAAGTTCCAAAAATTTTCCATGAGCTTATCCAACAAGCTGAAAGTCATATCTGAGGAAAAGAATCTAATAAAACAAAAAAAGAGATGTATGATTCAAAAAATAAAGAAAAGTGGCCTATTGAATAAGAATCCAATAAGAAGCGTTCGGATAAAATTTAAAAATGATTTGACCAAACAATCGATCTATTCCTAGCAAACTAACCAAAATTATCAATAGGGCCTTCTAGCTGAGAGTTGCTTTTCTTGGAGCCAACCAATTTCAAGCCGACCTGAACCTGAGTTCTTCCTAATAAAGATTTTGCTCCATTTAATACCTCTCTAATATAAACCTTAGTTGAGACTTAAACTTTCAGATCAGGAATGATAGAATCTAGGAGCCACCACTTCTAATGAGAACCGAACAGGATTGACGAGACAAATTCCACTATTGTGCTCATCATAGTGATCATGGCCATAACACTAAGGAATGTAATGAACTTAAAATTGATTACATCCTCTGAACTACCGAGAATTTCAGGAAACATGAACCGCAAGTTGGGAACGACAACTGACTGCCATGACCTTATTACAGTAGAAATCAGAATCAAAGGCCAAACAACAACAATCAAAGAGGACCACCACCGAACAATGATAATGTTGCAGGAGTCATTAATGTCATCCTCGGAGGTAATAATGATGTTTCAGAAATGATAAATACCATTGTAGGAGGTGGTACCTAGGAAGACTTTGCAAATACAAGAAAATGATATGGTCGGCCAATTCCCCATAGAGAGGTTATATCAAGAAGCTCAAAAGTAAACATGAGAATTTCTTTCACAAACAATGATCCTGATACCCATACGCTGTTCCAATAAACTATCCTTGTTAAGGTTATAGATTTCAGGATTCACAAAGTTTTTTTGGACGGAGGTAGTTCAACAAATATCATCTATTGGTATGCCTAGGAGAAAATGAGGATCAATAATAAGCATATCTAACCTATGTGAATCCCCCGGTGGGATTCATAGGAGATTTTGTTATACTTGAAGGCACCATCACACTACTCCTAAACCTTGGTGAGCCTCCGTTAAGCATAATAGAACTAATCAACTTTGTGCTGGCCAAAAAATCCTTATCTTACAACATGATTTTAGGTCAACCTTCTCAATATGTATTCATTATCTTCCATTATGTTTATCATTTGGGAATCAAATTTGCATTAAGAGATGGGTTAGAAATATGCGTTTCGAGTAATCATCAAGAGGCTCGAGAATGCTGTATGATGTCTTTTCAAAGTCAACCTTCAATTGTAAAAATTGAAGAGATATCTACTAAAAAAGGTTTAAATCAATCTTCCAAGCCAGCTAATACTTCTAGGGATAAGAAGGAAAAAGAAAAATAGGTAAACTTAATAATGAGTGAATTAGGTCAAGAAGTTCAGATTGAAGAAATCGCTTTTGATCCAATCTACCTAGAAAGGAAATTTAGGATCTATCCTAGTGACCAACTGAATTGAAAGCTGGTTTTCTTTGATTTTTATACAAACACAAGGACATTTTTGCCTAGTTAGCTGAGGATGTGTTTGAGATCCCACGGGATGTGATCATAAACAAATTGGGGATCGATCCAGCATACAAACTAGTGAAACAAAGAAGAGACATCTCGAACCTAACATAGCCTAGTTATTAAAGTTGAGATAGACAAGTTGTTAGCTATTCAGATCATCTGAGAAGTCTTATATCTTAATTGGTTATCAAACCATGTACTTGTAAAAAAGCCAGATCTAAGTTGGCGAATGTGTATTGATTACACCAATCTCAATAAAGCTTAACCAAAAGACAGTTACCCTTTACCTCGGATCGATTTTATAGTAGATGATTTAGTATGTGGCATGACTTTGTAATAGGACATTTTCTAGATGCCTACAAATGCTATCATCAATCTTTCTTAGTGAAGAAGATGAGAAAAAAATAGCCTTCGTCACAGATAAAGACATCTACTATTATCAGACCATATCGTTCAAACTTAAAAAATATCGGTGCAACTTATCAACGGTTGGTTAATAAATTATTTGAAAAGTAGATTGGCAGAAATATAGAAGCATATGTAGATGTTATGATGGTCAAAAGTTGAATCCACGAGGATGTCATCTATGATTTGCATGAAGTTCTTGAAATCATAAGGGGTATTGACATGAGATTAAATCCACCGAAATGCATCTTTAGGGTCCCTTCATGAAATTTTTTGGGTTTAATCATCTCACAAAGAGAAATTGAAGCAAATCGTAAAAGGCTGCCCAATTGGGTAAAACTAGTTTAATGCCTTACAGGTAGGATGGCTTGATTTTTGTCAAAAATCAGCTGAACAAGGATTGTTCTTCTTCTAAACAATCAAGAACAGTAAAAGACTTTCATTGGATTGAACAATATCAACAAGCTTTTGATTGACTGAAATAATATCTATTAGACCTACCAAATTTAAATGATTGAAAAATATCAACAAACTTTTGATTGACTAAAATAATATCTGGTAGACCTACCAAATCTAACTGCAACAAAGCCAAGAGAAATTTTATAGTGATACGTGTCTGCTTCGGACAAAGCCGTTAGTGCGGTTCTAGTTTCAGAGGTTGAAGGAGTACAATAGCCAATCTATTATCAGCAGAGGCCTTCAAGAGCCAAAACTTAACTATTCTAAGTCAGAGAAAATGGCCTTTTCATTGGTCATAGCTGCCCCAAAATTGAGCCCATATTTTTCAGAGTTATAAAATTGTAGTCTGCACAAACTTTCCTTTAAAGTCAGTCTTGGCAAAGTCCGACATTTCAGGAAGAATGTTGAAATGGTTGGTTGAACTTCTTGAATATGATGTCAAGTTTAGTCACTGACCTATCGTAAAAGTTCAGGAGTAGTAGCAGATTTCATAACTGAAAGCACATTCAACTCAACTCTTACTAGTAAATGCGCTTCAAATAATAGAAAAACCAAGGCCGGACAATAAGATTATCAGTTTATGAGTTACATGTTGATGGAACGTCTTGCGAGTCTAGATCAGGCGCAATTATTGTTCTCCAATCTTTAGAAGGGAATCATTATTTATGCCTTTTGATTTAATTTCCAACCTATTTATAATGAAACTAAATATAAAGCCATTCTGATCGGCTTAAAGCTGGACAAATCAATGAGAGCCGAAGGGGTAAAAGAAATAGTGATTCTTTGTTGATGGTCAATCAAATTCCTAGCAATTTTGAGATTCTAGGGGTGCTCTTGCAAAAATACCTCTAGAAAATTAATCAGCTGAAACAAAGCTTCAAGGATGTGGAGTTGCCAAAATTTCCCGTGCCAAAAATAGTAATTTTTGTCGATGCTCTTACAAAATTGGCCTCATCCATATTTTCTCACCTGACTAAAGAAGAGGAATAGTTGAGGTTTAAACACAAAGAATCATTGATGAAGTTGAGATCATGGAAATTAAGGATAATCTAGGATGAATGAAGCTGAACTTGGATTATTTGAGCAAAGGAATCCTTTCTAGTAACTGAACTGAAGTTTGGAGGCTTAAAATTCGTGCCATGAGGTTCGAAATTATTCAAGTGATACTCTACAAAAAATCTTATTTGACTCCACTACTTTAGTGCTTAGCATAGAACGAAACTAGCTATGTACTTCGAGAAATACATGAAGGAATTTGTGGAAGTCACACAGGGGCTCCAAATTTATCAAGAAAGGCAATTCTGATGGGTTATTGTTGGTCGACTATGCACAATGACACTCGTGAACTAGTTATTCACTATCACAAATGTCAAATCCATGCTCTAGTCCCTCAAAATCCTGCAATGGACCTTACATTAATCACTATTTCATGGCTATTCCAGTAGTGGGGCATATACATATTAGGTTTGTTACCAAAGGTTATCGGAGGGCTGAGTTATAAATATTTGGCTGTGGAAATAGATTATTTTTCAAAATGGATCGACACCAAGCTATTGAAGTCTATCTCGGGGAAAAACATTTAGACAGTTTTTTGGAAGAACATCATTTGCCAATTTGGAACACCTCATATACTTATTTCTAACAATGGTACTTAGTTTATGGGGGAACCAATTAGGTTATTCTACAAGGAATTGAAAATTCGATTACATTGAACTTCGGTCGAACTTTCTCAGGCTAATGGTCAGACTAATGTCTCTAATTGAATGATCCTAATCCACTTAAAAGCAAGCTTAGATCATGCCAAAGGAATTGGATTGAACAGATCCCAAATGTGTTATGGTCATATTGAACTATATCTCAAACTGCAACTAGAATGACTCTGTTCAATTTGTTGTACAGGGATGAAGCTATCATCCCAGTCGAGATCAGCAATGCCCACTTCCCGAATACAAAATCATGATGAAGAAAGTATCGATCAAGAATGAGAAATCAATCTTGATTGATATTAGAAGGATAAAGGCTAGTGGAAACTGTTCGAGAAGCCAACTACAAGCGAAAAATAACTAAATATCATAATACTGATGTTCGACAAATGTACTTTCGGCCATGAGATCTTGTTCTCAGAAAAATGAAGCCAGTAGACTCGATAGTACTCAAAAGTTAGATGCCAATTAGGAAGGATTGTATCAAGTTATTGAAGCTCACTGAATGGGGTTCTATAAATTAGCTGATCAAAATGGCAAGATTGTTCCTGGAATGTAGAATATCATCCTAGATGAATAACTTTCTGAATGTTTTCCGTTAGACGAACAATTGTTGTACTTTTATCAAAAGATTCAAAGATAAAAGAGAGATGCATAAAAACAATGCCAAGTTAGATTAATAAAAATATATATACAAAAAGAGGCCTATTATATTACAAACTGATCTAAATCTACTCCTGCCTCTACTCCTAATCAACTTCTACCTTCTTAGATTTGATTAGAGTCTTCCTCACTTTTGCTAAAGCTTTTAGGAAAAACAATCTTATCTATTCGAGATTTGACAAACTTATCCCTCAACTTGGTTAACAAGTCTGAGAAAACCCCTTTGTCTTAGTGAGGAAAAGACTTAGGGTACAAAGGCAGAGGAAACGGCTTCTGCATAGCTAAGATAGCTTCTTTATATAAGAATTTGCCAGCTAGGCATAGAAGTTGCCAAATTATTCTAAAAAGTAAGAGAGGACAAAAGTTTGTTGACACCTTCCAAAAGAAGGCTTATACCAAAAGCCCAGATGAGGCCATCAAAGCATCTATTCAGCCCTGACTAAATTCAGTCCGGACTGCTTGACCTCAAAAGTCTCTGCTAGCTAATTAGCCTTGCGTTTTGCGTTATCTACTGTTGGACAGAAGGGGCTTTTCTCTTCAACAGCTGACTCGAGCTCAATGCTGGAACAGAAGAAGGTTTTGAGCAAGGGGATAGGTTGCAAAGGAGCTGCAGCAATGGTTTCCATAGTGGTTTTCATTGATCCTCTCGCTAAACTCCTCTTAAGACTGAATAAAAATACAAAAAATATTAATAAAGTTCAAATGGTGATTAGGAACAAAACACTGCAAGCCGGATAGAATAAATACTTTCTGGGTAGTATTCTAGATGAGATGAAAGGCCTATGTCATCTTCACCCACACTATTAGTCCTTGATTAATTATTATGTTTTTTTTCCTAAAAATTGAAAGCCACCTAGAGGACTGAATCTTCTCCATATCAGCAAGATAGGGCCCTTCCAATACATTGATGTGATCCTTGCTCAATGATTTGCCCCTTTCACTAAACGACCATTCTATCTGAATCCCAGCCATAGCTTCTTACTGTCTAAAAAAAAAAAAAAAAATGACCTTTTTCTATTCCTTGATAGAAGTAGGATAATCAGCTACAAACCTAATACGGTTTTACTACAGCAAGAAGTACACAAAGCCAACCTCTCAATTCTAAATCAACTTGTAAAAGAATCTCAAATCCTTCTCTTTAGCCTTCAGGTCCAAATATTTGTAGATCAGACAAAACGGGCACACAATGAACCTAATTGTGTTTGGAAGAAGTTGGAATATGTAGATTCTAAAATGAGGGCACAAAGAAAGGAAAATAGTATATAAGAGCAGACAAAAACCAACTCTGAGTTGATCTTTATAGATGGTTATGCACACTTCTGGAGGGTTATGGGCAAGTTCATCCTCATTGGGAATCTGGATGTTGATTAAATCAGGGATACAATAAGCGTCTAGGTGATGAATGACATAATTGGAGGGAAGAATGCTGGAAATGTCCACAATGGACAGAACATGTTCAATAGAAACCTATCTAGTCTCTGCAAAACCTTCGGCTCATCTAGATCATTCAAAGTTTTTTCAGAGCCATTTGAAGATGATCCAAAAGCAAGAATATTCTTGTTGCCAAAGATGGATGCCATTTCCTTAAGCAAAAATTTTTAAGTAAAAGTCAAATAAAATCTTTTGAAACTTGTTTTCAAATCAAGAAGAATATAGGATTACAAATTTCAAGCATTTATGAGATCTTTGACAAAAATATGGATAATCAAAGTACTGGTACTGAAGCATCGAAGAAGAAGCAAATAGTATTAAAGAGAAAAAGAAAAGGCCATTTATAGGAAAATCTAAGGGTTTATGAACATGGACCGGATTCGATTATAATTGGGTCATGTCCTTTACCTGACTCTTGTTTTCGGTCAATAATTTGGGTCAAATCAGATAAAGTCAAAGATATGGCAATAATTTTTCTATTATTTTAAGGCGAGAAAACAAAAAGTCAAAGATATGGCAATTAGTAACTAAAACGATGTGGCATTTAATGCGCATTAAAATAAAGAAAATGACACTTTGTATTAGAGTTGTCCTTCAAAATTTGATGATCAAATTTCTAATCAAGGAAGATAACAGATAGGCAAAAAAGATGAACACAATGAAATGATCAGATTCTCAATCAATAAAGATTGTAGATTGACAGTTAAACTAAATATCAAACAAGCAATACTTTGTGTGAAACTTTAGTGGTCACCCGAACAAGCGTAACTTTTCATACCAAATTGAACGGCATCTTCAAAAGTTTTCTTTCAGAAGCTGATGATCAAATTTCTAATAAAAAAAGATAATAGATCGGCAGCAAAGTCGAACAAAAAGAAACCAGAATGAGATAAACTCAACTCATCACATCAACTTGAGTGGCATCTTCAAAGTTGTCCTTCAAAACGTGATGATGAAATTTCTAGTTAGCCAAAAAATGGTACGTACTCGTCGAAGTGCCTTAAGATGTTCGAAACCAAACATAAACAAAAATATGGTATTAATTCACTGAAGTACCTTAAGAGGTTCAGAATCAAACAAAAGCCCAATGCTAAAAATAGAAGATTGCGGAGATCCGCAAAGAGCATATAAGTGATCTATACATTACAAATGGTACGTACTCGTCGAAGTGCCTTAAGATGTTCGAAACCAAACATAAACAAAAATATGGTATAAATTCACTGAAATGCCTTAAGAGGTTCATAATCAAACAAAAGCACAATGCTCAAAACAGGCTTTTAGAAGATTATAGAGATCCGCAAAGAGCATATAAGTGATCTGTACATTACAAGCAAAAGTAATATCAATTTCCAGTCAAGAAAAGGGATCGTTTTATGATCAATTCTTTCTTTCTTGACATTTTTTATGCAGGTCTGATTAGAGGCAACTCGCATTCAACTAACCAATCCTCAACAAAAATGATCAACTTGTTTACTTGGAATATTATCATGATTATTAACTGTGGATAATCAGAGGCTGCTTGCATAGGATGAACAAGCCTACAATAATAAATAGTTGTTTTATTTAGAACTCAAATGGTCATTTTTGATCAAATTCCACTACCCAAAATCTACGAGTTTATTTGTACATAAACAGATCTTATAAGAAAACTGACTGTGTTGGACAGTTAGTTGAAAGAATGGCTGGTGAAGCAGATCGTATTAGATGATCCACTTCAGTTCAAGAAAGCCAAACAAACAAAAAAGGGAATATCCAAATTGATGTTCAATTTATTATCAACAAAGCAAATTAATTACAAATCCAAAAGTTTGCAAAATGAAGACGGTCAAAGAATTGAGGTTATTCGTGATATCAAGCAGCAAGTTAAGGTTATTCCTAATATCAAACAGTAAGTTCTTAAAATAAGGGAACAACTCTAGTTCAACATTCTCCCAGATCAAAAATCTGTAAAGGGAAACCGAGTAATGGTCTCGTACTTGCAGTGTTGTTGGAAATACTTTGAATCATTGAAGCAACCATCTGGTCTCATATTTCATTTACCGGAGGGATGTTCATTAGAAATAAGCATTCAATTATCAATCCTCTTATTTGTAGAGAGGATTCTTTATTAGAAACAAGCATCCAAATTGGATGAATAGTTGGCAAACTTATGCCATCACATGAAAAGGACCGAATGTTCTGGTTGGAATCATCACCAGAGTTAAATGCATTTCCAGAATACGGAACCAATGATTTGGTTAAAGTACTGAAAAGAGGTATTTATAGGAAGGAAAGACAAAGGGTTGTGAGGCATACAATTTGAATCACAAAACACATTAATTATGCATGACAGTTATTGTGTATTAAAAACTACGATGATATTAATTATACAACAAAAGAAAAAACCATGCATATCAAAAGGCAAAAGAGTAGCCAGGTTTATTTGAATTCACACAAGTAAATGATCTTCACATAAGTGATCAGAAAGTAATAAAAAATGATTAGTTATTTTACTAGAAAGTCTACAAAGTTACTTTATTCATTTAACTTATCGCGTTCGACGATCTGTTCTATGTCGAAAGAATTACTCAATTGGAAGGAAATTTGGGAAAAATGATTAGCTTATTATGAGACACATGCAAATGCACAACAAACGCGCATGTAATAGAAAAACAATTTAAAATAGAGCAAGAGAAAATTCATTTCTTGTAGGTGATAACAAGGTTCCTATTCTATCTGTGCAGGCCTCTGATGTTGATCGTCCTCGAGTTGGTCCTAAGTTTGATCAGTTAGAGGCTGATCAATTTCAAGTGGAAGGATCTCCGAAATGAAGTTGGAATACTGTCCAAAGCCTGGTCAAAAGAGTTGAAAGATAAAGACATTAGTAAATCCATATCAAAGGGCTCTACAAAATTTAAATTCCAGATGATTAGAGTGCCAAATACCTCAAAAAAACTGCCTTGTAAGGCAGAATGCACTTCGCCTGGTTGCACTTAATCAAAGACTTACTCGACAAAGTTTTGTTAAGTCTTGGGCAAGGCCCTAAAAGAAAGAAAGTTGTTAACAATCTAAAGAGGTAATTGTTCCTTCAAATTGCTATTCTGTGCTTCAGTGCTTCGAGCTCAGTCTTTAGCTTCTTTGCTTCAGCTTTTGAAGACTCTCGCTTAGCCCAACTCTCTTTTAGATCATTAGCAATCTATTCAGAAACTTGCTTAAGCTTTTTGCTTTCAACAACATGTTCAGATTCTAGCTCCAATCGCTTCTAGGATTCTTCTTTCAATTACTACTTTAGTTCAGCAAGAACAAACTCTGGTTCTCTTTTCATTTTTTTCTTCAAATCTGACCGAAAAGGCCTTAGCCTCCTTCTTCCTCATTTCTCTCATACTAAAAGCTACTTCATTTGCAATTTTTTGAACATCATAGAGCCGGTGAACTAAATTAGCAGTGCAAAGGTCAGTAGTTATGCTACCCAGAGATTCTCGAGCATTGACCTCGTCATTAGAGTAGTTCTGAATAAATTTCACTTCTTTGGGTAGAAAGCCATAGTCAAGAAACTCACTCACAGTTTTTGCAATATTAAGCCAATTATTTGTTGTGATTGACCAGTTTGAAACAAACTTTGTTGGCCTAGTGTCAAAAGTACCTGGCTGATTATATTTTCTGGTATGTGTGGCCGGATAACCTTGTTGATCATCTGTATTTCTATGGGAATGTCTGAAGTAGCAAAATCCAGCACTTTGATTGAAAGGACAGCAAGATGAAAACTCACAGCCTTTTTTAGATCAAGACTGGCCAAAGAAGAACTCTTCTTCTTTTGGGGAAGTACTTGGACCCTCTCAGGCTGCGAGCTTGATAGCTGTGGAAGAATTTGGGTAATCGGGTCGATTGAGTCGAACCGATCATAGCATCTCATTGGATAGGACAGTTCAGAATCGATAGAGGCAACCGCTGAGAACATCTAATCTCTATTTTTACAACTATTTTCTTTGCAGGAGCCAAAATCAGGTTCCCAAAGGCAAATTTCTTCCCTCAGCCAAGATTTCCCATAAGAGGAGTGTTCTTGCCAGAATTATTGTCAGAATTGGAAAAATTATTAGATTGTGAAGCCATTGATATGATAAGAATTTTAGAAAATAGGGAAAAGCATAGAGATTTAGGAGAGTTAAAAAGGCATGAAGAATATTGCATTTAGAAGACTTGAAAAATTTGCGAATAAGAAGAAATTTCTGTAAAGACAGCAAAAGCGTTCTGAAAAAGAAGTAAAGGAGAATTTATAAATAGAGAAGAAAGAAAGGCAAGAGGTTATATTAAAAATAGGTCAAACCTGACTCGGACGGGTTATAAAGCATTAAAGTGAATTTTGGAGGGATGGTAAAAAATCTGAAAGACTGGGAATTCAAGATATAGGCGCCATACAAGCATCCACCTTGCAAGATTGTTCAGAAAGAGGACTCGAAGAATGTTGTTTAGAACAACTAAGCTGGGGACATGCTATTTAGACAATAAGTCATGCGGATTCATCATGAGCAGAGGATGTTATATAGTTTGGGGACTACTGAGCTAAAAAGATAAGATCAGTTAGGTCTAATCAACATCGATGCAAAACCAATTGAGGAGACTCTTGATAATATAAGAAGTAATCCTCTAATAGAAACCGTCCATGTGGCATGTAATTAAAAGCCCAATACGATTAAAATTGTAATACATGTTAGATTGTTATAGAACCGGTTCGGCACCTATGTTGAACGTACGACCATTGGAGTTAGATCAGACTGGCCAATTTCTTTACAAGAGACTGATTGATCAGGAATTGACCAATCAAAGTTTGGATCCAAACCAAATGCCTTTTTTAGGGGCTTATCCCGTCATTGTAAAAGGGGCAAGACCGATTGTCTAGAAAAAGACAACACAAGGCGACAAGCCATATACAATATCAAATACATTATATTACATCTTTCTCAAGCTTATCTTTCTACTTAACTCTTCTTGATTCGTCAAACTACTAATAAATTATGGCAAAAAAGAGCATTATGTTGGGTTGTAGAAACATCAAGTATATTTTCAGTGACTGAAGCTCCACAAAACGCATCAACTTAAGAATTTGCCAAAGATTGCTAATATTTTTAAGGATGTGCAAGTATTCGATTAATCAAATTTATAATCTGTTACTTTTGAATTTTGTCAAAAATTAGTTAATCGAATTTAAAAATACAATTAATGAATTCAAAAGTGGTAGAGAAATTTTTTGAACTTGGTTAACCAATTATTGAATTCAATAATTAAAAATAAAATTTTAGTAAAATATTTGATATATAAAAATTAAATATTAAAAATATGAATTTTGTTATTCGACTAAAAATATATTTATTGATAATTATTATAATTAGATTTATATTTTGACTTAAATTCATACAATTATTATATTCTTATACATTAATTCATACTTCATTACATTATTAAATTAAGTATCCATAAATCACATTAAATAGTTTTACGATATGAATTTTATTAATACTTGCAAATCATATTAAAAAAAGTAATTCTATTGCTTATTATTCAATTAAGTTACATGAAATAGTTTTTTTTTACTTTTTTTTTGAATCATTTATCAATAAAAATCCAAAAAATATATTAAATTGTGTGGCAAAAATAAAATAAAATTAGAAATTTTTTTTTTGAAAAATAGGTTTTTGTACAGGATATTGGCCAATATTAAGGGTCTAAGTAACTCTAATTGAATTTGGTTAATCAAAATCAAAATCGAGTACCCAATTCGAATTTGGTTTACCGAATTGAATTTGAAATCGAAATTAATTAAAAATTTTAAATTTTTTTTCCAAAATTCAATCTATTTTATTAGTTAATTAAAATTGAGAATTCTTATCGTAATGCATGATTACTTAAAGCAACAAGAGATTCACTACAAATATTAACTTGGCTCATGATTGCCGATTAATCAATGCACACCCCTAACTATTTCCTCGTGACAGACACCATTCAACAACAAAAAGAATATCACGAAAAAGTTGACCGTCTTCGCTAAAATTGCACTGTCAAATTTGAGATTTGTCTAGTCCGTCATTTGACTAAATTTTCGGTCAAGGATTTTGTAGGGAGCTTCGGTTCTAACCTCTGAAGTCACCTTTGCCAGGATTTTGGATGTCGGTTAAGCGGTTGCATTAAGATTGAATATGACGGCTTATATTTGCTCAACCGCCTCACTAAACAAAAGGATTTCAAACTCGAAATAAATTGATAATCAGAAAATCTTTCTAGTATGGTAAAGACATAACGTTGGTTGTCATGGTTTAACTCATTTATATATATATATATAAAATGTTAGTTCATCAACTACTGAAGAAGCTAGAAATAGATTCTAGGAGGAGAGAGAAAGTGGAAGAGTTGAATATCAGCTCCACTTTCTAGCCTAGAGTGTATTTGATTATCTAAGTTTCGATCCTTTTTAATAGCACCCAAGCCCCCTATTTATAGATGTACAGGAGGAGGCATGAGGCCATCACTATGCTAGCTCAACTGAGGCTAAATTACATAATTGCCCTTAATGAGGCTACCACGTAGGCACTTCTAGAACAATCTAAGTAAGATGCTATGTGTCATTAATCAACATCATCAATAGTCCCCTCGGCTTGGTGCCGAGCCTCGCGGCAGGGGCCGAGGCGAAAACGACTGCTCACAGTTTCCAGATGACGACAACCGAGACTTTTATACCGAGCCGAGATGCAAAACTTCAGAGCACTTCGTACCTGCACCGGCCGATCCGAGGTCATAACGACCCTTGGGATCCTCGGCAGGACGTAACTGCAACATTAACTCGAGGGTGACGTTTTCTCTGAGTCCCCATGCACTGAATTCTCATTTATTGCACTGCATTATTCGCTCCGATTTTGCTGCAAAAAGCCTCATTTTTTGCATCGTAGCGCACTGCAAAACGTCTCATTTTTCACGCCATAACTCCTTGCTTTTCATGCCATATCTCATTTTTCAAGCCGTAACGCCTCGCTTCTCCCGCCTAAACACCTTTTTTCATTTCAAAACCGCCAGTTTTTCCCCCCATAACCATTGAACATTCTGGAAGATAGCCCCCCTATTTATACCCCCATTCTCTCCCAAATCTTTTTTCTTTCCCTTACTCACTCTACTCCATTCCCCCCAATCTATTATTACCCTCTTTCTGCAATCCTTCCTTCGCCCCTTACTACTTCTCACTCCTTTACTCCCCTAGAGACTCACACACTCTCCTCCATTCACCCTCATCCTCTAGTTCCCTTTTTCTTCATCTTCTGCCATTATACCGTTGCTGACTTTCGACCGCTGCTCACTGCCTCCACCGGACACCACTAGAAGTTCCCCAAAAATTCCACACTCCTTCCAAATAGAAGACCATGGCCGGTACGTTCACTCTCACCTCTCTCATTAGCACGCCGGTTCCCCCTTCCCCTGTAAACGCCATTGATAGGATGCTAAATCCTTTCGACGAAGCCCTTCTGGCAGCAGGGCCATTAAATATTCTCCCCGATCCTCTCTTTACAGAACCTCCTCAAAACGACCACCCTAACCTCCAAACACAAAATGTATCAAACTCTCTCGACCCCGAGGATATCAAAATTCTCAGGGATAGATGCCGTTTTCCCAAGAACGTGCACTTCAAACTCCCTGCCCCCGAGGGCCGAGGCCACCTGCCTCCTCCTGGTTACTTAACAGTTTACCAGGAACAACTCGATATGGGACTGAGGCTTCCAATAGCGCCGCTCCTCGTCAACCTTTCCAACCGCTGGGATATTAGCATATCCCAGCTGACCCCAAACGCACTTCGGGTCATTGCCGGCTTCACCTTTCTATGTAGATTACACAACATCCCCCTTTCTTTAGATACCTTTAGGATGATGCTGAAATTATCCCCTACAAAGGGATTCTTTTACATCTCTCCTCGAACCGCGGGCATCAAGATTTAACAGCTCACTTTGGGTAACCCCTCATCCATTCACGACTGGAAAAAGTCAATTTTTTTTATCAAATACCTCCACCCTCCAATGGCATTAAGTCGGGGTCCGTGGAACCTTATCAAAGAAAATCTTAAAACCAAAAATGCCTCTCCCCCGGACTCCATCCACGCCCGGAGGCTCGTCGAATCCAACCTCCGAATAAACTTTAACAACCAAC
The DNA here is from genome assembly GCA_025175665.1 of Cinchona pubescens. NCBI lineage: Eukaryota > Viridiplantae > Streptophyta > Magnoliopsida > Gentianales > Rubiaceae > Cinchona > Cinchona pubescens. Next base: position 1,336,505 of record JANKKI010000152.1, read on the forward strand.
CTGCCATCCTATCAAACAACATTCTTGCATAGGCGGGATTGTTCCCTACCCATGACATCCTCACGAGCTACGATCCTCAACAAGGTCATTTTTTATTTATTTATTACTTTTTTTTCTGATCGTTTGTCTTATGTAGAGCTCGGAGCATTTCTCAGGGGGTTGGTGTCTACCACACCTGCCACTGGTACAGGCACTTCAAACCAGCCCTCTTCATTGGCGAGCGGATCCTCATCCGCCACTATCAACACGCCTTTGAGGAGTGTCGAGGCTACACCTTCAACCTCCTTGCCCCCGAATCAATCCGAGGCTACTCATCAGCTCGCCGGAGAGACCAACCGGTGAGGTAACTCTGGCTCTTCGGCCTACCGAACCCGAGCCGGTTTGGGTTACAAGGAAGAGGACTAGGGAGGCTGCTGGCCTCAAGGAGGGCCCCTCCTCAGCAATGACCCTCTCCTCAGCGCCATCGCCTCAGAGGCCCTCTGTTCCAGTGGCGAGGGTAAGGACCCTAGGGACAGGTTTTGGAAACGTTCCTTTATCAAAGCAACTTATCACCTCATATGGTAAGGACCGCCGAACCTCATTCATTCCCACTCCTTATTCCTTCTTCACTGTCAAGAGCTAACACCTTACTTTTTTCAGGTGATAGAAAATATACTCCTGAGGAGGAGAGGAAATCTGTAGGGTCACAGGATGTGCCCTGGGGTCGGGTGTCCGTCGACCCTCTTCCAGTTACTTTTACCTAAGGGAGCACTGATCTCTGACCCACCCCACCGATTGACATAAATGATCGGGCTTAGTTCCCAAGGGTGGCTCGTGAGCTGGCAAGTATGCAAATATTGTGGCCTTGCCTCGGGATGTAGCCTATGTTAAGAGGCTCACCCCTCAACAGAGGCTGGACGAGTTTCACGTCAGCCTGATGAACGTAAGTCTAACTATCTTTTCTTGAAATTCCAACTTTTTTGCACCTCGTACTTCAACTTATACAACTAATCATTTTGCCTTTTTTGCAGGAAATTACAATTTTGCCCGCCATCGTAGCTCGGGAATCCTCCTTCAACTCTGCTGTTAATTCTATGAAGCAAGAGTTGGCTCACGCGAAATCCAGCGTGGATCAGGCAGTGAAAGAGGTTGTCAACGCCAACGAGATGAAATGCAATATCGAGATGGGCATAAAATACGATGAGTGGAAGGCCGAGTTGACCGAGGTGAGGGACAAGCTTCGGCAAGCCGAGCTAGAGAAGAAGACCCTTGAAGTGGATGTTGGCGATCGTGACAAGAAGATCGCAGATTTGGAGCAAAGGGTTTTTTCAAATTCAAGAAGAAGCTCAGCTGGTCTTGCAAGGGTAGTTCACTTCTTGGGAGGTGGAGCTGTAGATCAAAGACAGGAATTAATTCATGGCCTCGGTCGAAGCAGACGAGATGCTGAAGGAGTTTACAAAAAAGGTCTTCTCCATGGGGTTCACACTGGCCTGTGACCACTTGGTAAAGAATCCTGATTTGTACGAGGGGCTGTCATACGATGCTTTCGTCACTGAGGAGGTCATCAATGGTCTAGAGGCTCAATTCAAAGCCCCCGCTCCGATTCCCAAAACTTCTAAAACAACTCTACTGATCCAGGGCGCGAACCCCGTAGCCGAGTCCGAATCTACGAACCAAGCTTCCACTTCCACTGCCACTGCCTAGCCTTCCACTTCCGCTGCTCAGGCTGATATAATTTTGTTGTAATAGTTAGGAACTCCTTATGTAATAGTTTGGATTTTTCAATAAAATTCCTAAACTTTAAGAACTTTGTCTTGTCAATAGGAGGCTCGGCTTTTCCTTGCTTCTGACCTTATACCTGTCTTTCAATTTCTTTATCTCCTGCATTAAAACAAAAGTTTTATGATATAAGTAAGTAACAAACTTTCAACACTTAAGAATTCCAACATAAAAAATTGTCTAAGACTCCTTTTCATTTTGAAGTTAGGCCTTGTTTAGACCCTTCTGAGCTGAGGCAAAAGGATTAAGCTTGGCTCATTATGTTTGCCTTAGCCATTTAATTTGAGTAAGACCTTCCAAGGTCCAAGGAATAATATTTTGCTTAAGCAGGGTAATCAAGCCTCTTTGAGGATCGGATCCTCTTCAAATTCATTTTGCTTGGAGGGAGCTGCCTAGTTTCTACCCTTGCGGGGAAACTGCTAAGCCTCGGCTCCCAATATTTGCTTTTGTGTTGAACTGGATCCAAACCTCTGAGGGTTGGAGCAGCTCGAATTTGTTTTGTGTTTGAACTGAACCTCTGAGGATTGGTGCACCTTATTTTTGCTTGGGTGGGCTACTAAGCCTCTGCTCTTGAGGGGGGACTGCTAAGCCTCAAACCTCAATCATTTGCTTATTTGTTGAACTGGATCCGAACCTCTGAGGGTTGGAGCAGCTCGAACATCTGTCATTTTCTTTGACCGAACCTCTGAGAGTTGGCGCAACTTGTTTTTGCTTGGGGGGGCTACTAAGCCTCTGCTCTTGAGGGGGGACTGCTAAGCCTCAGCTCTCAATCATTTGCTTTTTTGTTGAACTGGATTCGAACCTTTGAGGGTTGGAGCAGCTCGAACATCTGTCATTTGCTTTGACCGAACCTCTGAGGGTTGGCACAGCTTATTTTTGCTTGGGGGGGCTACTAAGCCTCTACCCTTGAGGAGGGACTGCTAAGCCTCAGCCCTCAATCATTTTCTTTTTTGTTGAACTGGATTCGAACCTCTGAGGGTTGGAGTAGCTGAACATCTGTCATTTTCTTTGACATTACCTCTGAGGGTTGGCGCAGCTTGTTTTTTCTTGGGGAGGCTACTAAGCCTCTGCCCTTGAGAGGGGACTGCTAAGCCTCAACCCTCAATCATTTACTTTTTTGTTGAATTAAGGATCCAAACCTCTGAGGGTTGGAGCAGCTCGAACATCTGTCATTTGAGAAGGGACTTTCATTACATTCCTTGATAATATTTCTTCAAATTTACAATGTTCCACATTTTGGGAACAGGATTCCCTCTCATGTCAACCAACTAGTAATAGCCCGAGGTGTGAGCTTCTATTACACGATAGGGTCATTCCCAGTTTGGATCTAACTTTTTGGTCCCTCTACACGTCTTGCTTCATTCTTCCGAAGCACCAAGTCTCTGGACCGCAAATACCGATGCTTGATCCTGGCATTGTAGTGTTTAGCCATGACTTGCTTGTACTTGGCTTCGCGGATGGATGCATCAACCTCTTTTCTTCAAGTAGATCCAAGTTAGCTCGTAGGGCTTCATCGTTGGATTCCGAAGCACACAAGGACACTCGAGCCGAAAGTAGCCCAATCTCCGCTGGGATAACAGCCTCAGACCCGTAAGTCAAGCTGAACGGAGTGTTTTCGTTAGCCGTTCGAGGTGTTTATACAGTGCGTCTTGTTTACCCATAAGACACTAGGCAATTCTTCAACCCAAGCGCCCTTGGCTCGTTCAAGTCGAGTCTTGAGCCCCATCAATGGGGTTCGGTTGCATAGTTCTGTCTATCCGTTTGCTTGTGGATGAGCGACCGAGGTGAAGTGCTGTTTGATGCCGAAGTTGGTGCAGAAGCTCTTGAAAGGCTCACCTTCAAATTGCTTCCCATTATCAGAAATGAGCACAGTAGGGATACCGAACCGACAAACAATGCTTTTCCAAAAGAATTTTTCTATTGCTTTTCCCGAGATTGTAGCCAGGGGCTCGGCCTCAATCCACTTGGTGAAGTAGTCAACCGCCACCACTAAGAACTCAAGCTTGCCTATCCCTCTGGGAAGTGGGTCCAAAATGTCAATTTCCCACTGAGCAAATGGCCATGGGCTCTGAATAGGGACCATGTTCGAGTCAGGTTTTCGGGGTATTGGCACATGTATTTGACATTGATGACACTCCCGTACCAAGTTGTACTCTTGCGTCAGAGTGTAGGGTCGGCCAGTAGTACCCGTCAACAAGACTTTACGAGCTAAGCTCCGAGGACCGACATGACTTCTACATATGCCCTCGTGCACCTCTCGTAAAACATAGTTAGCTTCGGATGGCATGAGGCACCTCAACAGGAGGCACAAGTATACCTTTTTATACAAGATTCCATCAATAAGCGTATATTTTGCGGCTCTATACTTGATCTTTCTAGTTTCAGCCAGATCTTCGGGGAGCTTCTCATTATTCAAATAATTTATTATTGGTTCCATCCAACCGATGTCTGGTTGGACACAAGAGATTCTTTCAGAGAAGTCAACAGACTTGCGCTCTCGCAGTTCTACCAAAATCTCTTTTGTTAAATGCTAGTATATTGCTGAGGCTAATTTTGACAGAGCATCAGCATTCGTGTTTCTTGTTCGGGCAATCTTAATGATGTCCATCTTTTTAAATTTTTCAATCCAGCTTTTGACCTCGGTTAAGTATCTTTTCAAAATGAGCAGCATGCCTCGAACCTCGTAATTTCTTAGGCTTTGATTCACAACCAGCTAAGAATCTGAATATCTCTTTAAGGTTCGGGCTCCCATCTGGTGGGCCATTTTTATCCCACAGATGAGGGCCTTATACTCAGCTTTATTATTTGTTGCTTTGAATCCGAACCTCAGGGCATAAGTGAGATAGTCCCTTTATGGGGATCGGATTATTATCCCTGCCCCGGATTCGGACTCGCACGAAGCTCCGTCAACATGAAGCTCCCATGCGAGATATTTTCTCATTTTTTGCTCTTTTGCTGGATTAGTCGCCATGATGAGATCAACCTTCTCGATGTCACAGCTTTCTGCAATGAAATCAGCGAAGCCTGAGCTTTGATTGCTGTCCGAGGCCTAAATTCTATGTCAAACTCAAACAGCTCCACAGACCACTTTAACATTCTGCCCGAAGTATCTGGCTTGCTTAAGATATTTTTCAGAGGAAGATTGGTCAAGATAATTATCTTATGACCATGAAAATAATCTTGATGGCCTTAGCTTCCGAGCCGACACCACCAAGGAGAAGGCTGCCTTCTCAATGGGGGTATAATTCCTTTCTGGACCTTGAAGCACTTTGCTTACAAAATATACAAGGCATTGGTTGCCTTGCTCATCCTGCCTCAATAGAACCGAGCTGACTGCCAGTTCGGTGATTGAGACGTACAGGTATAGCGGTTCTCCTTTTTGTGGAGATACGAGCTTCGGCAACTTGCCCAAGTATTCTTTAAGCTCCTCAAAGGCTTTACGAGCTTCCTCAATCCATTGAAAATCCTCAATCTTCTTTATGATCCGAAAGAACGGCAAGCCTCTTTCTGCTGATGTGGACAGGAATCGATTTAGGGCCGCCATTCTACCGGTGAGTCTCTGAACCTCCTTTATCGAGGTGGGAGTTTTCATATTAATTATTGCTTGCACCTTTTCAGGGTTCGCCTTGATTCCCCGGTGAGAGACAATAAATCACAAGAATTTTCCCCGAGGGGACCCCAAATGTACATTTTTAGGGGATTCAGCCTTATTTGGATGGATCTTAATGTCACAAATGTTTCCCTGAGATCTTCCAGGATTTTCTCATAGGTTTGGCTCTTGACCACCATGTCATCAATATATACCTCCATGTTTCATCCTATTTGGGACTTGAAGGTTTTATTGACAAGGCGTTTATATGTAGCTCCGACATTTTTGAGTCCGAAGGGCATCGTAGTGTAGCAGTACGTGCCTCGGTCAGTGATGAAAGATGTTTTCTCTTCATCTTCTCTGGCCATGTATATTTGATGGTAGCCCTTGAATGCATCTAAAAAGTATAAAATATAAAATCTAACAAATGAATCTACTATGTATCGATCCGGGGGTACGGGTAACTGTCCATTGGACAGGCTTTATTAAGATTAGTAAAATCTTGGCACATTCGCCAAGAAGAATCTTGTTTTGTTACAAGGACTAGATTACAAAGCCAGGTGGGATACAATACTTCTCTAATCAATCTTGCCACTAAGAGTTTATCCACCTCGGAAGCTTCGATTATTAAACTGCGCTCTAGATCGAAGAGGTGCTTCTTCTGATTCACTGGTTTGTATGTTGGTTCCACTCTGAGTTTATGCTCGATTATTTCCCGAGGGACGCATGACATGTCTTCCACGGTCCAGGCGAACACGTCCTTGTACTTGGCTAAAAGCCTGAAGAGAAGGGGTTTAAACTTTGCTGGGAGGGTAGCACAGATCTTAATTTTGTGATCAAGGGAGGCTCGAATCTAGTGATACTTCCTCAATTTGAACCTCATCTTGGGCTCGATTTTTGCTTTGTCCTTCCTCTTGGGCTCGAGAGCTTCGGGGATCTCAGTAGCTCCTAGCCGAGGCAACACATTCTCTTTCCCCTCATTCTGACTTATCAAAGGCTCTTTGAAGCCATCCCAGGTGGATGAGGCATCAAAGGATTGCAAGTAAGCCTTGTCAGCAATGGACATCGTTTGCGACTGGGACCGCAAGGACATCATATAGTAGGCTCTGGCCTCCTGTTGGCTGCCAATGACTGTCTAGCTTCTTCCTTCAGATCCATCACATGAATTTTATCCCAATATGAAACACGGAGGGAAGGATTTTGTAGGTGTATTGCGTGAGTCGGCCCAAGATCATATTGTAGGAGCTGTCCCTTTTGACGATGACGAAATTGGTCATCTCAATTCTATGCTTCGGGGGAGCTCCAAGACACAATGGGAGCATTATCTATCCCTCAGGCACAACCGAGTCTTCGGTGAAGCTAACCAATGGAATCTTGAAAGTTTTTATTAAAGAGCGTTCATATTCATTTTGATCCAAGCGTCCCAAAAGATTATATCCGCCGAACTTTCGGTGTCAGCGAACACACGGTGCATTTCATATCCAGCCACATTTAAGTGAATTAGCACGGGGTCCTTGGAAATGTATCCGAGGCTCATGAATGGCTTCAGTCGTTTCTCCAGATCCTCGCCCGAAAGAATGTTCCGGGTATATTTTTTCCTTGCATTGTTTGAGTCTCCGGTCGCCGATCCTCCAGCTATTGTGTTTATCACCCCGGCTACACGGATTTGTTCATCTTGATTTGCCGGGGAATTGTTTCTGTTCTGGCCGCCTCGGTTCTGTTGACTAAGTGGCGGGCAAGGTTGCACCGGATTTCTTTGGTCTGCAGTGTTCTTTTGGAACTCTGCAGCAGTTCGGCAGATGAACTGCTTCAAGTGTCCTTCTTGAATGGCCTTCTCAATCTCAACCTTCAGGTGGTTGCATGCCTCGGTATCATGGCCGTGTTGACCACTAAAAGCGCAATACTTTGCCCTGTCTCTTTTGTCCGAAGCTAACACCATTCGAGGGGGTGGCTCTAAGAGGCCCAGATGTTGTATTTGGTACAAAATTTCCCTACTCGATGTATTGAGAGGTGCGAAGTCAGCATCGGGATGGCTTCTTATTCGCGGGGGTCGGTTCCCGATATTGTTGCCCGGGTAGACCCCCCGGTTCGCCTACGATGTGGCTCTAGAATAGTTCAACCTGTCAGCTACCCTCAGCTTTTTTGAGCATGAGGGGTTCAGAATCTTCATGACTAGTTTTCTCTTTGTGTATCATAAAGTTCTCTTTTTGTCCTATTTGACTCTTCGCCCTGTATGAACTCCGATGCTCTTTCGAGGAGTTCAGAATAGGAGCTCGGCATCCTTTTGGCCAGCTCGGCATTGAAGACGCCTGGTCGGATCTTCTTTCATCAACATTTTTGATTTGGACCACCTCATCATTGAAGCGGTCCACAAATTTATTAAGCTTCTTATCGGACCTCTGCCGAATGTTCATGAGGTCCGACGTGTCCTTTTGTAATATTGAGTTCATCGGCAGCTCCTGGAACCACTTCTGCGCCGGACCTCGAAGAGTGGTGGCAAACAACTTGCAACGGGTCGCGTCACTGTAGCCATAAAGGCTAGTGATCTCTACCACGTACTGAAGGTGATCTGACGGATCAGATTCTCTCTTGTAGCGGTCTAGATTCGGTACCTTGAATTGCATCGGAAGAGGTTCAATCTTGATAGAGATTGTGAACGGATCTCTATCAATCTCCGCCATAGTAGGAGTATTCAGACATCAGTAAATTATTTTTCCTCAAAATCTCTTGGATCTTATTTTCGAGGCTCTGCTCCTCGAGCTATTTTAAAACAGCCGAGGAGGGTCCTCTTGAACCAGATTTTTTTGAGGAATGTGCACCGAGTCTCTCATGCATCGACAATTTCTTTGATCCGATCGTCGATGAATGTGACTCATCAGATTGTTCATTCGAGCGCGACTTTGTCAATTTGTGACGTAGGTCGGTTGGGCTTATGACATCAACCGGCTCTATCTCAGGCTGTCGGCCGGGGTCGTGTTGCTGTTCGGCTTGTGGAATGGCTACCCGGTTCGAGCGCCCGGACGGAGTTTGGCTCTCGCGCTACTCGACGAACGCTCGGAAAGAGTCGAAATGGTCAGCAATGTACTTCAGGACATCATTCTATTTTTGTTGAGCCTCGGTTGTTGTACCGACATTTTTTGGCTCGTCGGTATGCACCACGAGGTGCTGATTGCTCGTTTCGGCGTCCTTACTAGCAGTTCGGCGTGTTCCACGTCTATAGTTCTTCATCCTCCTCAAAGCAACAACAAACAATTCAGATGATTGAGAATTGATTGAAAGTGATGAAAATCTGTCGATTCTCGCAGACGGCGCCAATTGAAGAAGTTAGAAATAGATTCTAGGAGGAGAGAGAAAGTGGAAGAGGTGAATATCAAGAGTGTATTTGATTATCTGAGTTTCGATCATTTTTAATAGCACCCAAACCCCCTATTTATAGATGTACAGGAGGAGACATGAGGCCATCACTATGCTAACTCCATTGAGGCTAAATTACATAATTGCCCTTAATGAGGCTGCCACGTAGGTACTTCTAGAACAATCTAGATAAGATGCTATGTGTCACTAATCAACATCATCAACTACCTTATAGATGTAAAATTAGGAAGAAAAAGAATTGATCTCGTTAGGCACAATATATTTGAATTTTTTTGATGCAATATGTTTTCGAATATGATATTTTGCAATGACTGATTTTAATTGTGATAAAAAGTAATGTGGCAATAGGGAAAACTTATAAAAATTGTGAAAAGTTTTGATTTTCAAAAAAAGTGTCAAAGTTGGGAAAAAAGTTGCTACAATTTTTACTCATCGTGATATCAACGACAGAAATTTATTCTTCATTTGAATCAACAAACCAAGATTTTGTGTATGGTGTTTGTTATATAGAACTCATGTTTCTACCATTTGCTTATTATAAACGTCCTTACTTTTACGCTATGGAATAGTATCATTTACATCAATATCAAGCGCGGACAAAGCAAAATTTACAAGCTTTGAATACATTCTCTGACATAGATACGAAAAACTGCACCAATGCTGATTTCCTGAGAAGTGATGATTTGAAGAATTATGAAGGTTTGTGTCGAAGACAATTCAATTTTTTCCCTCAAGTCAACTTAATTATAATGGTATATGTCATCTAACTTTTCTAGAGCTTGGGGGGACAAAAGTATCCAGTTAGGAAAAGGCCCAGAATAGAACACATACGAAAGAAAAAGTTTCAAAGGCATGCACAAATAGGACTAGATATCTTCCAGATCATCCACCCAACAAGAATATATCCACCACAATATGAAAAGTGCACCCCAAAAAAATAAAGAAAAGAAAAAGAAAACTGGGATTCACTGAAATGTAACTCTACAAAGTTTCTTCTGCTTTCTCATATAAAATTTTACTTCTAAAAAATGGCAATAGTTGGCTTCATAAAAATTACATATTCACCCAGCATAAAAATCCAAGAAACTCCCTCTCATTCAATTTTGTTAGCAATTATATATCAGAAATACTTAGGACTAATCAAATCATCATTCAACAGATTTTCATTTAACCACTTAAGCTCCTCCTCATCAAGTTCTGGTGAATCCATAGCAACGTCCTCATTGAGACAATCGAAAAGCTCATTTGAACGATTACCATATGTAAAATTATCCTCAAAGCCTAACTGTTTCAAATCATTACCACATTGCAAATTTTCCTCAAAATTGAGAAGTGCACTTATTGAAGGTGAAATTGGTGAATTAGCATCACCAGGGAGATTGAGGCCTCCGGCCCCACTGCATCATTACCATTGATCAATTGGTCCTTAGTCCTCACAATAGACTCTCTGCAAACCGATTGATTATTCAAAAACTGTTGGCACCCTTCCATTTTTTTTATTGCATTGCTATAACTTAATGGTTCACCAATACTGCTAACCATGGCCTGCTCTCTCGGTGAATCATCCCCTAATTCTGGAATGGCTTGCCTGCCCGTATTAGTACTGTATAACATTTCATCATCAGGCAGAGGATTGAATTCATTTCCCACAGATCCTGAAAGAGGTGGCTCAACATCCACGGTTCTTGTAGGATTCGATCCATCAACTGAGTTGACAATGCCCTTGGCCATGGGAGCTGATATAGGTACATCAAGAACAGATGATGGAGATGGATGTGAGCACAACGGATTAGTCTCCTCCGAGGCGGAACCACAAGCCACAGAGCCCTCAACAGCCAAAGCTCCAGAGGAACTCAAATTTCTAGTCCTCTGATCTGTCTGAGCCATCATCCTATCAAACTCGAGCTTCTTTGCCTGATAAACTCTTGCGGCATCTTCTTCATTATCATAAGTACCAAGCCATATTCTTTTCCCTCTAAAAGGGTCTCTGATCTCTGCAGCATACTTGCCCCATTTCCTTTTCCTAACCCCTTTATAATTAGACGATGATTTCTGCAATTTCTTGTTATTTTCACCCTTCTTACACGAAATATTGTCTACATTTTGAAAATCCTTTTTAGGAGTTTGAACACATATTTTCTTTGGAGGATCACGATTAATAACAATCTCCTTACGCTTATTACCTCGTCGATTATTACCCTCATAATCACTATCAGAATCAGTAGCATCAGGATCATAATAACTGATTCTAATTCTCTTCACGTACTTCAAAATCTCCTTCAATTTTCTACCCTTTAGATCTCTATTCTTTTCTTTATCCATCATATCTCATCAATGGCATATTATAAATGAGAATCTATCAAGTAAAGCCACAGATTCTCATGAACTCCTCGAAAACCCCTAAAGAACAGAAATAAAACTGATAAAAAAAGATGCCCAATTTCTGATAATCTTGAATGATCCTTATTATTATTAGTCCCAAGAAACACAGAAAATTAAAAAGAACCAACAACCCTTTACATGAAAAGCCCCAAAGTATTCCACTCCAGAACAAGTCCTGCATTCATTCAACAAACGACAACACGAAAACCCTTAAACCCTCAACTAAAAAAATTGAAAAATCCCATAAATAAATACAATGTAAACAATAAAGTTCAAATCTTTATCAATCAATGTTTCTTAACTTGTAAGTGATCATCAATATATAAGTAAAAAAAAAAAAAAAAAAAAAAAAAGGGCCATACCTCTCTGGTCCTAAACGCATGGAAGAAGTGATGATTTGTTTTATGCTTAAGAAAATACAAAATCTTAGAAAAAAGACAGAGAATGACAAAGACTGAGATGGAAGCCAGAGCTGCTCTGACTCCAGACAAATTAATGCTACTGAACAAAATCCCACTGCCAAACAATATATAATCACAGAATCCTCTCTGGCTTTTTTGAGTTATTTTTTTCCCTCCCAAACAGCCCCTTTCTGAAGAGAGAGAAAGTAGTGCAAGAAAACTAACGTATAAGTCGCTAGTTTTTGAGTTTAATTGAGAGCCCAAACAAGTAAAAATACCAAGATTTTCGCAGATTTTTTTTTTCAAGATACATATGGCACAGTTCGTGTACAACAGAAAGTTTAAAGTAAAAAAGAAAGAATTTGTAATAAAAGCTTTATGGCATAAAAGGGATGGTTATTATGCAATTACCAAAATTTTTGTTATTTTCTTTAGTTAGCAATCTTGGTTGCCAAGTTTTCTTTGATAAATTCTATTGTTAGCAAAGTTATAATAGGAGGATTTATTCCGTACAATCATTTAAAATATTTTGTACTATATCATACAAAATATCAAAGTGCAATAATATGATTTTATTATGGGATTATAAATTTTTTTAATTTTTTTTTTTTTTTTTTGTTTGATTGTTTATTTTTTATTTTTTTGGGGCTTAGTAGTAGCTGAGTGATTATAATATCAATCACGCTGTCAACGTTCTCTACCTTTCTACAAAATGGGAGATTTGGTACTTTTATGACTCGTTATGACTCGCCATATATACCCCGCGTGTTATCATAAGGGACCATCTGCCCACCCCAATCCAGTATCTATATTGGACTATTGGGCTAAAGCTGCTTGCTTTGGTCTTATGGCGGTTTTAGTTTAACTGGTTAGGTCTTTGGAACAAGAAGATTGGGCGTTGGAACTCTTGTCATGCAATGGGCAAAATCTAGGCAGAGACTGAAACAAGATGGGAGCTTCATATGTGTGTCCCCCAAATGGTCCCCACTTTTTGCTTTTTCGGGTAAATACTTGTGTGCCGGGGGTTCACATAATTTTTTTTAATACACACAAAAATTTGTCCGTGGTCTATTATAAGGCCCATTTTTTATTGTATTTGGACCTTTTAAAGGTCTAGAGGATGAATACAGAACTTATAATTTGATGGAACAAGATATTATAAACATATATTTGTAAAGAATTTTTTTAAAATTTTAAGAAAACCAAATATAAATTTGATACGAATATAAATAAAATTTTTAAAATTTTATGGATAAAATGTATAAATTTGAAATCTTGGGGGGGCGCAGCCTAGGTGAGTCCTCTCCACACAATTAGGGTAGTTTTATCATTTTCTCAAATACGAAAGGCATATTAGTCATAATAAATTTTGGTTTTGAGCTGTGATTTACATGCATTTTCATTTTTGTAATCGTAAATTAAGAAATTTTATTCATTAAAGTATATGCTTAGTTCAAACACAAAGGACATGCCTATATTAGCTCGGACCCTCGGTAGTAGATCTCTAGGCGGTGGTGGAGGGCCGGAGCCACTATGTGGGAGGGGAGGGTGCAATTACGCTTCCTCCACTTTCAAAATTTTATAGAATAGGTATAAAAATTTTTAAATTTTTAAATTTTATTTAGGTCTTTAATTGCAGCCATGAAATTTGTCACTTTTTCTTTTATTAACATTGCACCTCTAAATATTTTAATTCTTTAAATTATACAATTAAAAATGATGGCGTATACAAAATTAAGAGTAAAAGTCGCTTCAAAATACATAAATTTCAAAAAATTTTAAACTTGGATACATAAATTGGATATATAATTTTTATTTTAAATTTATTTTTCAAGCGTATGTTGTATAAAAATTGAGAAGGCTATAGTGGACCATTGTCCACTATATGTGCATATTAAGAAGAATATAAATTATGGCCTAAATCTTTTAAATTCTAATTAGGGTAAATTACACTTTACCCTATTATAAACTTGTTCGTACTTTGATTTTTCCTCTAAAAAAATTTATATATATTTTGCTCCCTGACTAACGGTCAAAGGCAACTGTTAGACAAAGCTTTAGGAACTTGTGCAAAATTACTAAATTGTCTTCATATAATTTTAAAGTTATTTACAATTTACCCCCTGTAATATTTCTCCGTATAAAATTAAATTTTACCTTTATAATCCCTAGAATTTTCACTTTACCACCTATAAAATAGATAAAGTGCATAAATGAGAAATTTCATATTCTGGTTGTCTGTGTTGTTTAACAGTTCAATTAACATGTTATCAATTTGTCATCATCCTTACGATGATTTCAAATGGATCGTTTAAGAATTTTAGATTAAAATTGACATAAAGTAGATATTTAATGAAATTAATACTTTATTTTTTGTTTATATCCCGAAAAATTATATTGAATCAAATTTTTGTGGGATTTGTACCTGTTCTAAGCATGTACAAAAAAAATAATCTTTTCACGAGTCTCCTCCTTTTCTATTGTTCTACATTTATTTTCGCCTAATTTAGTTATTATAATTATAATCATGGCTTGAATATGAGTATGGATTCAGGCATTGAAATATTTTTGGTTAATTACAGTTTACCTCTCATGGGAAGAGACCCATAAAGACATTATCTCCTTATACGTGCTTAGAACATGAGTATAATTCTTAATTAAAATTGATTCAATATGATTTTCGAGATTATAAAACAAGAAATAAAATAATAATTTCACTAAATAACAAATTTATATTAATTTCAATCATAAAATTATTAAACGACCCATTAGAAATCATTCTAAGGATGATAACAAATTAATAGCATATTTGAACTATTAAACAACAAAGATCGTCAGAGTATGAAATTTCTCATTCTAGCATTTATCTACTTTACAATTGGTAAAGTAAATTTTAGAGATTATAAAGGGTAAAATATAATACATCTACTATTACAAGGGGTAAATTGTAACTAATTTTAAAATCATACGAAGCCAATTTAGTAATTTTTCACCACCTCCTAAATTTTTGACTAACGATTGACTTTGATCATTAGTTAGAGGGCGCAAAACACATATAATTTTTTCCCAGGGCCAAATCAAGATACGGTTTTATAAGGGGACAAAATGTAGTTAATCCATCCAGTTATTTTGGATGAAGCACTAGAATATTGCAGAAGTGTTGGTAAACTTTTGGAAGAAGGATGTTAGGGGAACCCTAAAATGATGTTTTGTGAGAAGTGTCTCAGCTGAAGCAATTTAATAAATATTTTTTTGGTGGTATTTCTAGTATAGCATAACAGAAAAGGGATCAGTTGATTCAAGTCCAGTAGTCTATCCAGCACCAATCTCATGATGAAGATCTACATAAAGCTGAAACGTGAGTTAAAAATAGAATATAGTGACTTATTATTCGCAGAGGAAGAATTGTATAAATCTAAATCTTGCATCCAGTGGCTTGATTTGGGAGATAAAACCACAAGTTTCTTTCAAAAGAGGATTAAAGCTCAAAGTGATGAAGGGGTACTAATCACTGACCATAAGTTGTAAAACAATTTGCTGTGGAATTTTACCAGAAGCTGTTCAGTGATCATGGAACTGGCAGAAAGGGACTAGTGCAAAAATGGAAACGAATTCTTAACAAAAGAATATCAGGTGAACAGAGTGCATTTATTCCCTAACAAAAGGTGTTATAGATGAGGAGATTTAATTAGCCTTGTTTGGGATTAAGGATCAGAAAGCCCCTAGTGCTGATGGATTCCTATCTCAGTTCTTTAAAGCAAACTGGAGTGTTGTGGGTATGGATTTCATTGCAGCAATCAGGTACATGTTTGAACACAAGGACATATGTATTATTACTCTTATGCCTAAAGTTGATAATGCTCGCATATAAAGAATTTTAGGTCTATTGGTTGTTGTAATACTCTTTATAAGTGCTTCTCCAAATACTTCCTGACAAGCTTAAATTTGTGCTTGAAAAACTTATCAGTCCTATTCAGAATGCATTCTTAAAGGGTAGACAGATAATTGATAGTGTTATGCTTATGCATGAAATAGTAAGGGGGTATTATAAGAAGGGGAGTACCTAGAACTGCCTTGAAAATTGTCATAATGAAATCCTATGATACTGTGCATTAGGATTTTCTATTTGAAGCTATGAAAGCCTTTTTGTTTCTTGAAGAAGGACAACCTTTGTTGACTGAATCAAAATGTGTGTCACCACAGCATACTTCTCATTGAGTTTTAATGGTTTCTTGGCTGGGTATTTCAGAAATGAAATAAGGTTGAGACAGGGAGATCCAAGCTCTCCTTACTTGTTTCTAATAGCAATGGAAGCGTTTACTATATTGTTCAACAAAAACATAAAGGATTTCGATTTTGAATATCACTCTTGTGCTAAAATCCAGCTATCCCACATCTCTTTTGTTGATGTCCTGTTTGTGTTATGTCATGCCTCTGATAAATCTTTATCAATCATCAAGGAAGGCCTAGTGGAGTTTGGGGAAGTATCCAAGTTAAAGGCTAACTTGTAGAAGAGTAGTATCTTTGTTACTGGTGTGACTTGCTACTTGAAAATAAGAAGGTATAAATCTTATTCACACACAGAAATGAGTATTTATAACCAATATTTATTGTACAATGAAGCTATAAATTAGGGAACTAAGCTACAAGTAAGGAAACTAATTAGCTACCAACATTAGGTGTTTAATTAGCCATAAATTAGGAGATATTAATTAGCTAAAGAATCTCTTAATCTAAGGGATTTAAAAAGAGATTCATGGAGAAAATTATGGAAAGAATTATGGAGAGACTTTTGTTAAGAAAATCTCAACACTCTTTCTCAGGTTGGTACATAGATATCATTCATGCCCAACTTAACAAGGCATTTCAAGTATACTTGACTTGAAACTACTTTAGTAAGATTATCATCTAATTGTTCTTCAGATCGAGTCTTAGGCAACTTCCAAGATTTTTCCATCCAATTTCTCTTTGATGAAAAATCTGTCCATCTCAACATGCTTTGTCCGGTCATGCTGAACTGAATTATGAGCAATATCACATGCAGTTTTATTGTTACAATATAATTGAATTGGTTGCCTAGGCGGGTAGCTCAAATCTTGTAAAAGAAATCTCAAATATAAGGCTTTGCAAAGTCCAAGTACCGTGCCCCTCAATTCAGCTTCTGCACTTGAGACTGGGAAATAACATTTTGCTTTTTACTTCTCCATGTGACGAGATTACTGCCCACAAATCTGAAGTAACCAGAAGTTGATCGCCTATCATCTATTGCTCCAACCCAATCAGCATCTATACAAACATCTATGTCTTGATGATTTGTATTTTTAGTTAACAATATTCCTTTCCAAGGAGCAGACTTCAAATACCATAAAATATGCATGACAACACTCATATATTGTTCTCCAGGATTGTGCATAAACTAGCTAACATCACTCAAAGCATAGGCAAGATCTGGTCTTGTTTGTGCTAAGTACATCAATCTTCCTACCAGCCTCTGATATCTTCCTTTGTCAACTGGAACTTGGTCCGTTTTAATGCATAATTTCAAACCTTCCTCCACAGGTAAATTAGCTGTTTGGCATGTTGACATACCTGTCTCTTGCAATAAATAGAAGGCATATTTCCTTTGAGATAAGAAAATTCCTTTCTTGGATCTAGAAAAACTTTGATCACAAGAAAATATTTTATTTAGCTTACAAGGAACCAAGATCTGTCATTTCAAATTCTCTAGGTCTCCTTCCAGTGCCTTCCTTTCTTTTGGATCATTCCCTGTAACCACCATGTCATCCACATATATAGCAGTAATCTTACCCTATTGTTTCCTTAAAAATAAAGTGTGTTCTGAGTTGCTTTGATGGTATCCAAATGCTATCATGGACTTTGTGAATCTTCCAAACCATGCTCTTGGAGATTGTTTTAGTCCATACAATGATTTTTTTATTCTGCATACCTTTTGGCTATACCTTTCAAGCATCATACATCCTAGCGGAAGTTCCATATAAACTTCTTCAGATAATTCTCCATGTAGAAAGGCATTTTTTTTACATCAAATTATTGTAATGGCCAATATAAGTTTGCAGCTAAAGATAACAATACTTGAACAGTATTAATTTTAGCTACAGGCGCAAATGTCTCTATGTAGTCAATCCCATAAGCTTGTGTATAGCCATTTCCTACCAATCTTGCTTTAAATCATTCAATGTATAATGTGCCATCTGCTTTATACTTCACTATGTAAACCCATTGACATCCCATTGGCTTCTTTCCTGTTGGACAGTTAACCAAGTCCCAAGTTTCATTCTTTTGCATGGAGTTCATTTCTTCATTCATAGCAGCTTTCCACCTTGGGTCAGCTAAGGCTTCCTGCACACTGTTAGGAATAGATACAATAGATAATTGATTTGCAAATGACTAATTTGATTCTGACAAATTGCGATTAGACACATAATAACTCATGTGATATTTAACTTTGCTAGAAAGTTTGGGTTCATATCTGGGCTTAGGAATACCTCTAGTGAGACAATCTGGTAGCTATTTTTTGGGTAACTCAGGTTCTAGAATAGGAACATTCCCAGTAGCCGATTGGTGTGGTATATTGGTAAGGGACTCAAACTCTTTAAGTGATGAACTTGCATCCTGTGATTTAGGGACTTCTTCAGCTTTCAGGTGACTATCAAGATCGAAAGTCATACCATTAACATCACCTTTCTCAGTAGCTGATCTATTTTGGCGTCACTTTGATCATAATCATATGTCACAATGTCAATCTAGAGTATGAATTCCCTTATGGTACTCCTCCTGAAGTTCAGACTTAGAGGAAAAAAACATTGATTCTTCATTAAAAACCACATCCAATGTTGTAAACATGCGTTGGGTTGGAAGATGATAACATCTGTAACCTTTTTGATGCATAGCATATCCAAGAAAAACACATCGTAAAGCTTGAAGGGCCAACTTATTACGTTGATGTTTGTTAAGATGGACAAACACTACACATCCAAAGACATGAAGAGGTAAATTCAGAACTGTTAGAGCAACCACAACATCATTAATAGATTTAAGCAGTGTTTGAAAGTCAATAGAACTTGAGGGGATCCGATTAATTGAGTATGCTGCAAATGCAAGAGCTTTCCCCCAATAAGACAATGGCATATGTGTTTCGATTAATAAAGCATGAACAACTTCCAGCAAAAAATGATTTTTTCGTTCTGCAACCCCATTTTGTCATGGGGTGTATTAGGACAAATGGTTTGAATAACAATTCCTTGAACTTCCAAAAATCGTTGAAGTTCAGAATTTTGATATTCTTCTCCATTATCACTTCAAAGAACCTGAATCTGTGCATTATACTGAGTTTTAATCGTTTTATGAAACTTTTGAAATAACAAATTTACTTCACTTTTGGACTTCATTAACCATAACCATGTCATCCTAGTACAGTCATCAATAAAAGTAACAAACCAACACCCAAAGTTGAAACTTTGGATGGACACCATACATCAAAATGGATAACCATAAAATGAAGAGGACTTTTATTCAAAATCAAAGGAAATGAAGTTCTGTGACTTTTCACAAGTTTACAAATATCACAACGGAAACTAGAAAGATCAAAACTTTCAAACAAACTGGGAAGCAATTTTTTTGAGATAACCAAAGGATGTATGCCCCAACCATCGATGCCATAGCCAAATCTCAGTTTTGTTCTACTTCTCTTTAGAGCTTTCCATTGCCAGCTTTGTAACAAGCTTGATGCAACTTGTCAGAATATTTTGATGTCAAATCCAAATAATATAATTTCCCTTGCCTAATACCACAACCAATTGTTTGCTTTGTTTGCTTTGTTTGGATGTCCTTAAAAACACAAGAGTCAAGCTAACAAATTACAAAGCAAGATAAGACTTTGGTTATTTGTGAGATAGATAAAAGATTATAATCTAAAGATGGGACAACCAAAACAAAATCAAGATTTAAAGTATTGGTAATAGATATAGATCCTTCCCTAATAATTGAGGCCTCATTACCATTTGCAGTAGAAATGGATTTTTGTGAAAAGGTTTTAAGATGTTCAACCTGTCTAGAATCAAATGTCATATGACTTGTTGCACCAGAGTCAACTATCCATGCGCTATTAGAAACAGGTGTAGAAATATTTAAAACTTTACCACAAACATCTATAGTTGCTACCAATGTTGAACCTTTTTCAACAGCATCATCACCTATATTTGTTTCGGCAACAAAAGTAGTTGGAGTATTTTTGGAATTCTTTTTTTGAGATGGTCGACTATGATCCCACTATTTTGGATATCCCACAAGTTCGTAACAACGATCTTTGGTATTTCCAGATAGATCATAGTGGGTACACTTGTATGCAAATTTTTTGATACTTTTGGTTGTTTTTGACCTATTTGGAGTCACCATTGTTGTAGATTCAAAATTTCCAGTCTCATCCTTCAAAGTTGCATGGCGTACCGCTTCTCGTCGAATTAATGCATAACATTCTTCTAAACCTAGAATTGGTTCCTCGCGTAAAATTCCTCCACAAACTTGTTCAGAATCACCATCCAATCCAGCGAGAAATATATGTACCCTTAATCGTTTCATGGACTTTTGGTATGCTGTTACATCATCAGGATCTTTCATGACCACTTTATCTCGATGGTCCAATTCTCAAAAATCTCAACCAACTCACCATAATATTCAGAGAGCTACTTTTCACTTTGTTTTGCAATGAAAGCCTTTTGGTTTAAAGAAAATTAGACTTGCAATTTATTACTTCCATCATAGAATGCTTTTGACAAAACACTTCATATTTCATGGGCGGTAGGCAAACATAAATACCGCTTCATAATTTTTGGTGTCATTGACATCAATAGCCACCTTTTCACTTTTTGATTTTCAGCATACCACTTTTTATATCCATCTTTTGATTCTACAGGTTGCTTCATCTTACCACGAATATAAAAGGGTTTCTCTTTTTTGGCAATATGCATCTCTATCAATTGTGACCAGACATCATAATTTGATTCATTAAGGATGATTTCTACATTAAAAACACCTTCAAATTGAACAACCTTAGGAATTGATTTTATTCTAGATGATTCAATACCTTTCTCAGTCATTTTGATGAAAGTTTCAAGATTCAAAGGAGTTGGCTTTGATACCAACTTGACAATAAGAAGGAATAATTATTATTCACACACAGAAATGAGTATGTACAACCAATATTTCTTGTACAATGAAGCTACAAATTAGGGAAGTACCAAGCTACAAGTTAGGGAACTAATTAGCTAAACCATTTTCTCAACTATAAAACCGGTTCAGAATTATAGTATGCTAGCCCTTATCTAATACACTACCCTCTCCAAACAAAGAGAAGCTTGGATTACTAATTAGCTCTAAAGAATGGAGAATCTAATCTTATAAGTCACGTGGGGTGAGCATAACTAGCTCGATATTATAAAGCTCTTCAAATGGGGCCATTGCGATGGAGTGAATTTATGAAGAGTTTCTAAAATGAATTTATGTCAGAGATGTATATGGAGGCATGTCCAGAAAAAGATTTTTCAAAACATCGCTTTTTGGCATGTTAGTATCTTTTAGGCTCAATGAGTTTATGGAAATGTTCAAGTTGACCCATCGTTCAATAACATTCACGAAGTGACCCGTGCACCCCAAATCAAACATTTCCAAATACATCCAAAATTATATACCTCGGTCATCTTGGCCTAAAACCTTTCATATCAAAAGAGTTTGCAAATATATCAATTGATTAACATAAAATAGCTTGGTCATTTCATATAATAATTCCAAAACTCAAAATCATACACATTCTAAAATCCATTCAAACATATTTAAAGTATCCTATGTTACCCACCTATTAAAGCTGCAGGTTATTTGGAGTGGTACCTAAAACAGATATACTCTTAGAGAGATGTAGAAGTAAAGAATTAGGGAGGCGAAAAACGACACCAACAACTAAGACCTATTCACAAAAACCGGTTATTAGATCCCTAGAGGTATTCAAGGGACCTTGGTTACAATCAAAACAACATGATTCACCAACAAAAATCCAATTCCAAGGTATTCAAGGGACCTTGGTTACAACCCAACTCAAAACAACATATTCAACCAACAAAATCCATAAACGCAAAAGATTCAAAATAGCAGGACTATATCAACTCCCATACCAAGGAAAACACCTAAAACACAAAAGATATTAAAGACCCTTCAAACATAACCAATCCAAATTCCTAGTTGCGCCAAACTTCCGCTTACTTACAAAATGAAGGAAATCAATTCCACTTGGTTTCAAGTCTAAATTCCTATCCAAACTAACCTTAAAACACTCTTAAAACATCATTACAAGATAGAAAGCATTCATAGCATGGCTCATATGGAAGACAAAACCCTAACTTTCTCCTTTGTTAGGTCATTGCCTGAACCTATTACAACATCTAAATACAGATCAGACCCGTCATGATCATCTTCAACTTATCTGGCTGCAAAGTTCCTGTCTCTTATACACATCTAGAAATTAAAGCTTAAATCATAAAGCCCATACTATGCTAAAATACATAAAATCTTACCTTCCAAGGATTCCTACTTGCAAAGGTTGTGGAGAAAATGAGGAAGAAAAACAACAAGAAGAAGACTAAAAGGAATACACATCTAGATAAAGCTGTCTCATATACACATCTTGGGTCCAAGTTGTCTACTTGGACCCAAAAACTAATTTTTGCTCCTAAAAACATTTTCTGAATAATTCAGAAGGTGACTTGGGCTTGAGAAAAATTTGTCTTACTAAAAATAATATGAAAAACTTTTAACCCAGTGGAACAAGGCTGAATGCTTGATAGCCCTAAATTAGGAGATACAATTAGCATAGCGATTTATAAAGAGATTCCAAGCTCTTTTGGGTGTAACTAATGTGGAAATCCCTATGAGCTAAGTAGGTTATCTCACAAAATAAATAGTTGGGAGGCAAGAAGCTGTTTGCGGGGATGAATATCCTATACTACACAAATATTTTCATTCTTCTAAGAGAATCACCATAGAAAGTGTCTTGGAGGACAATGGGGCAAAGGTTGCAAAAGCAATTTTTGAAGGTAGTAATTGGGGATGGACAACAGACTACTTCTGGAGTGACTGGTGGCATCCTTGTGAATTACTTTCTGACTTGTTTTCTAATAGATTGCTCTATGGATTAGGGATTTCCAAAAAGGCTAAGGTGGCTTCAGTAATAGAAGATGACAAGTGAAAATGGTTGCCGAGGAAAAGATGTTGCAATAGTGAAGTTAGAAGACTGGCAAGCATCATTCCAGATTCCTTTTGGCTTACTCCTCACAAAATTGATCTGCGAAGATGGACTGGACAGAGATCTAGTATTTTTTCTATCTCTTATGTAGTGGATTTAATTAGAGTGAAACAACAACTTGTGCATTGGTGCAATTTGGTTTGGTTCAAAAAACATATGCCTAGATATGCCTTTGTTTTATGGATGCCATGTAAAGGAATGCTGAACACAAAGGATAAGCTGAAACAATGGGGTGTCTATCAAAAGGATGTTTGTGGCTTATGCTAGGAAGCCACTGAATTAGCAAACCATTTGTTCTTTAAATGTCCAGTGATAGCAAACATTTGGAAAAAAGTGCAGGAAATGTGTTTTGTGTATAGAGAAGCATGCACTTGGCAGGAGAAGTTGGATTGGTTGTATCATCATCCATCTAAAAATGAATTTTCTTGTGATTTGTATAGGTTGGTGCTATCTGTGACTGTGTACTATGTGTGGAGGAGCAGAAATGGAATGGCTTATCTGCAAAGAAAGTCTATATGCCTGGAGTTGTCAAGAATATTGCATCATGTGTGCAATTTGCTACCAATAGCTAGAAAGGAGTCAGTAGAATAGAGAGGAATTAGGCTTTAGTACTGGAATAGGGATTAAATATGAATATGTTAGAAGGAATGCAAAAGATTGTAATTTTACTTTAACAGTTACTATGTACCATGTAAAATTGTTGCACCCCCTGACTCCATGGTCCTGGCTTCATCCTTGTTTTTATACATATTGCTACAACTTTTCTAGAAAGCTTTTAAGATAATTAATCCCAATTCGTCTTTATTTGTTTTTTGAACATTCCTTTATGAAGCTATAACTCCACAATTGTTGTAACAATACCCTCCACTGAGGATGATTTCAAGTGGAACAATACAACATTTCTAGCTTTTCAATGCTCATACATAGTAACAAAAAATCCTCGACTAAGTACGTTTTGGAGAATCTAGGTTGACTTAGGATGGCTTCAAAAAGTCAACTTCTGTACACATGTTACATATGCTAATATGCGTTGAGGGAGGATGCTCTGTCTAATGTGTGTCCTAACCAGTTTTTGCTCTTTTTTGATTGATTTTTCTTTATTTTTGACTGAATTCTGCTTTCCATTGTTGAATTCAACTTATGAAAGAGAGTTTTCTCGGATTGGAATTTGTTACTCCTACAAAATTTAGGGATAAGATTGAAGTTAAGTTGGAGGCTGATGATGTAGAGGAAAGAATGAGTAAATTGAAAACACTTTTTAGGTGATACAGAGATATATCGATAGTAAATGACGTGAGTTTGGTGAGATTAATTTGACATTGCTCAAATCATATGTATATGTGTTTAATTATGATTCTGAAGAAATTAAAAGTAAAATTTTAGATAATTTCCTTGGCGGGTTTTGAGTAAAATGATTTTTGTCATTCCTTTAACACTAGATCTTGAGCTATCAAAAGAGGAGTTAACTTTTGTACCCATCTGGGTAAAATTGTGTAATCTAGATCTGTCAAAAATCCATTATTATGTTGTAAAACATTGAGTATGCTGTTGAGCTATATTGGGCATTCTTTCTATACTTATAAAATGGCTATTGAGTAGTCTAGACTATCTTATGCCTAGATTTATGTTGAGATAAATGTGAATAGTGATTTACCTAAGAACATCCCATATATTACTGAGCTTAGCGGGAAGTTATTGGGAAGTACTATATGAATGGATACCTCCAAAGTTCTTGGAGTATAATGGTTTGGGCATTCTTCTATTAAATGTCCTGCTAATCCTAAAATTGTGGCTAAATGGGTTCTTAAGAAGAAGGACGTAAAGGAGTCTGAGAAGGTTATTGATATGGGTGTAGTTGAAGGAAATGTTGATGCAGTTCAAAAGGAGGAACCATTGTCTATAGACGAATGTGATGTTGGAACTTTTGTTGGATCTTTTGGTGTTAAGGAAGTTATAAACATATCTAATATTGCAGTGTTTTTGCTAGTAGTAAATGATCCTATGGCTAATCCACTTTGAAGTACTGCAAGAATAGGATGGTTTGGAAACTTTGCTTGCTGAGAAACTTCTTGATAAAATGTAATCAAGGGTGGACAAAAAGTAGAAGGCTAAAACTGGCAGAGAAGGTAGTAGGAAAGAAGGGGATAGTAGATGTAAGACCTTGATAAACTCATAAATGCCGTATATTTCATGTGTCATTTACCTCAGTTTTGAAATAATGCAAGCAATAGTTGAGATAATTATGAGCTTAAATGTTTTATTTTTAGTTTGTGTAGGTCTTGGATGAAAAAAGAATCAAAAAGACCAAAAAGTTGGAGAAAAATCGGAAGGATGCAAAACGTGCACCGGTAGGGTGCAAATTTGAACACTGTTTGGCATTTTAAGCATAACTTTCTTGTCCAAACTCCAATTGAGGTGTTTCAAGATGCTTTGGAAAGCTAAGATAAAAAGCTATAACTTTCATGTTTTCAGTTTTTCGACATTTCTGCAACATCGAGGTGGAAATTTAAGCTGTTGAAAACTGTCCTCTACGCATGTGTGTGAGGAAAAGCCTGAACATGTGTGCGGGCCAAGAAAAGAAAACTTTCGCGTCTAGAATTTGCGCACATGTGCAAGAAAATGCTGTGCGCATGTGCACGCGGAGCAATTAGTGACGTGAATTGCTTGTTTTGGAAGTTTTCTCCACCCGGTTCTAAAACCCTGATGTATCCCTATAAATACCCAATTATGAGAGGAGTTGAGAATAATATAGCAGCCATTAGTTAGATTAAACATTAGAATAGAAACTCATCAGATTAGGGCTAGGGTTTCATTCTTCTTGTTCAAGACTACAAGTTCCAACAACTTTTCGTTCCAGCTACATTTCTGAGTTTGAATTCTTAATCTATATTCAATTTAATTTTAGTTCTTATTTCAATTCCATAGTTCCAATTTAATTTTCCTACGATTTACTTTCTATTGCTTTAGTCTAAGTTTGCTTACAGTAAATTTTATTGCTTTTGCTAGTTTTAATTAGTTTCTTGGTATTTGGTCTATATTTGTAGTAGTTAAAGGTAGAACAAAACTCTTGCAATTAATTTGTTTAACTAGTTCATAGGTTTGTGAACCCTAGTATTGACCAATAGTTCTCGTGGGAATGATCCTTACTCACCCTATTTACAAACATACCTCGTAACCTTGCGAGCGTGTGTAGGTATTGATTATGGTTATTAAGGCTTAATTTATTACTTGTTGGTGAATTAGATTACTTAATCAACAATTACACCAAACAAATATTTGGCGCCGTTGCCAAGGATTATTCTTGGCACAATATTAGCTTTAACGAACCTTACTAGATTAGACTTTTTATTTTCTTTTAATTATTCTTTTTGTTCTTTTTAATTTTCCTTTTGGATTTTTTCTTTAATATTCAAACTTTGGTCCATTTATTGTAGTTTATGGTAAATAGTCATTCTTTTGACCAACCACTAATTCTAGGTGATTTGGAGATTGAACGAACTATATCCAAAAATTGCAAAAAACTACAGGAATCTGGCTAAGGGAAAAATTTAATGGAGAATCCAAATCAAAATATTGGGCATCAAGAAAAGTAGTGGGTAATAATGGCAATGGAGGCAATGCTAATCACCTACTACTCTTTAGAGATTATGCTGTACCAAATTTCAAAGGGATGACTTCTAGCATTGCTCGAATACCCGTATAGGCCATCAACTTTGAGATCAAGATATCTTTAATTCAAATGCTCCAAATCCATGCTTTATGTGGAGAGGTGGGCCAAACGAGGATCCCTGTGCTAATCTGATGAATTTCGAAGAAGTCATTGACACCTTCAAATACAACAAGGTACACCCTAATTGTATTTGAATGAGAGCATTTCTATTTTCTCTGCGGGATAAGGTGAAGGCTTGGTGCAATCATTCTAGCAAGGTACTTTGATGACATGGAATCAACTAGCATAAGAATTTTGGCCAAGTACTTTCCACTGTCAAGAATCGCAAAGTTTCGCAATGTTATTACATCATTCTCATCAACTCATTGAGGAAAGCCTAAGTGAAGCATGGGAACGTTTCAAAGAACTACTCAGAAAGAGTCTGCATCATGCCATTCCATTATGACTACAAGTACAGAGATTTTACAATGGATTATTTTTGGAGACAAGATTGATCGTCGATGGAAGCATTGGAGGCACTTTCCCTCTTAAAACTCTAGAAAAAACACAAGAGTTGATGGAGAAAATGGCATCAATGCGTTACTAATCATGACACAATCACTCATTTGGTTGGACAACAACAACAAGTTCAACAAGTTAGTGCTCAACGAGGAGGCACAGTTAATCTTAATGATGCCTTCTTAGCCCAACAAGGCATGATGTCAAACATGATGACAAAGGTCCTAGAGAAGAACTCTATAGATTTACGACCTCAAGGAATCTTAACATGTGATTTTTGTAGAGGAAACCATCAGAATGGCCTTTGCGAAAAGTCCATGCCACAAGGTGAGCAAGTCCAATTCATTGCCAATTAGAATTCTTCAAGATCAAGGAATTCGCTTAGCTCATATGGTAACACATAAAATCCATCTTGGCCCAACCATCTGAATTTGTCTTGGACAAATCAAAATAATGTTCAAAATCCATCCTTCCAACCATCCCATACGCAATCTAATTTTTCCAATCAAGCTTCATCTTCCCGACCATATCAGCCACCTAATCAAAGGAATTTCCAACACTTTCCATCTCAACCTTCACCACCAAGACCCTCACTTCAAAAGCCTAATTATCCTTCACATGTAAATCATGACTAACCCAATGAGGATAATTTGAGGAGGGATTTTGAAAACTTGTGGAGGGAATATGAAAATTTGCAAGCGTCCATGAGGAACTTGGAAATGCAAATAGGACAATTCGTGCGGCAAAATAATGAAAGACCTATGGGGGCATTGCCAAGAGACACTATTCCTAACCCAAGGGATCACAAACATGGGAGAGAACAAGTGCAAGCAGTTACTTTGAGGAGTGTTAGAACTGTGGAGTCAGTAAGGAAGGACAATGAAGACGATGCAAGGACCGTGGAAAAGAACAAGGCTAAGGAAAAGAGAGAGGCATCCAAGAGCATTACTGATCAAGAACCGCCTTCCAAGGCTATTAACCAACAAGGTGACACTAAGGACTTCTCTATTGTACTAGGTAAGTATGTAAGTATTCCTTTCCCTCAAAGGATGAAGGAGGACGAGAAAATAAAGAAATTCAAGAAATTTTTAGAAATTTTCAAAAAGATTGAAATTAACATTCCTTTTATTGAGGCAATTGAAAATTTGCCTAGCTATGCCAAGTTCATGAAGCATCTCATTGAGCAAGAGGAAGCTAATGGGGGACAAGATTTTGTCCTTAAACAAAGGATGCAGTGCTATAATTCAAAAGAATCTTTCCCCAAAGTTTAAGGATCTTGACTCATTTTCCATTCCATGCGAGATAGGAGGAATAACATTTCAAAGAGCCCTAGGTGATTTGGACGCCTCCATCAACCTTATGCCTCATTCCATCTTACAAGAAGTTGAATGGAGAAGGACTCAAACCAACAATCGTAACTCTTTAATTGGCAGATTGAAGTGTTAGGCAACTGGTAGGAGTGGTCGAGGACCTCATCATCAAAGTAGGCAAAGTATTCCTACCGGTTGACTTCATAGTTCTCGATATGAATGAAGATGTGGTGATCCCTTCAATTCTTGGAAGATCCTTCTTGGCCATCGGATGAGCTATCATAGATGTTCAAGCTGGAAATTTACAATTAGAGTCAATAATGATATTGTGTCATTTAATGTTTTTGATTCTTTTAAATTTTTGCATGAATGTGATGGTGTAATGAGTGTTGATATTATTGATGATTTAGTTATGGATTTTTATAGGAAATCTGTCAAAGATGACACCAAAGACATGGAAGACTTCCATGAAGATGTGATGGACTCTACTGAACAAGAAAGCACTCAAAAGGAGAACCTGGAGGAAGAAGAGGAGGAAAGCAAATAAGATGTTAAAGGCAAAAGGGGTCTCCGACCATCGAACTCCCCAAGGTTGAACTCAAATCACTTCCTTCTCATCTTAAGTATGTTTTTCTTAGAGAACGTGATACATATACTGTCATTATGAGTGCTTCACTTTCAGACATTGAATTAGGTAAATTAATATTTGTTCTTAAAAATCATCGTGGGGTAATTGCATGGAGCAATTTGAACATAAAAGGAATAAACCCTTCGGTATGCATGCACAAGATACTCCTTAATGATACCTACAAGCCAATCAAACAACCTCAAAGAAGGTTAAATCCAACCTTAAAAGAGGTAGTTAAAATCATTTATCCCATAAGGATAGGGAATGGGTAAGTCCAATTCAAGTAGTTCCAAAGAAAGGGGGAATCACGGTAGTTTTAAATGAAAAAAATGAATTAATTCACTTTAGATTAGTGATGGGGTGGAGGGTGTGCATTGACTATAGGAAATTTAATGAAGCCACTAGGAAAGATCATTTTTCTTTGCCATTTATTGATCAAATGCTTTTGAGTGTTTATCTGGATATGCATTTTATTGCTTTCTCGATGGTTATTCGGGGTAATTTCAAATTGCCATTGCCCCTAAATATCAAGAGAAAACCACTTTCACTTGTCTGTATGGAACTTTTGCTTACAGGCGTATGTTTTTTGGATTGTGCAATGTTCCTAACACTTTCCAGCGATGCATGTTTGCTAATTTCCATGACATGATTGAGAAGTTTATTGTGATTTTCATGGATGATTTCAGTGTTTTTGGTTATTCTTTTGATTCTTGTTTAGATAATATTGCTTCTATTTTAGAAAGGTGTGAATCTACCAACTTGGAACAAAATTGGAAAAAGTGTCATTTTGTGGTTAAAGAAGGAATTGTGTTGGGCCATCGAATTTCTGCTAAGGGCATTAAAGTTGATAAGTCTAAAGTAGAAGTCATTGAAAAATTGCCTTCTCCTACTAATGTGAAAGAAGTGAAGAGCTTTTTAGGTCACGCCAGCTTTTATCGATGTTTCATAAAAACATTTTCTTTGATTTCTCGCCTTTTATGTACTTCGTTGAAAAAAGAAGTGCCTCTTGTTTCTAATACTGAATGTTTGTTTTCTTTTGAGATGTTGAAAAGACTCTGATTACTGCACCGGTCATAGCCGCTCTGAATTGGATTTGCCTTTTGAATTAATGTATGATGCGAGCTACTATGTCGTGGGGCGGCTTTGTATCAAAAGAAAGATAGAGTTTTGCATGTGATTTATTATACTAGCCGCATTCTTAATGAAGCTCAAATGAATTATTCTACTACGAAAAAAGAATTACTGGCAGTAGTGTTTGCATTTGATAATTTTGGGTCATATCTTATAGGTAATAAGGTGATTGTTCATACAGGTCATACGGCCCTTAAGTCCTTATTGACAAAAAATGATGCAAAACCTAGACTAATCAGGTGGATCTTACTATTACAAGAATTTGATTGGGAGGTGGTAGATAAGAAAAGAGCCGAGAACATAGTAGCCGACCATCTATCAAGATTAGAGAAAGGTCTCCCCAGTCAAAGGCGGAATTAGGTGAGGAGTTGCAATCAATGAGACTTTTCTAGAAGAGCATTTGATGTGAGTGGATAGTAATGCACCTACGTATGCGGATATTGTTAATTCCTTGTGGCCAAGGTAATCCTATCCACTATGGACTCTAATCAGCGAAAAAAGTTCTTTTCGGAGATTAAATACTACATCTATGATGATCGTTATTTGTACCGCCGATGTGAAGATCAAGTGATCCGGAGATGCATTTGAAAAGTGAAATTCAAAGTGTCTTATATCATTATCACTCTTCACTAGTAGGAGGGCACCATGGTTCTCAAAAGGAGAGTGACAAAAATCCTTCAAAGTAGGCTTTATTGGCCTACATTATTTTGAGATGCAAGAGACTTTGTGCTACAATATGATGAATGTCAACGTGCTGGTAACCTATCTAGAAGAGATGAAATGCTATTGAACAATATCTTAATTTGCAAAATTTTCGATGTGTGGGGCATTGATTTCCTGGGCCTTGTGATTTCCATCGTCGCACAATAATAGATTCATTCTTGTAGTAGTGGATTACGTATCCAAGTAGGTGGAAGCAGCGGCACTACTAACCAATGATGCTCGAGTGGTAGTGAATTTTGTGAGAAAGAATATTTTCTCACGGTTTGGTGTTCCACGAGAAATCATAAGTGACAGAGGATCACAACTTTAAAAATTCTTTATTTAAATCTGTCTTGTCCAAATATGGTGTAACCCACAAGATAGCCCTAGCACACATTACACAAATTTATGGACAGATGGAAGTGTCCAATCAGGAGTTGAAATACATTCTTGAGAAAACTGTAAACTCTTCGAGGAAGGATTGGTCCAAAAAGTTTGATGACGCACTATGGGCATATAGGACAACCTTCAAGGCTCCAATAGGAAAGTCTCCTTATCGAATGCTTCACAGTAAAACTTGTCATCTTTCGGTGAAAATAGACCACATGGCATGTTGGGCAATTAAAAGTCTAAATTATGATCTAAAAGAGGCTATGGGAAGGAAAGGCTTCTAGACTTGAACGAATTGGATGAAATCGCAGAGAGGCCTATGAGGATGCAAAACTTTACAAGGAGAAAACGAAGGATAGGCACGACAAGCATATTTCAGGGAAAGAATTCAAAACCGGGTACATGGTTTTATTGTCACGCCCCAAAAACGGGACCGTAACTATCCGCGCTAATGGCACACCGGTCCAAAGCGCAAGGCACAAACGAACAGAGCAACAAACTTAACCGCAATGTAATAGAACCATCAAACCATTTCTTAACTATAAAACCGAAAGGCCCAATATTTTTACAGCCTTGTTACGGGGCGTGAAATAAAACCATTTTCTCCATGGTTAGAATTCTTTATTGAGAAATCTCTTATACACATCTAGATGTGTTTTCTCCTTGTAAAGCGCTTCATCCTCATAGGCCTGTCACTTTGAAGTTTCATCTTCCACCATAGTAATCTGAAAAATTATAAATCACGTGGGGTGAGCATAACTAGCTCAGTGGATATCATTAAAGCTCTTCAAATGGGGCCAAGCATTTTGATAAAAAGAAAACATAAAGATAAAAACATTTTAAAATAACCATAGTCATGAAGCAGTTTCTAAAATGTCTCATGCCATTTAAACGTCAATAAACCAAATCATAAGTAGTTGCTAAAATGTCTCATGCCATTTAAACGTCAGGCATGTCCAAAACATAGCCAAAAAGATCCAATCATTTCAAAACATAGTATGCTAAAGCATAGCGAATAAATCCAAGTACAGTTTCAAATCCAGAATATAATAAAATAGCATGAGTATCTTTTAGGCTCGAAGGTATGACCTACGTACTAGTCGAAACCGATTTGCAAAAATCCACAAGTGACATCCAAGTGAAATGAAGTGAAACATGCAAATGCGTCTCTTCAATTAGTTCAAAACATTCACAGCAGTCACCATGGCGTCCCATGGATGACTATAGTCAAACCGGTTCTCCACAAATCAAACATTTCCAAACACATCCAAAATTATATACCTAGGTCACCTATGAGCCAAAATAGTCATAAAATGCTTTCATATCAAAAGAGTTTGCAAACATATCATTTGATTAACATAAAATAGCTTGGTCCCGATTTCATATGTAATAATTCCAAAACTTGGTAAAAGTGCAGTTCCAAACATCATACACATTTTAAAATCCATCCAAACATATTTCGAAAGCTATTTTCGTTAAAATTATACACATCTGGAGAGGGTCTATGTTACCCACCTATCAAAGCAAAACTTGTACAAATGATCACTGAACGCGATTTTATAGGTGGCGTGGTACCTAAAACAGATATAAGAGGACTCTTAGAAGAGATGTAGAAGTTAAAGAATGACTAGGGAAGCGAAACGACGCGAAACAATAGAAAACGACACCAAAAGCTCTAAAGAAATTGACCTTTTCACAATTTCGACCAACTTCGACAAGCTAAAACCCCAGTCAAAACACTTATTTAATCTCTCAAATTTGTATTACAACTAGATTAGGAGATAATAGGCTCGTTTTCCGAAAAAACCGAAAAACTTCGCCCCTCCCTAGGCTATAATTAGGCTATCCTCCCTGCCAATAAAATCCAATTCCAAGGTATTCAAGGGACCTTGGTTACAACCCAACTCAAAACAACATATTCAACCAACCAACAAAATCCATTTCCAAGGTATTCAAGGGACCTTGGTTACAACCCAACTCAAAACAACATATTCAACCAACAAAATCCATAAACGGAAAGATTCACCGGAGCAATAGCCGGGACTATATCAATAACATTCCACAACAATGGAAAACACCTAAAACCATCAAAAGATCATTAAAGACCCTTTAAACATAACCAATTATCCAAATTATCCTAATTGCGCCAAACTTCCGCTTACTTACAAAATGAAGGGAAATCAATTCCACTTGGTTTCAAGTCTCAATTCCTATCCAAACTAACCTTAAAACACAGTCTCTTAAAACATCATTATGTGCATAGACATAAGCATTCATAGCATAACACTCTAGGCCACATATGGAAGACAAAACCCTAACTCATAATCTTAAAATTTGTAATCTAACCATGGAAAGTTGTTAAAAATCAACCCCAATCACTTCCCAACCTCCAAAACACTAAGAACAACCCATAACATACATAAATCAACATATATAAGGCTGCAAAGAGGGTTTATTTTCAGCCCTAAGAATCCTACAAAACTTGAAATTAAAGCTTGAATCATAAAGCCCATAAGCTATAAATGCTAAAATACATAAAATCTTACCTTCCAATGATTTCTACTTGAAATCCAAGAAAATTTTTTGGGGAAAATGGAGGAAGAGAGTTCGGCCAGCAGCTAGAAGAAAATGGAGAAGAAATAACAAGAAGAAGACTTAAAAAGAATTCCAAAGTTGACTCAAATAGTACCCATTGACCAAATAGTCTCCAAGTTGACTATTTAACCCAAAAACTAATTAATTTTGCTACTAAATTAACATTATAAATCAGCCATCTTACAACACTCACACACCACAATGCACTAATTACACTTAATCCAACTTAGATGTTGTTTACTGGTAGGACTCTGCGGATGAAATCGAAAAATTTGCCGAATTGAAAAACGAATAAGTTGAAGTACCTTATGACTAAAAATAATATGAAAAACATTTTAAATCAATTAAAATCAAAGAACAAGGCTATTAAAATATTGGGTTTCACATTTATTGTACAATTCAAGACTAAAATTGTTCCCCAAAAAATAGAAGTCAAGATGGTCAGGACTATTTGAAGTAATGCAAGTATTCCTAGATGGCTCAGTGTAACTTAATGGGAGTCAAGGAAACTTCAAAGTGAATGGCCACTAGGTGAAGCGCTACTATGGTGGAATTATCCACGAGGATTGGGAAATTCTTCACCTCGTCAATGCTTGATCATACGTGCCAAGGTCGAATCTGAGACTATAAACAAGGGCGCTGCATAGAAGGGCAACCCATGTCTTTTTATAAATTTGTTTTTCATTGTACATGTCTGGTTTTTATTTCATATAATTGCTATTTGTTTGCATATCACCCTAAGATGCATATTAAACAGACTAACATGTGTTTTCATAGTTGTATGTTTGGTTTGAGTAGTTGGAAATCATTTTTGCATGCTTACGGGTCTTAACTTACGCACATGCACACCAATTGGTGCGCATGTGATCAATTTCCAGATAGCAAAAAATTTCTTCTCGACTTGCACACATGCATGAGCTTCATCTTGTGCATGTGCACAAGGTACAGACCCGAATTAATTTCTGTGCCCAACTCGTGCACATGCATGAGTTTACCTTGCACATGTGCGCAAATTATAGAAACATTCCCTACCTTTTTAACTTCTCGCTCACAAGCGCGAGCAATGTGCAAGCCAATAAAAGGGATTGAATGGTTTCCTTTTTCTATTCAAACCCAAATAATTTTTTCTTTTTTTAAATTTCCCCCTCTCTTTATGGGAAATTCCTCTCAACCCCAAAATTTTCAACCTTCAAACCACTCCCTTTTTTGATCAATCCACATCAAGATTTCTTCAACTTAACAAGCATAAACATCATTGAGGTATGATATTCATTCAATTCCTTCAACTTCTTCTTGTTAGGTTAACACATTGCATTGAAGGAGGTTTTCAAATTTCATACTTTCATAGCATTTATTTTTGTTCAATTATATTCTTGGATGTTAGATATGTGAATTTTGAACTTGGTTTGTTGAATTGGGAGCACTTGTGTGTATCTTATACATAAAAAACTTCACTAATTGTTCGGGCACGCCAAATTTTTGAACGAAATGTCTCAATTAACAAAATTGTTAAAACCGTTGGTGTTTGGGGACGAATTTGTTTTTTTGGACTTCTTATATATCATATGATTACTCCCTATTTGATTTTTGTAATTAGTAAGGGGTTTTGGAGTATTTTGGTTCAATATGTGCATGACTTAGTATGGGTGTTCTCATGTGTTATTACTTTATGAATACTAAGTTGCATTTTCGTTTGAGGGTGATCAATGAGATAAGTGTGGGATGGCTTGTTAATTGTGTGTGTTCCATCTAGTAGTATAATTTCTTTAGGCATGACGTGCAAATGCAAGCCTACCGATAGAGCCTCTTTCTCAGCACAATAAGAACATTCTGAGAAGGAGGAAGAACCAGTTCCAAATCAATTTCTAAGTGCCATAGCCTACAAATGATATGAGTTTGATATTGTAAAAAGGGAGGCAATTAAAGAGAGGGGTATATGCTGGAGCCCCTGAATTTCGTGGTGTTGTGTGGGCACGTGGCTAGAATTATTTCGCCTGTACCCCAAAGGAAGTCGTGCTTCCAGTAGTACGTGAATTTTTTGCCAATATGCATCACTACGCATAGTATAAAGTCTTTGTTAGGGACAAATCAGTGAATTTCTCCGGTAGTGCGATTAATCGGTTGTTGTGAGTAAATTGAGTTCACAATGATGAATGGCCGACGATTTGAGATAATCGGTAATATGGAGCTGATTGATATCTCGAATCTTATTTACACTGGAGATGTAGAATGGACAAAGGGTGCTGGGGGAGTTGCCCAACATTTTGATGTCAATAAGCTTCAGTCGGTTTGGTTTGTCTGGTTTAAATTTATTTGTGTTTGTCTCTTACGGCTAAGTCATCTGACTCATGTCACTTTGGAGCGAACCAAATTACTATACGCAATTGCTTCTGGTTGCCCAGTGGATGTCGACCTCTTAATTAGCAGCAAATTCGGCACACCATAGTGGTTAAGCCCACTGGCTTGTGGTTCTTACATCTCATTACTCTGTTGTGTCTTGATGATGGTGTTGTGATTGACCTGGCCGAGGAGAACTTGAAACTCGATAAGCCTATAGCATTGGAGGATGAGGCTAGAACTCCAGTTTATTGAAGCCCTGCTCAAGCTTCAGCATCGACTAGTGAACCAACAGTAAGACTTAGTGAAGAAGAGATGCTTCAATAGATTTTAGCCGAGCAAAGGCATACTTTATGACACCATTTTGATAGGTTTGTTCATTATCAGCATGAGCGGTAGCAAATGATGGAGGCTTGACGCTAGCCTGGAAGCGAGAAGAGGATTCCTCTATCTTTCCAGCTTTCCCTCATGTTCCATAAGAGGTAGCTTCCTGTAATGATGAGTCTTGATTTCTTCTTGTGTTGATGCCACTTAGGAATTTGTTCTTGCAGATAGACTTATTGAGATTTGTCATTTACTTTAGGATGATGACATTTTTTAAAAAATTTTATTATTTCCTTTTTACTTTCTTTGTTTTGGTAATTGTGTATGCCCATAAGGGGTTAAGTTTCCTATTATTGTGGATTCTCTTATTATCTTAATGTCTTTATGGCTGTAACGTTTGTTTTTGTTTTAGAGCTATGACAAGTTTCAACTTCTCTCATGGACATTTGTGTCAGGATACACTATGACAAAAATTTTACATTGCTAGAGAAGTTTTCCCCTTCCCTTTTTGTCCTCTTATTTTTTTAAAATATCGGGGCTAAAAATAGTGACAATGTTTATTTCCAAGTGTGGGGTGGGGAGTTATCTAGATGTATATTTGCTTGGTGTAGTTTGCTCAATTTTTGCTTTAATTTTTATATTTTCTTTTGATCTGAGAGCTTTTTATGATTTTCAAAAATTTTTATGCGAATAAGTGGCAATTTATGAAATTTTCAAATTTTGGAATCGCTTAACATGTCTCTTTGATTTTTGTGTGATAATTTTTGAGCTAAACCATCATGGTGAGTAGTCAATGTTAATATTTTCCTTGCATGATTTCTAAATTTTTAAGCACTAATAGCCATAAATATTATATTTTTGGATACTTAGAGATAATTATGTAAAGTTATTTATATTGCATCCCAAACCTTGTTCTCTTATATTTTGGACGCAAAATTATAGACAGTTTAATTTGATTTAAAGATGAGGATAGAGTATTTCTTTAGACGTTTGAGCATTTTAATCTAACCTTCATTGAATTTTATCTCTGGTACCCTATTTGAGTCTTGAGCTTTGTAATGAATGGAGAGAAACACCCTTTGCTTTCTTTCATTAAAACTCATTTTACCCACCTTGATGAGTTGAATAATTTCTTTGATTATTCTAACCTAAACGTCCCTTGAGAGCTTTGATGCATGCATTAATTGTTAAGGGGATTAGAAGGTGTAAGGTAGTTAAATGAGGGTGGTAAATTGTATGAGTGAGTGGTGTACATTTATGGGGCAAAGAGGGGGTACTGAAAGATTTTTGAATTGAGAAGAAAACTTTTGACAAGAGCAGGTAGTGCCTATCACTGGTATCTGTCTTGCTGTGATATAGGTAGTGTCTATCACTGGTACCTGTATTTGCAGGTAGTGCCCATCACTGGTACTTACATTGGTGTGATTGCGGGTAATGGCTATCTCTAGTACCCGTATTGGGAGCGGATAGGAAAAATGATGAATATATGTCATGTAAAAGGTTGGGGAGTCGGGTAGATTTTGAAGAAGGAAGAGTTTTTGTTTGTTATATGAAATTTTACTCACATCCATGGGTGTTTGTTATTTAAGTGTGGGGTTGTTTCTTTGAAGGATAGGTGTTTAATGTTTTAAAGGGAAGTTTTATTTTGATGTGTGGCTACCATTAATTTAAAGCTCTTTCTTTGTCTTATGATATCCTTCTCCTTTCCTTGAGTAGCCAATACCTTACCCTTTGTTACAAGCTAAAAGTCCTACCTAATTTAAATTGAGTTAGTTGTCTATACTAGTGGAGATGCGTAAGAAAAGTGAGTTATGGAGAGTTTAGAAAAATTGTAAGAGTTTTCATAATTTAATCTGAATGTCCCTAAACCTGAGTTTATATTAAATTGCCAAATTCACACACACACTGGATTTCATGTCTAGAGTTTTATTAGCATTTGAACTCTTGAGTTCTTAGATTACTTCTGATGATGGCATGGTTCCTAATTATTCATGTGGACAATTGTTGAAATGTGATAGGTGCATTTTTAATGAGCTTATTTGCTTTAATTTTATTTTTTTTCGAGGATGCTCCACCAAAAGCTAAGTGTGGAGTATTTGATAAGCTCATAAATATCATATATTTCATGTGTCATTTACCTTAGTTTTTATGTAATGTGAGAAATAATTGAGTTAATTATGAGGTTAAATGTTTTATTTTTAGTTTGTGCAGGTCTTGAATGAAAAAAGAATAAAAAAGACGAAAAAGTTGGAGAAAAATCAGAAGGATGCAAAATATACACTGACAGGGAGCGAATTTGGACACTATTTGGCATTTGAAGCATAACTTCTTGTCTGAGCTCCAATTGAGGTGTTTCAAGATGATTTGGAAAGATAAGATAAAGAGCTATAATTTTCATGTTTTGAATTTTACTAAACTCCCGAAGAATTGAGCTTGAAATCGAGGTGGACATTGAAGCTAGCAAATTGTCCTCTGCAGACGTGCAAGAGGAAAAGCCTGCGCATATGCGTGGGTTGAGAAAAGAAAATTTTAGCCTCTAGAATTTGCACACATGTGCAAGAAAAGCCTACGCATGTGATCCGGCACACTGAGCAACTGGTTATGTGAATTGCTTGTTTTGGAAGTTTTCTCCACCCGGTTAGACTCTTTATTAAGTTTTAATGTATTTTTATCATCATAGAGGTCTAAAACGCTGATGCCTAATGTATCCCTATAAATACCCCATTATGAGGGGAGTTGAGAATAAGGTAGCAGCATTAGTTAGATTAAGCATTAGAATAGAAACTCATTATATTAGGGCTTGGGTTTCATTCTTCTTGTTCAAGACTACAAGTTCCAACACCTTTTCGTTCTGGCCACGTTACTGAGTTTGAATTCTTAATTTATATTCAATTCAATTCAATTCAATTCTTATTTCAATTCCATAGTTCTAATTTAATTTTCCTGCAATTTACTTTTCTATTGCATTAGTTTAACTTTGCTTACAGTAAATTTTATTTCTTTTGCTAGTTTTAATTAGTTTTGGTATTTGTTCTTGCTTTCTAGTAGTTAAAGGTAGAACAAAACTCTTGCAATTAATTTGTCTAGAAACTAGTTCATAGGTTTGTGAACCCTACTACTTGACCAATAGTTCTTGTGGGAACGATCCTTACTCACCCTATATACAAGTATATCTCGTATCCTTGCGAGCATGTGTAGAAATTGATTAGGGTTATTAAGGCTTAATTTATTACTTGTTTGTGAATCGGATTACTTAATCAATAATTACACCAAACATACCTCAACGCTTCTTGTTAATTAGAAATATATGTTGCTAGAATGTCAAGGTCGTACTAACTCTTGTAAACATTTTACTGTTAAGAATCTAGTTAGACACAATAATATTAATATAGTTGGCTAGGTTGAAAATAAAGTTAAAATAGAAAATGTGAAGAATGTACTCAGTAAATGTTTGTAGGGTTTGGTTCTATTGGAATCCTTTAAACTATGAAGATCTCTCTTGTTGATGTTCACTCTCTAATTACTACTTGTTCTTTAGAATATGGGGCAAATGATATTTTGAGCTATATATCCTTTGTTTATGATGAGCAAAAGAAAAGGATGATAGGATTGCATTGTGGAGCATTTGATTAAATTTAAATCTGTCATTAGAAGTGATCCTTTGTTTCTACGATGTGACTTTAATATCATTAGATATCATTATGAGAAAGCAGGTGGTGATGATGGGAATAAGGGTGCTATGAATGATTTTGAGAATTGTATTCAGAATTTAGATATTGTTGATGTTCCTTTTAAGAGAAATATGATTACTTGGTTCAATAGTGGAGAGTGTAATGCTCGCATTTATTGTAAACCAGATACAATTATGTGTAATAAACTTAGCTTAATGTGTTTGATCAAGTTGAAGTTGAGTTCCTTTCTTCTTTGATCGCTGGTCATTCTCTGGGCCCTGTAAGTACTAAGGATTAGTTTAATGTTGGTTCTAAACCTTGCAATTTAATGCATTTTGGTTTGTAGAAATAGAATGAGTACAAAAGACATGCTATATAAGTACAGAGTTGTGCATGATCAAGAATGTCTCTTGTGCAGTAGAATGAATGGATAAAACAGTAGACCATATGTGCTTTCAATGTGATTACAGTTCATATATTTGGGCCAGGTTGCATAGATTCTATTTTTTGAATAAAGGAGTTTACACATGGAATGGTGAATTGGAATGGTGGATACAGAATAGCAAGCCAAAAACTTTTCTGAATTGGTTGATGAAATTGATCCTAGGTACAGTTGTTTACTTTATTATTGTTGGCATAATTAAACCAAACTCCTTATCAATTAGGAAATATATTATTGTGGAGTGTTGGTAATTTAGTTGTTTAAGGTATTACGTGTTATTTTGTAGTTTCCTACCAAAATTAATTTTAAAAATATATTCCCAATGTAATTAGGTTTCTTAGTAGAAAAGTCATGTTAGTTATAAATAATGGGTCTAGTAAATTATTTAATTAAGAAGAGTTGAGTAGAGAGCCTAGAATAAGGAAATTCTAGAATAGAGATAAAATTCTATTATGTGGA
The DNA here is from genome assembly GCA_025175665.1 of Cinchona pubescens. Classification (NCBI taxonomy): domain Eukaryota; kingdom Viridiplantae; phylum Streptophyta; class Magnoliopsida; order Gentianales; family Rubiaceae; genus Cinchona; species Cinchona pubescens. The sequence goes on from JANKKI010000152.1 coordinate 1,377,478, forward strand.
GGGTTTATGCGAGTCTCAAAATAAGAGTCCTTGCTGTAAGTTATTTTATAACTCCTCATCCTCTCCCACATACATTTTCATGTGTTGAATAAATTTATTTTCTATTGCGTGTTTTTGTGTGCTAACAAGTGGTACCAAAGCTTTGTGATTGATCATGGGGTGTTTGGTATTTACTAAGATTGGTGGAAAAAGCTTTTGTTGGAGTACTCTCGGATATTAAAACTTGGACCATGAGAGGTTGGTCTTTGGGTACTTGATTCTTGACAATGAGGGTATTGCAAAATCATCCTAGTTGGGACATGGATCTAAAAAGAGGGATCCTATTGATATTATTTATGGTGTTAGGTAGTGATGGAGAAAAAATCATGCTAAGCTGATTGTGAATATTGATTCACAAAATTGTGAATTTTGATATGAGTTGTCATGAAATTCATAGAGGTTGATGAATTGAAGAAAATTGTGCGACAAAAATTTATCAGTCTAGATGCACGGATCTTTTGAAAAAGTCAGAATATGCAAATCAAGTCAAATTGGTGGTGAGTTGAGACAAGCCCAATTATGGTGAAAAAAAAAAGAAGACAAAGTCAATGGAAGAAATTATTGATCTTGTTCATTAATGATGTAGGCTACTTCCATGGAGAGTTTGGTTTATGAGAGGCATTGTTAGCATAATTAAACCAAATTCCTTACCAATTAAGAAATATCTTATTGTTCGGTTTTGGTAATTTAGTTGTTTAAAGTATTATGTGTTATTTGGTAGTTTCCTACTAGAATTAGTTTTAGAAATATATTCCCAATGTTACTAGGTTTCTTAGAAGACAAGTCTTGTTAGTTATAAATAAGAGGTTGATAATTCTAGTAAACTAGAGTAATTTTACTCTAAATCATGGCATTTTGTTAGTTTAAATTCTAAATTTTGGTTATTAATTGAATGTTTTAGTTAATTTTCGTATTATGTATTTACATTTTAACTATTATTAAATATAATGAGTTTTTATTAGAATTTTAGTTAAATTGGTTACTTAATTAGTTTAATATTTTGTAATTTTAAATTGGACAAAGGTTAGAAGTTGGAATAAACAAAGTATGAGGGCCAAAGTGCAAATTAAGAAAAATTGAAGAACTGTTGGAAAAAGGGTCCATGTCGAGATATGGATTTCTCCATTTCACGACATGGAGACGGAACATGATTAACTTATTTTGAAGCCATGTTGTGACAAGCAGGCACATTTTAGCAAATTAGTAATGATATTTTTGTAATATTTCAACAGCGAACTCCTAATTTTTGGCTTGTATAATACTCTAACTATTTAAAATACAATGGATATGTGTTAGTACACATAGTAGATAGTGTAGTTTATGATTTTTAGATTATATTAGAGTAGAATAGAAAAGCTTGACTCTCAAGTTTTATTTTAATACAAATCCTCTTTAATTTTCCTTTAGATCTAGTTTTTAATCCCTTGCAAGTTTACATTTTGATTACATAGTTGTAGTGGGTTAATCCTTAGCTTCAAGTAGATATAATTTTTACTTACTTTCTATGTTAAATTCCTGAAATGATCTCTGTACTTCCTTTTCAAGTTTTCTTAACGTAATTAGGGTTCTTGTTAATATAGAGCTTTCTAATTCAAAATTTTCAATTCCTTGCATTAAGTTCTAGTTAATTTTAGTGGGCTTTCTTATTTCAATAAAAAAATCCAAAAAATATTTAGATTACAAGTATATCTCTTTACAAATTCTAGATTAGAAATAGCATTTTCTTTCCTTTCAAGCTTTCTTGGTGTTCTCTTTAGTTGGGTTATTTACTTGCTATTTAATTCTAATCGTATTTTAGTATAATTAGAGTAAAATTAAGTGCTTTTATTTACTTTCTTACATTAGAATGGGTTAATTGGTTTCTAAATTTCATAGTTACTTAATTTTATTTACTTGCCTTAGTATCTTAATAGTCTAATTTTGGTTTTAACTTGTTTACATGCATTATGGCTTGGATTAGATTAGAATCTTTCAACTCAATTTAATACGCCTAACTATACAAAGGTTCGTAAATCTCGGTAATTATCTTGCCAAACAATATTCATGGGAATGATATCACTCATTCTATATTACTATCAACTCTGTATTCTTACAGAAGTGAGGTAGAGTGTAGTGATATTGTGAGGTTTTATTATTATTTGTTTGCTTTAATTGACCTCTACATAAGGGCTTGACAAGTTTTTGGCACCGTTTTAAGGGATTGTCTTTGATATTTGGCAATATTGAGTGCTTTACAGGTCGTGTAGATTACGCATTTTTGCTTAATTTAGTTGTTAATTTTAGTTTATTTGTTTATGTTGGTGATCCTTCTTGTTGAATTATCTTGGTACTTGAACTAATTACTTGATTTGGCTTTTGTAGTACATGATAAGAAGAGTCAAAGAACCTTTAATTTCCTTGGACGACAAAAGAGCAAAAGAGTCGAGGGAAATCTGGATGAATAAAAGAGTGCAACAAGAATTAGAGAGAATTGAAATGGCGAATGCCAACCAAAATCAAAGGAATTTGAACAATGAGAATGATGAAGAACTCAAGGAAGTTGTCAGAAATCATGGAATTCGTGGTGATGGAAAATCGGAATAGTATGAACATGAATGGTAGATGTTGAGAGAATATGCCGTAACAAGTTTTGACGGGTAAAATTCAAGTGTTGCACGAATGCCCATGCAATCAAATAATTTTGAGATAAAGCCCGCTTTGATACAAATGCTACAAGCTCAAGAAATGTTTGGGGGTGTGAATGAAGATCTATACGCACATCTTATAAATTTTGAAGAGATTTTAGACACATTTTAATCCAATGGTGTACACCCAGATTTTGTGAAAATGAGAGTATTCCTTTTTTCTCTAAGGAATAAGGAAAAATCTTGGCTTCAATCTCATGCCCAATGGACGTGCACCACATGGAATCAACTAGCACAAGATTTTTTGGCGAAATATTCCCCACCTTCAAGGACCGCCAAGTTGTGTAACGAGATTATACTTTCTTTAAGAAAGTTGTTGGAGAGAGCTTAGGTGAGGCTTGGGAGCGTTTTAAAGCTACATTTGTTAAGGTAGTGCCCTCATCATGCAATATCACTATGGCTCCAAATTCAAACTTTTTACTATGGATTGACACAGGAGACGAAATTAATAGTGGATGCCTCCACCAATGGTTCCATATCCTACAAGACACTAGAGGAAGGTCAAGAATTGCTCAATAGAATGGCTTATAAGTATTACTATCACGGACCAATGATTCTGCCGGTAGCTCAACGTCAAACCCATCAAGCTAATGCACAAAATGGAGCATTAAATTTGAATGTGCAAGATACTCTACTAGCCCAACAAAGTATGTTTATGAATGTGATGAACAATGTTGCAAAAGTGTTGGAAAACTTAGGGAGACCAAGTAGTGTGAATGCAATTTCTTCTTCTCCAACCCAACTGCCAATGGTGTGTGTTTTTTGTGGGGGTAGGAATACAAATAGGCAATGTGAAATTCTTTTATGATTTCAATGAGTAACTCAACTATGTGTCTAATCAATCATCTTTTCCAAGGAACCCGCCTAGAGTTTATAGGAACACATATAATTCCTTTTGGAGAAATTATCCCAATTTTTCATGAAGCAATCCAAACAATCAATCCAACCCTCCTTATCAACCAAATATCACATCTCAAAACTTCCACAACCAAGCTTCAAATTCATCATTTAGACCTTATCAACCTCCACATCAAAAAACCTTCCAAGTCTGCTCTTATCAATCTCCATTTAACCCTCCATTTCAATGTCAACAGCCAAGGCCTCCATCCAACATTCAAATTCTTCCCAACCCATGTACATGACCAATTTGCTTCGAGAGAGACTTTGTATGAAAATGGCTAGAAGAGAGAGGCAGAGTACTTGAGAAGGGAGTTGGAAAGAGAAAAAAGGGATAAGGAAGAACATAGAAGAGACTTTGAGCATTTAAGAGCATCAACAAGGAATTTGGAAATTCAAATAGGTCAATTGGCAAGATTGAACAATGAAAGACCTATAGGGGTACTTTCAAGTGATACTATTCCAAATCCTCCAAAGGAACAATGCAAGGCCATCACCCTTAGAAGTGGTAAGGAGGTGGAAGATAAGGTTGGAAGACATTCATTGAAGGGTAAAGCAAAGGAAAAGGTTGAAGATGAAGAGCAGGTTAAGGGGGAGTCTTTAATGGGACAAGGCAAAAATATGAATGTGCCTACCATGTGCAAAGCAATGAAAGCAAGGATCCTACTTATAAAGAGTCAAATTAATTGAACATACCATTCCCTCAACGATTGAAGGATAAAGAAAAGGCAAAGAAGTTCAAAAAGTTTCTTGAAGTATTCAAGAAACTTGAAATTAAGATTTCCTTCATGGAGGCACTTGAGAACATGCTCGGTTATGCTAAATTCATAAACCAAGTCCTCACATAAAAAAGGAAACTGTATGGGGATAAAATTTTATGTCTAACAGGGAATTGTAGTGCACTCATCACAAAAAAGTTACCACCCAAGCTCAAGGACCCATGATCCTTCACTATACCTTGTGAGATTGGAGGTTTTAATGCAATTTGGAAAAGCTTTGTGTGATTTGGTGGGTTCAGTAAACCTCACACCTTATGCGGTGTTCAAGAAATTAAATGGAGGAAATTTGAAACCCACAAATGTCTCATTGCAACTTGTTGATTGTAGTTCAAAGTTTCCAAAGGGAATCATTGAGGATGTGATCGTTAAAATCTACAAACTCTACCTTCCAGCCAATTTTATTGTGCAAAGTTTCCTTGCAACTGGCCATGCACTCATCGATGCTTAAGAAAGGAAGTTGGAATTTTGGATAAATGATGAAATTGTTACATTTGATGCTTTTAATTCATTGAAGCTTCCTTCAATCTATGATGATGTTATGAGTATAAATGTAGTGGATGATCTAATTGATGATTTTTGTCGAAACAAGTTGGAGAATTCTTCATTAGAAAATGATATGTTGGCTTCAAATGACCCAATTCAAGATGATGAAGATGGAATGAAGAATGTAAATGACAAAGAGAATGATGTCCTATTGTCAAAAGACTGAGAAGAGAAAGATAAGGAAAAGGGTAAAGGAGGATTTCCGACCAATGAACCCCCTAAAGTGGAGTTTAAACCTCTTCCTACTCATTTAATTTATGCATATCTTGGTGAAATTGAGACATACCCCGATAATTGTGAATGTATCTTTGATGGGTGAGTAACTTGAACGATGGATTGTGGTACTTAAAATGCATAAAAATGCATTGCTTGGTTTATTGATGATATTTAAGGGGATTAGCTCTTCCACTTGTATGCATAAAATTTTGTCGAATGAGGGGAGCGACCCAAGAAGGCAAAGTCAAACGAGATTGAATCCTACCTCGAAAGATGTTGTGAGGAAGGAGGTTATCAAACTTTTGAAAGTCGGTATTATATACCCTATTAGTGATAGTGAGTGGGCTAGTCCCACTCAATTCATACCAAAAATGGGTGGAATTACCATCATAATAAGTGAAACTAATGAACTCCTCCCTTCTAGATTGGTCACGGGTTGGCGTATGTGCATACTGATTTTCGTAATTGAATGAGACCACCTGTAAGGATCATTTTCCTTTACCTTTTATTGATCAAATGCTTGAGAGGTTGACCGGTTTTGTATATTATTGCTTTGTTGATGGTTATTTTAATTATTTCAAATTGTCATTTGTTTGGAAGATCAAGATAAAACAACTTTTATATGTCTATTTGGTAAATTTGCATATAGAAGAATGCCCTTTGGGCTTTGCAATACTCCTAGCACATTTCAACATTGCATGTTTGCCATTTTTCATGATATGGTTGAAAAGTGAATAGAGATTTTCATGGATGATTTTAGTGTATTTTGTACCTAATTTAATGATTGTCTTGTAAATTTGGCCAATGTATTGAAAAGATGTGTTGAGACTAATTTGGTGCTTAATTGGGAAAAATGCCATTTTATGGTGCAAGAAGCAATTGTTTTGGGTCATGAAGTTTCATCAAGAGGAATAGAGGTTGATATGCCAAAGGTTTAGGTGATTGAAAAGTTATCTCCTCCCATTAACGTTAAGGGTATGAGAAGTTTCTTAGATCACGCGGCTTTTTATAGGAGGTTCATTAGGAATTTCTCACAAATAGCTAGACTTTTGTGCTCTTTACTTAAAAAGATTGTCCTTTTGACTTTGATGATTTTTGTTTGAAAGCATTTAATGAGTTGAAACATGTTCTTATAATTGCACCTATCATTGTGGTACCCAATTCGTTTCTTCCATTTGAGGTTATGTCTGATGCTAGTGACTGTGCAATAGGTGACATTTTGTGTCAAAAGATGGACAACATGTTGCATATCATTTACTATGCAAGTAGGACCTTAAATGATGCACAACTTAATTACTCTACTACAAAAAAGGAACTACTTGTTATAGTCTTTACTTTTGACAAGTTTATATCATATTTGATTGGGTTTAAGGTAATTATGCACACCAATCACTCTGCATTAAAGCACTTATTTTTTAAATAGGATACCAAACCATGTTTATTGAGATAGACACTACATCTCCTTTATTGCAGGGTTTGATTGGGAAGTGGTGAACAAAAAAGGTGCTGAAAATGTGGTAGCGGACCATTTACCAGGGATCGTAGCATCTAGACTTGTCAATCATGAAGAAAGAGCCATCAGTTAGGACTCATCCATTGAGAAACTGCTTGAAGTGAATGAGGCAAGCCCATGGTAAGTGGATATTGTGGATATTGTGAATTATCTTATTGCAAGAGTAGTACCAAAGATACTCAATATCAATGAGAAAAAGAAGTTCCTTGCAGAAATAAAGTTTTAGTTTTGGGAAGAACCTTATCTATTCTGAAGATGCGATGATCAAGTCTTTAGGAGGTGTGTTCTAGAAAGTGAAGTGACTGACATTTTGGAACATTGTCATTCATCTCCCATAAGAGTTCACCATGGAGTTCAACGAATGACTTATAAAGTCCTTCCATGTGGCTTATATTGGCCGGTTATTTTCAAAGACTCTAGGGTATTTGTGCTCAAATGTTATGAATGTCAAAGGGCACGGTAATATCTCAAGGAGACACAAGATGCCCTTCATGGCATTGTGGAGTTGGAAGTATTTGATGCTTGGGTCATTGATTTTATGGGACCATTTTCAACTTTATATTTCAACAAATTTATTTTGGTTGCTGTGAATTATATGTCAAAATGGGTTAAAACAATAGCTACCCCAACCAATGATGCTAGAATGGTCACCAAATTTTTTCAAAAGAACATATTTTCTCAGTTTGGAGTACCTAGAACTACTATTAGTGATGGGGGTACACACTTTAAGAATTCACATTTTGAGGCCTTAATGACAAAGTATGAGGTGAAGCACAAAATTGCCTTTGCCTATCATCCTCAAACTTCAGGTCAAGTTGTTTCAAATCGAGAACTGAAGAGAATTTTGGAGAAAAGGTGAATAATGCAAGAAAGGATTGGGCAATTAAGTTGGATGATGCATTATGGGCTTACCGGACGGCATTCAAAACTCCAATCGGCATGTCTCCGTACCGCATTCTATAAGAATGGCAAAGCATATCGGTTGAAATTAATCATAGTGCATATTGGGCAATTAAGAGCTTAAATTTTGATTTGAAGGAGGCATGTGAGAAGAGACTTCTTGATTTGAATGAATTGGAAGAATTTTAGAGAGAAGCATATGAAAATTTCTTGATTTATAAAGAGGACTAAAGCATGGCATGACAAATTCATCTTAAGGAAAGAGTTCAAAACTTGTGATTTGGTATTACTCTATAATTCAAGGCTCAAATCATTCCCGGGAAAACTCAAATTGCAGTGGAGTGGACCCTTTGAAGTGGTTCAAGTTTTTCCTCATGGAGCGGTGGAGATAAAAGGGAAAGAAGGGACACTCAAGGTCAATGGTCATCAGCTCAAACCCTACTTTGGAGGAATTATTGATGAAGGGCGAGAAATCATCCACTTTGTTCAGGAATGATCAATCATGCCATAGTCAAGCTAGTGACTATAAAAGAGCGCTCTTAGGAGACAATCCAAGTTTTAATTTAGTAGCTGGTTTTTGTTTTCTTCTGGTGTGATTTTTAATTAGCTTAAATTTTGTTTGATTTGGTTTGAATTAGGTTACAAGTTTTGATTAAAAATGTGTTTCAGAATTGAATAAATAGTGGTAAAGAATGAGTGAAAATTGTCATCTAAACTTGTTATTTTGGTGTTTGTAGGTTGTGCATGGACTTGAAGAAAGTTAGTGAAAAAAGGAGAAAATTTGGCTAAGTGTCCAAAATACACCTTGTAGAAGTTTAGGTCCATGTCGCGACATGGAGCGACCCTAAACTTTTGGAGGGTATTTTGGTCATTCGACCCAAATCGCGACATGCAAACCATCAAATTGAGACATCAACCTCAAACTTTTGCAAAGGCCAAAATTTCAACCCGAGTCCAAATTGCGACATAGATTCCATGTCGTAACAATGAGGCACATGCAGGGCACATGACTTGTCCATGTTGCGACATCGATACAATTAGAATACAATTTTAAAAAGGACTCTCTTCTTCTTTTGTTCTCACTTCTTCAATTTTTCCAAACCCAACCGTGAAACCCTTTCCCTAACTCTTCAATTTCTTCCACTTTCTCCCATTAAAATACCTTCCAAAGATCAAAATCCCCTACCAAAACATTTCATCATCATCCTTGAAGCATCAAAGACAGAGAAAATTGGAGTTTTGCTTGGAAAAATTCAACATCAATAAGGATATATTTTTGGCATCAATCAGGTAATATCCTTCTTAATTTTGTGGTCAAAATTTTGGCAATTGTGAAAGACAATTTGTGGGTGCATTTGAATCATTTATTTTGAAATTGTTGACAACAATTATCAATTGTTGGAACAATTTTTTTCATGCAAATTTAAATTACAAGATTGTGATATCGAACTAATTAATTGTTTGAATTATGTGGACTGTGGTGTTGGATTATTTAAATTTGTGTTGAGAAATTATGAAATTGTGTCGATAATTTTGGTGGAATTTTGTCTTTATTGTGAATTTGAAAATGATTGGTGCTGTTATATTTGTTGATTTTGGTTGATTTGTCGTGAAAATGACAAGGAGTGTGTATGGGAGTGCCGAGAGGAGAGCAAGAATGAGGAGTAAATGAGTGAGTTCAAGAAAAAGAAATGTCGAGGAAGGGACGAGTAGAGAAAGGGAAATAGGCTAGCCTATGAAGGAAATGAGGAAGTAGAACCTCAATTCTCCAGTGATCGAGCTCTTCAATTGTTTAAAAATTATGAGAAACATGAGGTAATTAGGCAAACGAATTTTTATCTATCCATGCATTGGAGAGTGTATGAAGAGGTGAGGAAGGCAACAAAGGTTCAGATTAGGGCAAGGCATAGGGAATGATTTAATGCTTCAGTTGACCATGAGTGCACTCAATGGGTAAAAGAATTTCATTGTAATCTTTGTGATCTTGAGGATGGTAGGATAAGAGTTTGGGGGGGTATTAGTTGATTTTAGTTTTGAAATGATTAATTGTTACTTTAGCATACCTCCTGGTTTATTTGAGCAATCATTTAACATTTTTGAATGATAAGGAGAAAGATATGAATGTGATTAAAGATGCTATTTGTGATGTGAATGTGAATTGGTTTCGTATCATTACAGGTAATACTGAATTAAGATTTCCTTGTCATGGACTATCACTTGTGGCAAAACTTTGGTTTTACTTTATTAGTTGCAATATCTAGCGGTCTAATCCATTGAGTTTCATCCAGAAGGATAAAGTGCTATTGGTGTATGCTTTTATGATAGGGATGCCGATGAATATTGGCAGTTTGATTAGACATGTATTTCTAGACAACAGAAGGTTTGGGAGACCCATCTTTTATGCGCCCAGTTTAATCTACCATTTGTGTACTATTGCAGGGTGTCCCATTAATCCCATGGAGCCTACAACATATCCCAAGTGTATAATTAATTGGGAATATGTCTATAAGATGGTTCAAGAGTATGAAAAGCATCACCCCGGAGAAGGTTGTGTAACAACCACCTTAGAGAGCATCATATATCCCTTTGCTGCATAATTGGATATGTATGTAATGCCTAGTCAATGAAGAAGAGTGGAACAGGTTACAGGGGTATTGGGCTTACAGCTAGTTGAGAATGCACAACAATCTCGCAGTGATAGGAGAAGCCCTCAAGACCACTTCACTTGATACATGAAGAAGAACAGAACAAGTTGCAGGGGTATTGGACTTACAGCCAGTTTATAATGCACAACAATCTAGTAGTGATAGGAGAAGCTCTCAAGACCACTTCACTTAATACATGGGTTCATCTACCGCCACCTCCACTTTGGCATTATGGCCCACCTCGTGGGCAATATTACATACCACTGGCAGTTTTTGAACATCAAGAAGAAGCCCAATAAGTTGGTGAGACCGGGGGAGCTGAAGAGGATGACCATGAGGAAGCTTAGCCTAGTGATGCAAAAGATGGTCGAGAGGAAATAGAGCAGGAGAATTGAAGCAACCAGTAGTAGTGGATATTGATGAAGTAGGGAAAAAGCATTGGACGGACTTTTATGATGATATGACAATTTTTATTATTATTCATGACTTAAAACTTTTATTTTCAGTTTTGTTATCTTTAGTTATTTTGCTTTAAGATATTTTAGTTTTGAACTAGATTGGCTAATGGCCTTAACCTGACGCCAAGTAGATTTCCTTTTATTGCTTCATGTATTAGATCATTTTGAGAATTGATTTGTTAAATACATGGTTTGGTTTTATGGTCATTTTCATTGATTGATAATAGGAGAGTGGAAAAGGGACTTAAGCTGATGCCATGTTTGATTTCATTGATGCTTTGAGTTTGACATTAATTTTTCTAGAGTTTTATTGATTAAATACATGGATTAGTTAAGTGCCCTTAGTACTTTTAATTGGTACTAGTTTTTAGATTAAGATTTTGTCGCAGTTGACTAGTTCTTGATAATTGTTGCTATGCTCTTATGTTAGAAATTTGGGTGAGTGGATGGATGAGTTATTCATCAATTTGAATAAAAGAGTCAAATTTGAGGGTGTTTGTTTTTGTGTTTTGGGAGTGGTTATTTGATATGTATTGGTGTGACTTGATGACTAGTGGATCGAAAATTGATCAATTGACTATTCGATGAAGATATTTGACTTACAATATTATACAATTGAAGTATTTGATTGGATCATTTCTTAGATTTAAGTGTGAGTGAGTGGTTCTATTTTTCAAAATGTGGTGCTAAAATTTTGGGAGAATATATTTAAAATATTATTTTTTTATCAAATCACTAAAATTACATTGTTAGCCGATTTATCTTTTAGAAAAAGTGAGTTAAATGAAATAGAAGGAATGGGACATTTTGTTTGTTTGTATAGGGAATATTATTCTAATTTGTGAAATAATTGGTTTTTGATATTAATCTTAAGTACGTTTTACTCCTCTTCCATAGTTTAGGGCCGTAAAAGGAAAAAAAAAACTTTTTGTTGATAGTAATAAGGCGAGTACGGGAGTCTAGCATGTATCTATGTCATTTCTCCGAATTAAACTATTAGGAATTGCTGTTTTAGTATACCAACAAGTTGAGGAGGAAATGTTTGTACTATTTATCATTGATATCATACTACTTAGTCCTTATTAGATTAATGTTCCCAAATTGTGTGACATATGCATTTAGGTAGATTTCTAATGAACTTCTATTGTCATACAACCTTGTCGGGATAGTTGACTAACTTTATAATATTAGTGATTTGAGAAGAAATTTTGTTTTGAATGAAGAGAGAACACACGGTCAAGCCAAGCCCTTACCCGCCTGAATGGAATTCATATTTCCTTCGTCAATTTTTGGGTATCTTTTTTAGAATAGTTAATGCTTAGTAATTTGAAGTCTTGTGCAGTAAATGAGCACAGTTTTCTTGGAAAATTCAGAAACTTGGATTGACTCATTGAAATATTTCAATTATTATATAGTATTGGAGGTCGTTTGGGAAGTTTCTTAATTGTTCTAAATATATTCACTGATCATCAAATGTTGTGTCAATTTTGGTTGTGTCAATTTTTGTGGTGTCTCTCGTTTGTTTATTTGCTAGTGAAGTTCTTTTTAATTTTTATTTTCTCAGACTAGAAAAATGCTAAATTTAAGGGTGTGCTAACTCTAGTAAACTAGAGTTATCTTACTCTAAATCATGACATTTTGTTAGTTTAAATTCTAAATTTTAGTTATTAATAGACTGTTTTAGTTAATTTTTGTATTATGTGTTTATATTTTAACTATTATTAAATAACATGAGGTTTTAGTAGAATTTTAGTTAAATTAGTTACTTAATTTGTTTAATATTGTGTAATTTAAATTGGAGGTTGGAAGTTGGAATAAACAAAGTACGAGGCCAAAGAGCAAATTAAGAAGAATTGAATTGCTAGAAAAAGAGTCCGTGTCACAACATGAATTTCTCCAAATTGTGACATAGAGACGGAATAGGATCAACTTGTTTTCAAGTCATTTTGCGACATAGAGGCGCAACAAATTAGTGATGGCGTTTTTATAATATTTCAACAACCAACTCCTAATTTTTATAGACTCGTATAATACTCTAACTATTTAAGATACAATGGATATGTGTTAGTAAACATAGTAGATAGTGTAGTTTGTAGTTTTTAGATTAGCCAAGACTAGAATAGAATAGCTTGACTCTCAAGTTTTATTTTAATACAAATCTTCTTTAATTTTCCTTAAGATCTAGTTTTTAATTCCTTGCAAGTTTAGATTTTGATTCCATAGCTGTGGTGGTTTAATCCTTAGCTTCAAGTAGATACAATTTTTATTTACTTCTACTTTAAATTCTTGAAAATCTCTTTACTTCCTTTTCAAGTTTTCTTAAAGTAATTAGGGTTCTTGTTAAGATAGAGCTTTCTAATTCAAACTTTTCACTTCCATGCATTAAGTTTTAGTTAATTTTAGTAGGCTTTCTTATTTCAATGCAAAAATCCAAAAAATATTTAGATTTCAGGTATATCTCTTTACAAATTCTAGATTAGAAATAGCATTTTCTTGCTTCACAAGCTTTCTTCGTGTTCTCTATATATTAGTTAGGTTATTTACTTGCTCTTTAATTCTATTCCTATTTTAGTCTAATTAGACTAAAATTAAGTGCTTTTATTTACTTTCTTTCATTAGAATGGGTTAATTAGTTTCTTAATTTCGTAGTTACTTACTTTTATTTACTTGCCTTGGTATATTAATAGTCCAATTTTGGTTTTAACTTGTTTACATGCCTTATTGCTTGGATTGATTATGATCTGTCTACTCAATTTGATTCGCCTAACTATACAAAGGTCCATAAATCTCGATAATTGATTGCCAAATAATTTTTGTGGGAACGATACCCACTCATTCTATACTATTACCAACTCCGTAAACTTGCGAAAGTGAGACAGAGTGCAGTGATTTTATGATGTCTTATTATTACCTATTTGCTTTAAGTTGACCTCTACCTAAGGGCTTGACAGAGGTCTGGTAAATTATTCAATTGAACTGAGTTGAGTAGAGAGTTTAGAATAGAGAAATTCTAGAGCAGTGATATTGGCAATATATTCTACAATGGGTTTATGCGGTCTCAATATGAGAGTCTGATGTACATTATTTTGTAACTCCTCCTCTTCTCCCACATATATTTTTATGTGTTGAATCAATTTATCTTTTGCTGCATATTTTTGTGTGCTAACAATTTTGAAAGAGAGGAATTTGTGCAAGAAAGTGCCCAAAATAAAGGGAATGGGAATTAAGTTTGGTTGGATTTTCCATCAAATTAATTTCTATAGTTAGTTAGCAAGTGGAAGTTTGATACTTACCTTTTTTGCTTTATAAATGTTGGTGTGTTCTTTGATTTGTTTCTTTCTTACCAAAGTTGTAGGTTTCTAGTTTCGGGTATTGTTTCTTTTGGAATTGTCTTGAGACATTTTCTTTGCATATCAATACAAGATCAGATAAAGTTTACCCAAAAATAAAATAAAAGAAATCTTTTAAATTTATTTGGACTCATAATGTTCACATGACCAACCAAGTTCCTCATTCCCTGAATAATCCCCTCTATATATTATATAAAACACATATTCTGTATTTTGTATGAAAACATTCTTGTAATTTTGCATTAATAAATATATATATATATATTTTGGCAAAAAGCTAAATTTTTTTTCTAGTGCACAATTGCCTTATTGGGCATTTCTCATTCTTTTTGTGAAGGATCTTGTGTTGCATGTCTAAATGAACACCGACAATAATAGACTTGTAAATATTATCCAAGTAAAAAATTTTTGAGGAAATATTTTTCTAAAGTAGTAATTAATATAGAAGATAAAATTTTGATGCCATTGCTTGCAAGTTTTTCACGTTAATTTCGGGAAAATGATATTTTTTTTGGATTTTTTTTAGTTATATTCAAGAATATGAAACATTGTATAAGGAAATTTTGTGATGTAAAGAAAATATACTTTTGTTAATTGAGAATGATGTGTTGTCATATTTATTTATTTTTTGTTCATAGAAACGTGCAATATGATAAACATTTTTTATGTAACGTAAATGACATTTAGAAATCATAAAAGATAATGCATGCCACTCATTGCCTATTATGATGGAAATATTTACTATATGTATCCATGAATTTCAAAGAGAAAAACAATTGCTTAATTTGATTGTATATTAGATGAAGAATGAATTATTGCTATATAATTAATTAAACTAAAAAAAAAATGTGTCAACTTACAATGCCATTAATGTATATATTTTCTTAAAGATAAATGGCATTTTTAAAGCTAATTTTATTCAACATAAAATGACACTTATACTCCAACAAATATTTTTTCAATTGACAAATATTTGTATTCACATATGTCGAAATGAAAAAATTTCCCAACCTGATGAGATGAAAACGTTGCTGCAAGACATTAAAGATATTGCATGGAGGTTTAGTTACCTTATTTAAAATGTTCACCAACAATACAGAATCCACTTCAATCACTATGTTAGTGAAGCCTTTCCGAGACCAAAGAAGAAGACCATTCCCAAAAGCCATTGCTTCTGCCCCCAAGCTTGATGTTATTTCTACATAAAATCCAGAAGAAAAACCAACTATAAGATTTCCAGCCGAGTCCCTTAGAACTCCCCCACCAGCAAACACTCCCTGATTGCTTCTATTTACCCCATCTGTGTTAAGCTTTACATAATTGTGAGGAGGCATCTTCCATGCAACTATGATAAGTTGTTGACATCTGAGCTGCATAGATTGTTCAGACTAACCAATTTGAGTAAGAATCAAATCCAGAAGAGTTATGAGGATTAGGGAAGGCCATGGAAATAAGAAACGACTTATTCTGAACCCCATGTATTGCTGAGTGAAGTTGTCCTTTGTTGTCATATAGGCTTCAACAATTGCTAGCAAATTAGACTAGGAAGAATCGGATGAAGCATCCCAAGAATTGACCTTTGGTCTGAATCCTACCACCAAGAGTTTAAGAACTGTTTCAAGGAGATTACAGAATAATGGCTAGAAACAAAACCCTAAAAATATTGCCAAACCTGTCGACCAGCCTAGCAAATTAGAAAGAGGTGCTTTGTTGTTTGCCCTTAGCTCCACAAAATGGCACTTTGAAATCATCACCACCCCTTTATTTCTCAAAAGATCATCAGTGGGTAGTGCATCACTAAGTAATCTCTACATAAAAATAGGTACTTTCAATGGAAGGCTCATATTCCATATCATTTGCATAGAAAAAAGCATTGAACCTCTTTCTTGATTTACTATTCGAGCAGATACTAGATTTCAATACTACGTTTGGCTTCTGCGACATAACCATGAATTTTAAGTAGCGGAGGCGAAGTTATATATTGAGCACAATGTTAAGCTAGTTTGTCATTCTTTTTTGTAGAACTAATAATATATATATATCCGATAGATGATTTGCTCGCGTGACAGTGAAATACCTTGGAAAAGAGTAATATTATGTGCCTTCAAGATTTCCTAGCTGATGATTAATGGCATAGACTCCGATAATTCATTCAAAGGTCGAGAGAGAGAGGAGTCAATCCACCAAGTTTCGAAGTGTGAGAGGATCGAAGACCCTCGAATCCTAAACGCATTTATTTGGTTGTCCAAAATGGCATGAATAGTTGTTGCGTTTAAAAAGACACAAGCATCTAGTTATAAATAAATACACTTAAATCAACTAACTTTAACTAGATGACAACCCACAAGTATACGGTGTCAAATAGTAGCAAATGAAAGTAGGGATCATTTCCACTAGGAATGTGTTCAACTATTGATTATTTTATTGGAATGCTATTTGAAGGTTTTGATTTAAATAACAGAGTTTAACAAAACTAGGTTTTACACTAAAACATGATAAAAATGAGTATTAGAATTTGTGCTAGCCAATTTTTCGGGTTTTAGTTAATTAGGTCAATCAAGTGATCCTATGTGCCAAATTAGGAATTGATTACCATTTGTAACTTAATCTCGATCCCTTAGCAATTAAGTCTGGCAATTTAATTAAACTAAGTGTGGATGCCTCCTACTATTTAAGTTAACCAAACTTGATTAACTGCCCATAGATTTCAAGCAACCAATTAACTAGGTGAATTAGTCTAAAACTTGTCAAGATCTAATTCTGGCTTTAATCCAACTTTAATCTAGGTCTATAATGGATGTCTAATTACTCCTCAATTAAACTAAATTAACCAGTGGAGTAAACAATTCTCCTAATTAACTCTAAAGCCCCTTAGTATTGCCTAATTAGCCCATTTTACACTTAATCAACCCATTAACTTCTACCCATAGAAATTGGCTTCACACAACCCTAAGCCATAACTAATTAATGCATTTTAAACTGAAAGAAAGCAAGTAAAAGTATTGAATTTAAACTAGCCATGAAAATAGAGAAATCCAGTGAAGAACGCAAGAAATGAAAGCATTAAATTGAAGAGAATAAATGAAAGCATTTAAACTAAGTAGGCATGAAATTTAAGAAGAAAAGAAATATATTAAACATAAATGAAAGTCTTCCAAATTGTAGAAGAAAACTATACAACAATGGAAGAAAAATAACTAGAAAAGAAAGGAAGAAAGGCTCAGAATTCCTTCCCAAGTGGGGAGGTATAAAATAGAAGGGAGGAGAAAAGAAGAAGAAAACAAGGGCGGTGGATCCTCTTCAAATCAGCCAAAAATGATGTTTTTATAGTGTGGTTAGAGGTAAAAGGTCACAATAGCCCTTGAAAGGGATAAAAATGACAAAAATCGAGCCTCTCGGCTGGAGATTACCTACGGCAAGGTGCCTTTTAGAGGACCTCACCTACAGCGAGCTCTTAAGGCATAAAGGTCGCCTATGGTGAGGCCTAGAGAGATCTATGTGGTTTCGTCATTTTGCTTCCAAAATCCCGATCCAACATTAGATTGATGCGCTGTTTTCTCCTACTAAACCTTAACACATATGAGAAAATTATTAACTTTAATAAATACTTAAAATTACTCATGAACATCTAAATAAAATTCTTACAAAAGAGAGCAAAAATAAAAGACAAACAAAGACGAACAAAAACCTTACTCCCAATAGAATTAGGTTAAACACAAGCTACAAATTCTAAACACAAAAAATCTAATAAAATATAGATAATTAACACCTAAATAAGTACTAAAAATTTAGTAAACATATACTAACACATAAAAGTAAAAATACACAAAAATACATACTGAAGCACTAAGAATGCTTGAACCTAGTAATAAAATCATTAAATTTAGGGTACACATAACTCTTGTTTCGTAGAGTTATCACACCTATAAACTTAAACTTTTGCTTGTCCCGAGAAAAATAAGAATAAGAAAAGAACAACAAAAATGACTAACACAAAATACATAACACCACCAATAGAATTGAAATGTTGAACTCTAGTGCACTTGTTAAAAGCGAAAATAGGGGTTTTAACTCAATAGACTCAACATTTTCACCTATCTGTGCATTTACAAAAGTAGGCACTAGTTTTGCGTACAAACATTACTTTGACTAATAAAGTGCCCATGAAATGCCAATTCAAATGCAAATTGATTTTTATCAAACAAGTCAAGTTTCTCACAAAATTTACTTGAAGTATAGAAAGATCATTAAGATTTGAAGTGTTTTGAGAAGCACAAATTGATGCAAATAAACACACAAGGATATTTGTTGACACTGCAAGATTTAGCAAAGAACTTCAACAGATGCAATGTTTCATCCCCAACTCTCTAATATCTATTAACCTAGATTAAGGATCATTTAGGACTTTTAGCCTTGTAATGTAGGTTAACATAATAGGGTAGGATAAACTTAGATGTAAGTGACCCAACTCATGCTAGTCATTTCAATACAAACTCTTGGACTATTATCCCAAGCAAATTTAAGTCCCAAAACTAGCATGACTTAACAAACCAACACTTGAAAGACAAAAACATTACATTTATTAAACTAGTCATTTCAATACGAACTCTTGGACTATTTATCCCAAGCCTATACAAGTCCTAAAACTAATATGACTTAACAAACCAACACTTTAAAGACAATTTATTAAACTAACTTTGAAGGCAAAGTAAACATTCTTATTGAATAATAACATAATACTTGCAATTATTTGCCTTTATGTTTTTTATTTTTTCTTTCATTTGATTTTCTTGGCAACAATTACAATAACAAAACATAACAATTACAAAAATGGGAAATATAAACAACATTGAACTCTTGACTTCCTTTCCCAACAAATACAACAAAAACTCTTCACGAACCACCATAAGACCAATAAATCACTACATTAAAGATCTCAAAAATATAAACAATGGTTAAGGTGTAGTGTTCAAAAGAGGATAAATAAAGAAATTGAATTGGTTAAATTATGTAGTTGACAAAGAAATTATGCTATAGGCTTAATGGGGACTCTAGGGATAAATTATTATCAGTTGGCAATTTAGCCTCAAACAGTCCAAAGAAAATAGCTAGATCATTTCCAAAATCTGACTATGTAACTAAAAATAGGGAATTCATACCACCCGATTCAATGCACCAAGCTGAATCTTACAAAACCCATAAAATATCCAAAAATGCATGTTCAAGCAAAATAAGCAAATAATGCTTAACTCATTTCTTTCTCTACTCACCTATACAAAATCAATTTCCAAATTTCTTGAAGTGTTTAAACTATATCAA
The DNA here is from genome assembly GCA_025175665.1 of Cinchona pubescens. Lineage (NCBI taxonomy): Eukaryota > Viridiplantae > Streptophyta > Magnoliopsida > Gentianales > Rubiaceae > Cinchona > Cinchona pubescens. Next base: position 1,396,821 of record JANKKI010000152.1, read on the forward strand.
CAATCAATTTAACTTGGCATTGGAAAAATACTTACAAAAAAAGTAAAGTTTGAGGTCAAAACTAGTTAAGAAGAACATTTTTATGAAGTAGTTGAAAATATGGTTGAGTTTCAAGGGTTAAATCCTATTTTTCACATGAAGTATAACCTTTGTTCAACATCCAATTTCAACTTTCATGAACAACAAAAATCACACCATTCCAATAAACAAGATAATAGACACCACCACACTTTCATATTATTCAATGATGAGTATAACTCATTCTACCACTTACTCATATCACAAGAAATAAAAATTACTACTAGAAAGCATGTAAACATATGAACTAGATAAATAAAATACTTCAGAATGAATGACTTTCAAGCATGATTGGACAATTAAAAAGCTCATGTGGGTAATGGACAATATTGCTCCAAGTGAATATGAATGCAATTAAATGTATAAGTTCAACTCAGAATCAACATTAGATTTCATTTCTAGTCATGGCAATCATCGACGAAATACAATAAATACTATACTAAGTAAGTGAGCAAATCCAACTAACTCCTACGAATGCCCAATCTAACCAAAACCACAATTCAAGGGATTTACTCTCTTGTTTTCAACCAATATAACAAATTCAAGTGGGAATCATCGGGACTTCACGAGGTTCCACTAAATAAAGAAAAACTGTCTAAAATAACAATAACTAGGGACTAAAAGTGTTTAAAATAACAAAGGTCATTTGTGCCCAATTCATCTTCCCCACTTTTGTTTTTGCAACAATTAGCATCAAAAGGATTTCAATCAATCAAGAAAATAGCAATGTTAAACCAAGCATTCCTAAGAATCCATCAAATCACTCAAACACTCAATGAAGACAATATATCAAAAACTAGTAATCACCACAACAATAAAGCAAAAATCTATTCTAAGTTCACATGGATTTCGCAATACATCCAGTATTCACAAGAATTCATGTAATCTGGCAATCGTCATTATCATTAACTAACCAAATTTATCCAAGCACAATCAAAAGTCATTTCAAAGTACCAAAGCATAAAATAAACAAACACAAGGATACAAGCCTTTATTAACCCACTAGGTTCTTAAACTAAAATATGTAAATTAAATAAAGCATAAATAAAGAGAAAGAAACACTTCAATAGTAAAACCAAGGATGGTTTCCGAGAGTGTCGAAGACATTGATTTTCGCATCCAAAGCTCCCAAGAACTTGAGGGACTTTGGCATAAGTTGATGTATCTCCAACTCCTTTTTGGCATGTATCCATCATTATCCACTCCTTTAACCGGTTCTTTTTCCATGTTACCTGAAATGGTACCTCTTTTGTGGTAACCGAGACAATCTCACACTCATTCAAAGTATATGTTGGTGGTGCTTCAATATGAGTCTTACTAACCAGGTTGTCGAGCATTCAAATCCAAGAGGACTATCACATCTAGCTTTAGTACTTTCACAACCCATTAAGGTTACATCTTTAATTGCTCTTCAAGTTGGTCGACCCCCCAAACTTGACTTGGTTTATCGGTATTGATGAGTCTTGATTTATTTGTCCCGCATTTGCTCATTCATCACCATATCATTATTTAGTGCTCGGGTGGTTCATGATGGTATATTGATTTTTTCCCATCAACTTTTGTGCTAGTACATCAAATTGAGCTTGAATGCATCATTGTAGACGCTACTCGTTTGCTCCATGACCATAATTATCGTCATCTCCAACCTTGCATTCTTCTCTTCTTCATAGGTTGGTGAGGCTTGATGTTAAAGTTGAGTTGGGATGGCAATGGAAGTTCCTTGAGCTTTACCCACCAATTTGTCTACAATTTGGGTCAAATGAACACTATGATATGCATATAGTATGTTTGGAGCTCGAATCGGTGTATGATTTCTTCTTAAGGTAGGCCATTTTCTTCTCCATATGTGCTTCTTATAATTCTTCTTTAATTAGAAGGGATTGATACCCAAGGTTGGCCTTTTCTCATATCATTTTCTCATCTCCATTGTAAGCTTTGCCATCTCGATTAAGATTTTCTATTTATGGACTAAGTTTTTCAATCACAATCACTTGTCTTTGAGCTTAAAGTAGATAATGATTGAATTGACTTTGAAGCTTTCAATAATAAGGATCCAGATGGTTGTACCATCCCATTATGGTTTAAGGGGTAAGGAGAATAACAATTGCAAGAAACATACTCGTTGCTCATGCCTAGACCACCATAAGAGTGATGATATCCTTGGCATGAATAATTCCTATTCATTCTTTGCATGTTCTTGAGGAAAGGAACTAACAACAGTAAAAACAAGGAAAATAACTATAACAACAAAAAATAAGAAAAGATAGGAGAGTTTAGACTACTAACTAGTCCAAACTATCCATAAAGTGAATATCTTTATGGATCTTTTTTTTCAAAGTAAGACAAGTTTACTACCTAAGAGGAAAATCTTTTTGGATTTTGAAAATAAGGGACAAAACTATGCTGAAAAATGAAAAAACCTTTTGGGGTTTTCAAGTAGGTTAAAACTACACAATATAAATAAACTTCAAACTAGTGTTCTAACCAAATTGCATCAATATTGACAAACATTCCTCGTCAACAGTGCCAAAAACTTGTTGCATCTAAAAAAAATAGAAACATCTAGTTATAAATAAAAACACCTAAATCAACTAATTTTAACTAGATGACAACCAGCAAGTATGCAGTGTCAAATAGTAGTAAGTGGAAGTAGGGATTGTTCCTATAAGGAAGGTGTTCAACTATCAATTATTTGGCTAGAATTCTATTTGACGAGTTTGATTTGAATAAAGAAGTTTAACTAAACTAGGTTTTACACTAAGAGGCAATAAAAATGAGGGTTAGAGTTTATGATAGCCAATTTCTAGTGTTTTAGTTAATTAGGTCAATCAAGTGATCTTATGTACCAAATTAGATGTTGATTCCCAATTGTAATCTAATCCCGATCCCTCGACAATTAAGTCTAGTCGTAAATTTAATTAACCTAAGCATGGATTTGTCCTACTACTTAACCAAACCGAACTTGATTAACTACCTATTGAATTATAGCAACTATCTAGGTGAATTACACCAAGATCTAATTCTAGCCCTAATCCAACAGTAATCCAGGTTTATAATAGAGGTTCAATTCTTATATCCCCTCAATTAATCCAAATCAACTAGTGAAGTGATCAATTCTCCTAATTAATTCTAAAGCCCCTTATTATTGCCTGATTAGTCCATTTTACACTTAATCAACCCATTAGAAATTGGCCTCACAAAACCCTAAGCCATAACTAATTAATAAATTTTAAGCTAAAAGAAGGTAAGTAAAAGAATTGAATTAAACTAAGCATGAAAATAAAGAAAACTAGTAGAGAAAGCAATAAATGAAAGCATTAAATTGAAGACAATAAATGAAAGCATTTAAACTAAGTAGGCATGAAATTTAAGAAGAAAAGAAATAAATTAAACAAAAATTAAAGTCTTATCGAGTTAAACATAAATGAACGTCTTATGAGTTGTAGAAGAAAGCTACACATAGATAGAAAAGAAAGGAAGAAAGGCTCAAAATTCCACCCCAAGTGGGGAAGAGAAGGGAGGAGAAAATAAGAAGAAAACAAGGTTGGTGGATCCTCTTCAAATCAGCAAAAAATGATGTTGTTATAGTAGGGTAGGGGTTGCATGTGAAAGGACACAATTGCCCTTGAAAAAGGGCTGAAAATGGCCAAAAATTGTGCCTCCTGAATGGAGCTCACCTATGGCGTAAGGTATAAAAGCTCGCCTATGGCGAGATGCTTAGAGAGCTCTACGTAATTTCGCCATTTTGCCTCCAAAATCCCTATTCGACATCCTATTGATGCACTGTTTTCTCCTACCGAACCTTAAGACATAGGAGAACATTATTGGCTATAATAAATACTTAAAATAAATCCTAAAAATTTAAATAAAATTCTCAAAAAAGAGACAAAAAATGAAAGACAAACAAAGACGAACGAGAAAACCTAACTTTGAATGGAATTAGGTTAAAGACTAAAAATTAGAACCTAATAAAATATGATAATTAACACTTAAATAAGTACTAAAACACATAGTAAACATATACTAATATATTCTAACACATAAAAGTAAAATACACAAAACACATACTAAAGCACTAAGAATGCTCGAAACTAGTTACAAGATCATTAAATCTAAGCTACATATAACTCTAGTTTCCTATAGTTATCAATAGTAGTCCCAAACCACAAGGGTAAAGGGGCATGAGATGAAGACATGTTCCATCATCTCTAAAGAATGGCAAAAAGGACATTCAAAAACCATGTTGAAACCCATCTCTATTAGAACATCGAGAAATGGGAGAATGCCATTGAGTAGTTGCCACATGAAAATGGATTCTTTGATTGGAATTCTCTTACTCCATTCATACAAACTTTATGAAAATAAAGCATGAGGATTACAGACGACGTTATATGTCGATGCCAAGGAGAATAAGTCTATGTGATATGTGGTGCCAAACACAGATATCCTGATCAGCCAATAGGTGAAGATTTTGTTGCATCACCGTTTGAACCTCCTCGGCCGAGAGATATTGAATTAGTTCTCCAAGATGCCAACCTACTTCATTGGAAAATACCTTATTAATTTTGATATGTGGCTGTCCAAAATGAACTTTACCTCCGATAGTGCTCCCATTCCTGTCTAGTTTGCTTCCTAAAAGGAATAGTCACCATCACGAACAAGGATTTGAATATTTGCCATTAACCCTTTGCATGTGCCTCTAAACCGAACTCGGGTTCATCAAATTATCCTTCTCTAAGTACTATTGCCTCATAAAATATGCCCAAAGTAAATTAGAAGTCAAGAAGTTCCACCAAACTTTGATGAAAAACCACGTACCACATCCTCCAAGCAGTGAATGCCCGTCCTATTTTCCTCTGTTGGTCTAGATAATGAGTGCCAATTTTTCTACTGCTATTTGGGAGATCCGTCATCATCACCCCATCTATAAAGAAATCAGCCACTAGTTTTTCTAGATCTATCAAAACCTACTTAGGAGGGTGACTGATAGATAAAATATGTGTAGGGATAGTAGACAAAACATTTTTTATCAAAATTAGTCACCTACCTAGAGAAAGGAGTTTCATTTTCCATCCCGCTAACTTTGATACAAAAGAATATTTAATTCCTTGGAAATAAGCTAATTTCCTTCTCCCTGTATATACTGGACAACCAAGACACTAGAAAGGAAGAGCTTAAGATTGTATCCCAGTCAATCTCTCCAAGCCCCAGATTGATCGACAGTGTTTGCCTCTGGCAAAGTAGTTTTTTACTTTGTTTGACCACAACTAGATTCATAGATCTCTGAGAATTCTAGCAAAACTTTCACATTTCATCTTCCTCCTTGGGAAAATATTAGGAGATCATCAAAAAAAGAAAGGTGGTTAACTTGTATGCTTCTGACGACAACCGCTCAGTGAAACTAACAAAACACGAGATTGAACTCGGAAACAAAATACAGCTTGATTGCCTTAACAACTTTTACTCGACAGATTTAAACTTGTTGATTAAGAAATAAAGAATTTAAAGTGACTATTCTTGACTATACGAGATATCAATCCATTGTCTATAATGAGACTAGAACTAATAGTATTTTCATTGGTAATCACAAGAATTAATCTCATGAATACCTAAGTCTTTGAAAGACAATTTGGAGAATTTTCTCACAAAAGTGTATTGATTAATGTTGAATCAATAAAATCAGCCAGAAGGGGGTATTTTTAATTGTAACAAGGGCTGACCACAACTCTACAAAATAGGTCTAAACAATATTAGGAAACAACTTGCCAAACCCAACTATCTTAGGATTGGCTAACAAGACAAAAAATTGAACAACAAATTCCTTTAAACAAATATTAAACTAAATTCTAGAACAATTAGGATTGCATTGGCCAAATAAGACCTTGTCCGAAATTAGGGTTTTGAACCCTTAATGGTCCTCTTCGAGTCTTGGACTCTTGGGGCTTGATAAGGAGTAACCTTCTTGGATTTGGACTTCTAAAACATGGACAGGCCTCTTGACTTGACCTTGGATGAACTCTTGGCTGCCACTTTCAAATAGTAAGGATTGTTGGTCCAATATCTCCTTGACAAAACCCAACATGGCTTTATGCAACTTCTTGGCCCTTGACCTCGTGATTGGCCCGATTAGAACTTGAATTGGATCCACTCCTTGAGCTTCTTGAGCTTGTTCCATGACCCCATCACTTGTTCCTTGGTTCACGTGTACGTCGTCTCCTTTTTGCATGAGATGATTCGTTCTTGAATCGATCCTACCTCAAAATTGAAAGAAGAAAGATCAGTAACATTAAATGTTGCACTAATGTTATACTTACCAGGAAGGTTGACCTTATAGGCATTATCATTTTTCGTTTCAAGCACTTGAAAAAGTCCATTTCCAAGAGTATCTAACTTAGATTTCCTTTTGTTCGAAAATCTTTCCTTTTGGAAGTATACCCAAACCCAATCTCCCAGTTGGACATGTGAGACTACATGTTGCGACCTTTATTAGCTTTTGTGGCATTTTGTTGGTCTTTTTTTGAGCATTTGTTGCTTATCTTTTATTGAATGAGCTTAATTAATTCTGCTCTTGTTTATCCATCAAAACTAGTTAGCTTCTTCACAGGCAAAGAAATCAAATCTAAAGCCATTAGTGGATTAAAACCATAAACAACTTCAAATAGAGAAAAACCAGTGGAAGAATGAATTGCACGATTATAAGAAAATTCTACAAATGGCAAACAATCTTTCCATGTTTTCAAGTTTTCTTTCAGAACAGCACGTAATAAAGTTCTTAAAGTTCTACCACTTCAGTTTGGCCTTTAGTTTGAGGATGACATGCGGTAGAAAACAATAATTTAGTGCCCAATTTTCGCTATAAGACATGCCAAAAGTGACTTAAGAACTTTACATCTCTATCATTAACTATGGTCTTAGGAATCCCATGCAAACGAACAACCTCTTTATAAAACAATTCAGCAACATGCATAGCATCATCAGTTTTATCACATGGTAAGAAATTTGCCATTTTAGAAAACCTATCCGCTGCCACAAAAATTGAATCATGACCGTTTGGAGTTCTTGGCAAGCCTAAGACAAAATCCATAGACATATTGAACCAAGGGTAACTCAGAACTAGCAAAGGCTTGTAAAGACCATGTGGATTAACTTTGGACATGGAATTCTTACATGTAAGACACTTAGCACACACACGTTCCACATATTTGCACATGTCAGGTTAGAAAAAGTGTTCTTTAAGCATGTCTAGTGTCCTAGCCACACAAAAATGACTCATGAAACCTCCATCATGTGCTTCCCTATCAAGCAATTCACGTAATGAGAAATTAGGAATACACAATTTATTATCACGAAAAAGATAGCCTTCATGCCGATGAAATTTATCAAAAATAGTCGATTTACATGCTTCAAACACATTTGAGAAAAATCTAGGTCTTTGGCATACAAATCTTTGACATGTTCAAAACCAAGATATTGGTATAGTGTTTAAATTTGAAATCAAAGCATATTGACGAGACAAGACATCAGCAACAACTTATCCTTTCCTCGCTTATACTGCTCAACATATGAAAACATTTCAATGAATTTTAACCACCATGCATGACATCGGTTTAACTTACCTTAGCCCTTCAAAAATTGCTACGACTCATGGTCTATCTGAATTACAAATTCTTTAGACAAAAGATAATGTTGCCAATTTTGTAAGCCCAAACCAATGCATAGAGCATCTTATCATATGTCGAGTAGTTCAACGCGGCTCCACTCAGTTTGTCACTGAAGTATGCAATTGGATGTTTATCTTGCATCAGGACTGCACCTATACCAATACAAGAAGCATCACATCCTACGTCAAAAAATTTTAGAAAAATCTAGTAAAAGTAAAATTGGACCAGTAGACAACTTAAAATTTAGCATCTCAAAAGCACGTTCTTGTGCTTCACCGTACTTTAAATTTACCTCTTTCTTGATTATTTTAGTTAGACCATAAGGGCAACTATAAACAGAAGTATTTCACAAACCTGTAATAAAAACTTGGTAAACCATGAAAACTTCGCACTTTAGAAACATTAGTAGGAGTCGGCCAATCATGAATGGACTTAACCTTCTCTTTGTCTACTTCAATTCCTTTAGAACTAACAACAAAACGAAGAAAAACAACTTCATTAATGCAAAATGGGCACTTTTTTAAATTACCATAAAGTTCTTTTCTTAAGGTTTCAAGTATTAGATGTACGTGCACAAGATGTTCATCTAAGGATTTTCTATACATTATGATGTCATCAAAATATACCACAACAAATTTCCCTATGAATGGACATAAAATATGGTTCATTAATCTCATGAAAGTACTCTGTGCATTTGTTAAACCAAAAAGCATGACTAACCACTCATAAAGTCCATATTTGGTTTTAAATGTATTTTTCCATTCATCCCCTTCTTTCATTCGAATTTGGTGATATCTATTTTTTAGGTCAATTTTAGTGAAAATTTTGCAGAACAAGAACAAATAACTTGTCTAGCAAGTCATCAAGTCTAGGAATAGGGTGGCAATACTTTACCGTAATGTAATTTATTGCACGATAATCAATGCACATACACCATGACCCATCCTGCTTTGGCACCAAATTCACTGGCACAGCACATGGACTTACACTGTCTTGAACATGTCCTTGAGCCATTAACTCTTCAAATTGCTTCTGAATTTCCTTCACCTTTTCCAGGTTGGCTCTATATACGGCTTTGTTAGGAATAACTGTGCCCGAGACAAAATCTATCTGGTGCTTAATACTCCTAATAGGTGGCATGCCAGGAGGAATCTCTTTGGGAAAGATATCCTCAAATTCCCATAAAAATGATGTAAAAGATCTCGACAAGGTCAGACTGCACAAAATAATTTTCTTTGAAGAAAAGAAAAATAATTTGAACTCATGGCTGTCTGTACTTCCATAAACCCTAAACAGAAATTAGATTTCTTTTTCAACTCCTTACCCTTAGAATTTCTAGTTTTATGGAAGAACCAATTCACTACTAGGGTTTTTGAATTTTAGGGTTTTCTTGGGGGTTTCCACTTCCCTACCCTTTTCCAATTTAGCTTTTTCCTTATAGTATTCAACAAATGAGTTCTTAATGTACAATTGTTCCTTACTCAATTGATAGGGAGGCAGTGGTTTAAGTACAATCTTTTGGCTATCTTTAAAGAATGTATACTTGTTAGTGTGGCTATCATGGTTAGTGTGTTTGTCAAATTGCCATGGTTTTCCTAACAATATGTGACTTACTTGCATTGGAACAACATCACACAAAGTTTCATCCATATATTTTCCAATAGCTAATTAAATTAAGGCTTGTTTATTTACTTTGACTTCACATACATTTAGCCATTTATATGCACATGAATGTTTTTGACAAGGCAAACTCAATTTATCGACTATTAACTTACTCACAACATTAACACAACTACCACTATCTATGATCAAACCGCATGCACGACCTTGAACAACACATTTGGTTAAAACATTGACATCTACCTTATTTTGGTCATCCTTGGTCTAAGTATGAAGTGCCCACAAAATCACCAAAGTGGGTATCTGAGAAAATCCTCTTGCTCCTCATCATCACTAGGGCCCTCCAATGCTGGCATGGAATCATCTTCTTCTTCACTCCCTTTACTTACCACTTCATTCCTTTGCATAAAGAGTGTACGTTTATTGGGACAATCATTGGCATAGTGACCTGCACTCAAACAACAATAAAAATTAATATCATGAGTACATTTTGAAATGTTAGAAGATGAACCTTTAACTAAAGAATTCATATGATGTTTAATAGGACTATGTTCGGATTCATTAGTTTAAGGGTTAGCTGGTCTCTTTTGAGTTGGATTAGAATGCGATGGATTAAAACCAATTCCTATGCTAATTAGAACTAGACTCAACTCTAGATTTACCTCCATTTTTAAATTGCCTTTCTACTTTTATGGCCTTTTCTACCATGTCTTGCAATTTAATGCAATGATACAACTCAACTTATATTGACAATTTCCCTATTAAGTCCACATAAGAATCGAGCTATAGTGGCTTCACAATCCTTAACTATATTAGCTCTCATTAGACAACTTTGAAGCTCCCTATGACACTCTTCTATAGATTTATTACCTTGCCTTAAAGTTTACAATGTTTGATGCAAATCACGATGATATGTAGAAGGTACAGATCTTTTACTTAATACAGCTTTTAAGGCTATCCAATCAGTAATTGGTAGCTCTCCACAACTAATTCTATTAGTTTTAAATAGATCCTACCACTCTAAACCATAATTACTAAATGCGGCTATGGCTAACTATGCTTTGTTTCTTTCAGAGTAGTTATGACAATCAAAAATAACCTCTACCTTCTTTTCCTATTCAAGATAGACATTAGAATCGAAGTACCTTGAAAAGTAGGGAAAGTCAATTTATTGTTACTAGTATCGTCGTCAACCTTACCACCATTTCGTACATTTTGGCAATTTCTTGATCTTGCACCTACAGCAATCATACAATTCGTCCTTAGATTTGTAGTCATTGGAATCGTAATTAAGATACTTAACTTGACGAGCTTGTCTCGTTGCACGAGTATAAGGCTCAGCTCGGCCAGCTTGCTGAGGTGGTCCATTCCATCCTTTAGTTAATGTCTCGAGAGAGTGTTGAATACTTTCAAGAGACATCACCATTTCAGCTACACAAGATTCCGAGGCATTAATCCTTGAACTCTTTCCTTCTTGGAACATTTTAAAATAAACCCAAAAAAGTCTAAGGAATTTCAAGAATTAGGGTTAGTAAAACTAAAAAATGACCTTATAGCACTCCTTGAGTCTTTACGCTCAAATATGAAGATATCAAAAAATTTCAATCATGTTTCACTCAAATTCAAGACTTTTACTCTCTATTGAGCTCACCACTCTTGCCTTTTTCCTTTCGCATAAATTCTCCTAGAAGTCTTTCTTAGACTTGAAAGTACACACACGTAGAACAAAATTAGTAATATAAACTAATGAAATTAGATGTGTAGCAAAGAATTAACAAAGTAATAGTGGATCAATGCAACATGGAACACACACAATGCATTTTAGAAAGCCAAACAATAAGATGATCGAAGAAAAACAATGGTTTCGGGCTAGAAAAATTAGCACACGGGGCTAAGGGGTATTTTTTGAATCTCACACTTTCATAGCCCGAGACAAAAAATATAGACAGAAATTCAAAAAAATAAAGAAATTTTAGTTGAGAATGATGCCATAGGAAAGTGGGAAAATTGTAGCAATTTAATTCAAATCCTAATAGGAAAAGGATTATAACTACTCCTAATTGGAAATTGGCATTAGTGTAATCCAAGTGGGATAAGGATTCAAGTTAATGATGTATTCCAACCACGAAAAGGATTGAAATTGTGTAAGTATATAGAAACAAGGAATAACTACAAGTTTTGAAGCACAAGCAACCATGAAAACCCTACTCAACTAGGGTTTGTGAATTCGGTCTTTTCCTTGTTTTCTCTGTTCTTCTTTTTGTTTATACTTCCTCGGCTATTTTTTTAAAGAAAAAGAATATGTTATGGGAACAATGCCAATGAACAATACCAATTTTTTATCAATAATAATAATGAATTAACACTTGAATATGAGAAAAATTACAACAATATTCAGTTCAAAAGAGAGCAAGAATAAGGTTGCAAATTTTCACGCACAATAACAAACAAGAACAAGAACAAACAAGCTGATTTTTTTTTTTAATTCAACTGAACAAGAATAGAAAACAATGAATTAACAAAGTTATGAATACAAGAAAACAAACATGTTTAAGAACCAGAACTCCTGATACCACTATGACACTAACCTCACTGTGAAACTAATGAGACCGGAGATTCAACACGGAAACCAAGATCGCCCAAACAACTCTGACTCGAAGGATTTAACCCCTTTGATTAAGAAATCAAGAATTTAAAGTGACTATTGTCGACTGTATGAGATATTGACCTGTTGTCTATAATGACACTAGAACCAATAGCATTCTGGTTGGTAATCCCAAGAAACAATCTCACAAATACCTAAGTCTCTGGAAGGCAATTTGGAGAATTTTCTCACAAAAGTGTATTGAATAATGTTGAATGGATAAAATTGGCCAAAATGGGGTGTTTTTAATCGTGACAAGGGCTGGCCACAAACTCTACAAAATAGGCATAACAATATTAGGAAACAACTTGCCATATCCCAACTGGCTTAGCATTAACTAACTAGACTAAAAATCGAATAGGACTAAAGTAACCCTAGTCTAATTTCAAACATAATTAAGAAAATTAGCCAACTAGCAAACTCCTTTAAGCAAATATTAAACTAAATCCTAGAACAATTAGGATTGGATTGGCCAAATAAGACCTTGGCAGAAACTAGGGTTTTGAACCCTGAATGATCATCTCCTAGTCTTGGACTTTGGAGCTTGAACCTTCTTGGATTTGGACTTCTTAAACATGGACAAGCCTATTGACTTGAGCTCGGATGAACTCTTGGCACCACTATCAAATAATAAGGTAGTTACTGGTCCAACATCCGATTAACAAAACCCAACTTGGCTTGATGCAACATCTTGGCCCTTGACCTTGTAATTGGCCCAATTAGAAATTGAATTGTATCCATTCCTTGAGCTCCTTGAGCTTGTTCCTTGAACCTATCATTTGTTCCTAGGCTCACGTGTGCATCACTTCCCCTTGGCAATGAGTATGGTAGTAAAGCATTTTCAGACTGGAAATGCTTCAGTCCTCTACTTAATGCTTCAGAGCATAAGATGAATAAATATAGCGAGTGGGGGTCCTTGAGACCAAGAAAAAGCCAGCCACATTGCCATTAATAAGTATAGAAAATCAAGCATGCCCCAGGCTAGCTAAAATTAAAAAAGTGAAATGAGGTGCAAAGCCAAATTTAAGCACCAATAATTCAAGGAACGGGCAAGACACTCGATCAAATGCGTTCATCATTTCCATTTTGAATGTCATGTTGTGACCTCTCATTTTCCTATCCAAAGAATGCACTGACTCTTGAGCAAGAAGAATATTGTCTAAGATGCCCCTAGCACCAACAAATGTGGACTGTTCAGGAGAGATTAAACCTTGCAGTATAGGTAACAATGTGTTAGACAATGCCTCTATAAATAATATTTTGAAAAAATTACAAAGAGATATGGTTCAGAAATTCTCAAAGTAGTCGGATTTTGTTTCTCGGGAAGTAAGACAATCAATATACTGGTGATGCATTTAGGAATCGGCACTCCCAAAAAGAAATCCCACATAACATTATGAACATCTGTAGCCATATCTCAACATAAAGCAAAAAAAATAACTTGACAAACCATCCAGGCCAGTTGCACTATCCTTATCCAAGTAAAACACTACTTCCTTGACCTCTTCCAAAGTGATCGGCTTTGTGAGTTCTCCATGCTGCTCATCGGACACTATACAAGGAATGTTCTACAAAAGTGACTCCATGGTTGTTGGCCATGGGGTTTAGTCATTAACAAGTGCTAGAAAAAGGGGACAACCTCTCCTTCCGAATAGGTTGCCCATCTTCTAGCCATTGACCCCCTGAATTCTTTTTGCATGTGCCAACTTTTCATATTTTTCACACAAAGTAGCATGCAAAAATTTAGAATTCGAGTCACCTTTTTGAGCCACTTTATCCGAACCTTCTGACGCTCAAACTCTTCCTCAAAATTCAAATGCAAAGTCAATTCCATTTGTGCCTGATAAAGTATGTCACGCCCCAAAAACGGGACCGTAACACGCCGCGCTAATGGTACACCGGCCCAAAGCGCAAGGCACAAACGAACAGAGCAACAAACTTAACCGCAATGTAATAGAACCATCAAACCATTACTTAACTATAAAACCGAATTGTTTCATTTTACAGAAAAATACGAATTACGTGATTTATAATTAGTACAAAAGATGCTACAACAAAAACAAAGTTCATCAATACAAAACCTATCTAATACACTACCCTCTCCAAACAAAGAGAAGCTTGGAAGATTATCCGAGAGTCCTACCGGTAATGTGGAATCGGAGAAAATCTAAAAGCGCTAACGCGATGGAGAGTCAAAACGAGCACCTAATCTGAAAAATTATACATCATCTGGGATGTGTATAACTAGCTCTGTCTGGATATCATAAAAGCTCTTCAAATGGGGCCAACTGTTTCGATAAACATCTAGATAGAGATAAGAACATTTGCGAAAACCATAGTCATGAAGCAGTTTCTAAAACTCTTATGCCATTTAAATGTCAATAAACCATAATCATAATAGTTTCTAAAATGTATCATGCCATTTAAACGTCAGTCTTTGTCCAAAACATTTGCCAAATTTATCTCTTCATTTCATCTCATAGTGTGCTATAAGCATAGCGAACAAATCCAAGTACGGTTTTGATTTGGAATATAATAAAATAGCATTAGTATCTTTTAGGCTCAAAGGTATGACCTACGTACTAGTCGATCTAGTAATCTACACCTACTAGTCCGACCGGGAGGTCAAGTTATCCCATCACAAGACCCCGATCAAATAGCACCTCTTATACCCATGGATGACTATAGAACCGGTTCTCCCCAAAGCGGTTCTACATTTCCAAACAAATCCAAAATTATATACCTAGGTCACCTATGAGCCAAAACAGTCATAAAATGCTTTCATATCAAAAGAGTTTGCAAACATATCAATTGATTAACATAAAATAGCTTGGTCCCGATTTCATATGTAAGAATTCCAAAACTTGGTAAAAGTGCAGTTCCAAACATCATACACATTCTAAAATCCATCTAAACATATATAATAGAATGTCGTTAAACATAATACAAGTGGAAGAGGGTCTATGTTACCCAACTATCAAATCAAAAACTGCACAAATGATCATAGAACGCGATCGCCGGTGATAGGTGGCGTGGTGCCTAAAACAGATATAAGAGGACTCTTAGAAGAGATGTAGAAGTTAAAGAATGACTAGGGAAGCGAAAACGACGCGAAACGATAGAAAACGACACCAACAGCTCTTTGGTCAGTCCCAAATTGCTTCTCTAGTATAATAAAATCCAATTCCAAGGTATTCAAGGGACCTTGGTTACAACCCAACTCAAAACAACATATTCAACCAACCAACAAAATCCATAAACGGAAAGATTCACCGGAGCAATAGCCGGGACTATATCAATAGCATTCCACAACAATCCATACCCCATAACCACTACAATTAACTCCATTACAACATTAGAGCAACAACCTATGGGTGGAATTCCTCTTTACTACCAAACTGAAATTTTTACCGATTAGCCACACGCATGATTCAAACATGCTTCCTATCCAACCCACTACCAAGGAAACACTTAAAATCATCAAAAGATCATTAAAGATCCTGACATCTTCAAACATAACCAATTATCCAAATTATCCTAGTTGCGCCAAACTTCCGCTTACTTACAAAATGAAGGGAAATCAATTCCACTTGGTTTCAAGTCTCAATTCCTATCCAAACTAACCTTAAAACACTCTTAAAACATCATTATGTGCATAGACATAAGCATTCATAGCATAACACTCTAGGCCACATATGGAAGACAAAACCCCAACTCATAATCTTAAAATTTGTAATCTAACCATGGAAAGTTGTTAAAAATCAATCCCAATCACTTCCCAACCTCCAAAACACTAAAAACAACCCATAACATACATAAATCAACACATATAAGGCTGCAAAGAGGGTTTTCTCAGCCATAAAGAATCCTACAAAACTTGAAATTAAAGCTTGGATCATAAAGATGTGTAAGCCAAAAGTGCTAAAATACAAAAATCTTACCTTCCAAGTGATTTCTACTAGTCTTACGTTCATCAGGTCGACTGTGAAAATGGAGGAAGAGGAGTTCGGCTGATACTGCTAGGAAGAAATGAGGAAGAAACAACAAGAAGAAGACTTAAAAAGCTTCCAAAGTTGACCCAAATAGTACCCAAGTTGACCAAATAGTCTCCAAGTTGACTATTTGACCCAAAAACTAATTTTTGCTACTAAATTAACATTATAAATCAGCCATCAAACAACACTCACACACCACAATGCACTAATTACACTAGAGTCTAACTTTTGACCCGTTTACACGCCAAATCCTAATGCATGGTAATAGAATGAAAAGTTGGCACATGCAAGCTCAAGAATTCAGGTACTTTATGACTAAAAATAATATGAAAAACATTTTAAACCAGTTAAAATCAAAGAACAAGGCTATTAAAATACTGGGTTTCACAAAGTAACTCTCGATTCTCTGGTAAGGGATCATTTTAATATTCCTAGTCTTTCAACTCAACAAAAATTTCAGCACTTAAAATATAATCATAAACATTACCAAAAGTGTCTTTGTTCCAAAATTTTGAGAGAAAGTTTGTACTTATGACATCTTCTTGAGCTTTTATGACAAAACTTTCATTCTATTACCATGCATTAGGAGTTGCCATGACTACTTCATCATCGCGTGAAAATTATGATGGTGGTGCACCCACATATGCTAAAATTTAAAGGAGGATGGCACTTGATTGTTGTGATTGAGATTCCATCTCAACAGTAATGGAGCATGATTCAACAATGTGCAGTTTAAATGTTAAATCGATGTAATTGGGAAAAGGGCAAGCCATTCTTGGTTAACCAAGATTCTGTAAAGGCATTTCCAGACGAGACCACCATGTCTCATATATGTCCACATATAACTGTTACCTAAAAATGGCAAATGCATATGATAATCATTCATACAAGAGGTAAAATCCGTTAATGCCCTAGAATCTAAATCGGAATGACCAAGGTATTCATTAAAGTAAGCAATAACATTAAAGTCAGCACCCCAAAAGTGAGGTCCCTTAAAGGACAAATTCAACTGTCAAAGACCTTCCCATAACAAAATTCGTTCAGGCATGTATTTTGTTTGGATGCCAGGAGCATTTAGCATCAATGAATGTGGCTGGGAATGTTTGTGTTGGACCCCAGTTATGGTAATCATGTTTTGATGATGACCAAATCGTACTAATAGCTTGCAAATAAGTGTACAAAAAATCGGAAGGCTCGGACGAAAATGATCATCTAAACACAATCAAGAAAAACAACCAAAAGTTGAACAACACCTTACGGACGATGAAAAGCGTCCAAAAGAAAGGAACTCGAATGCAAGAAAGCATCCAAAACATGATCAGAAGTGGTAGGACACATATGATCGTCCGAACCAGAAGCTGAGGTATAGGATGCGTATGACTGTCCGAACCATAAGCTTTAGGATGCACATGACCGTTTGAACAAGAAGCTGAGGGATAGAACGCATATGACCATCCGAACCATAAGCTTTAGGATGCACATGAACGTTCAAACCAAAAGCTGTGGTATAGGATGCACATGATCATCCGAACCATAAGTTGTAGGAAGCACATGACCGTCCGAACCATTTGGTTCAGACGAAAAGCTGTAGGACGCACAAGACCGTCTGAAAAAAAGTGCTCAAAATGAAGAGGTTTCTGTCAAGCTGTAGGACGCATACGACCATCCAAAGCACTGTTAATAAAGTTGTAGGATGCATGATCAGACATCTAAACCTTCGTCCGAACTCTTAACGGCTAGTTTTTAATAGCTAGTTTTTTGACCGTTGGAACTCAAATTTCAGCACATCTTTCATCTATAAATAGTCCAAGGACATCAGATTAATGTGAGGAACTATTACATACAATACAAACACTTGTAAGAGCTATTTTGGATGAACTAGACTAAAATATTGTGGGTTGTATTGGTTTGGGTAGTAAAGTTCTCTTGGCTCAACTAGAGGGAATTAGTGTGAACAAGAGTAGACTAGTGAGTGATCTTCAAGTGTACGAGTGAAGGGATAACAAGTGTACAAAAGTGAGGTTGTAGTGCAAAACCCTTTGGCTCAACTAGAGGAATTTAGTTGGTGCAAGGGTGAGCCTACTTTGTCACACCTGTACAAGAAGGTTATTGCCTCACCTTCTTTGAAGAGGCACTACTAGTAGATGCACTCTAGGCTTGAGAAACTTGAGAGTTTGGTTTGATATTCTTTTTCTCAATCTTTTATTTGTTCTTTAAGGTTTGATTGTTAAATATTTATGTTTGATCATTTGTGCTTAAGAATTCAATTGTTACACAAAATTTACATTTTTATTAAGCACTTCAAAAGGTTTGTTTTTTGAGACAACCTAATTCACCCCCCGTCTTAGGTTGCTTTTGGGCCAATAAATGGTATCAGAGCTTGGTCTCTTCTTATTTTGGTTTAATCACCTTAGAGTACATATCATTATGGCAATCAATGATGCTTTGTTTTCAGAGGGACATTCCATTACTAGACCTCCCATGTTTAATGGCATTAATTTTATTATTTGGAAGGAAAGAATGAAAGTTTTCATACAATCCATTGATATTGATTTGTGGTACATTGTTGATGAAGGTCCTTTTGAGGATAATATTCTTGATTTGTGAAAATACACACAGATTAAGGCCTAAGACTACATATCAGCTAAATGCACAAGATAGAGTAAATTTATCTTTAAATGCTAAAGTCATGAATATTTTGTATAATGCTTTGGATGCAAATGAGTCTTCTAAAGTGAAAGGTTGCAAATCAGCCAAGGAAATATGGGACAAATTGAAAGAAATCCATGAAGGAAGTGAAGATATAAGAGAGCAAAAGAAGTCACTTCTTGTGGCTAAATATGAATCCTTCAAAAGTAACCTCATGAGAATATTGACAAGATGTGTTGTAGGTTCAATGATATTGTAAAGGATTTGGAAGGTTTAGGTAAAAATATTCCTTGGGTGAAAAGAATAGAAAGATTTTGAATGCTTTACCTAAGGAATAAGAACCTAAATCCATTGCCATAGAAGAGTCTAAAAATTTAAATTCTATACCTATTGAGTTTTTGATTAATTCACTAACGTCCTTTAAATTGAAGTTGAATTATAAGGTACAAGATTATAAGAAGGCAAGGACAAAAAGAAACGTAGCATTGAAGGCTTCACAAAACGATGCAAGCAAGAAGCCAAGTGAAAAATCCTATAAATATGGCCAATTGGAATACTTTCCAAATGAGTGTCCATCCAAGAAGAAGAAAGAAGGAAGGAAGCCCCACTTCAACAACTTCCAAATCACATGGGATGATTGCAATTCGGATGGAGAAATCGAAAAAGAACATGAGGTGACTCAAATGGCTTTCATGGCCATTGGGGATAATAAGGTATCCTCTAGTTATGATTCTTTTAATGATTAATGTGATGATTCTTGTGATGATGATGATGATGATGTCGAATCATTTATTTTTAATTTTTAAAATGCATGAATGTTTGAAAGAATCATATGCTAAGAACAAAGAGTTAAAAATTAAGATTAATGCTTTATTGAGTGCAAACTCAAAACTTGTGCATGAAAATAATATGTTGATACAAGAAAATGGTGTTTTGCAGAAAAAAGGATTGGATGCAAAAAACGAAGATCAAGGAAGAACAAGCTTCATTGAAGAAGAGATTAGATGATCTTGATGTACTTTCGAAAAAGAAAAAGGAAAATGTTTTTGAAAAGAAAAGTACTAGAAATATTCTTATCAACAAGAATTTTACCACCTTTAGAAAGGATGGTTTATGCTTTGTAAAATATAAATCTTCTTTTTCTGGCAATAAGAATATTATTTGCAATTATTGTCATCAACATGGACATGTGAAAAATGATTGCTATGTTAAACAAAATGAAAAATTTGGAATGAAGGCAATTTGGGTGATCAAACATGCTACTAACCCAATAGGACCCAAGAAATTTTTTTTTGCTTAATTTTGTATGTAGGTATGATTGGATAGCACCAAGGGATTCAAGATGGATTATCAATAAAGAGTATTCAAAGCATATAAGCTAAGATGACATTGAAATGAGTAACATTTAAATTTTTTGAGAATGTGTTAATGTTAACTATGATCTCTTGAATATTAGTCAACTATGTGCTCACGCCCCAAAAACGGGACCGTAACACGCCGCGCTAATGGTACACCGGACCAAAGCGCAAGGCACAAACGAACAGAGCAACAAACTTAACCGCAATGTAATAGAACCATCAAGCCATTTCTTAACTATAAAACCAAATATTTCATTTTACACAAGAATACGAATTACAAAATTTCTTCTTAGTATAAAAGATGCTACAACAAAAATAAAGTTCATCAATACAAAACTTATCTAATACACTAGTCCCTCTCCAAACAAAAGAGATGCTTAATGATTGTCTCTTAGACACTACCTAGATGTGGTTCTAAGAGACAATGTTGTAGCCATTTTAGATGTCTCCAGTGGAGAATCCAAAAACGAGCACCTAATCTGAAAAATTATAATTCACGTGGGGTGAGCATAACTAGCTCAGTGGATATCATAAAAACTCTTCAAATGGGGCCAAGCATTGCGATAAAAAGAAAACATAAAGATAATAACATTTGTGAAAACCATAGTTATGAAGCAGTTTGTGTCTCTAAAATGTATCATGCCATTTAAAAGTCCATAAACCATAATCATAAGTAGTTTCTAAAATGTATCATGCCATTTAAACGCCAGGCATGTCCAAAACATAGTCAAAAAGATCCAATCATTTCAAAACATAGTATGCTAAAGCATAGCGAACAAATCCAAGTACAGTTTCAATCCAGAATATAATAAAATAGCATGAGTATCTTTTAGGCTCCAAGGTATGACTTTCAGTACTAGCCAGATCTAGTAATCTACCACACCTACTAGTCTGACCGGGGGTCAATGCTTGGCCCCATTTGAAGAGTTTTTATGATGCTCCACCTGTCTCTTATACTGGATTGAAACTGTACTTGGATTTGTATCGCCGGTGCACCCCAAATCAAACATTTCCAAATACATCCAAAATTATATACCTCGGTCACCTATGAGCCAAAACAGTCATAAAATGCTTTCATATCAAAAGAGTTTGCAAACATATCAATTGATTAACATAAAATAGCTTGGTCTTTTGGCTCATAGGTGACCGAGGTATATAATTTTGGATGTATTTGGAAATGTTTGATTTGGGGTGCACCGGTTCTATAGTCATCCATGGCTGTCTCTTATAAAGAAGTAAGACTGTGTATAAGAGACAGCCTTGGTAGTGGGTTGGATAGGATGACTAGGAAGCGAAACGACGCGAAACGATAGAAAACGACACCAAAAGCTCTTTGGTAAAAATGACCTTTTCACAATTTCGACCAACTTCGACAAGCTAAAATCCCATCAAAACACGTAGTTAACCCCTCAAATTCGTATTACAGCTAGATTAGGAGATAATAAGCTCAGTTTTTCAGAAAAATTGAAAAACTTCGCCTCTCCCTAGGCTATAATTAGGCTATCCTCCCTGCCAGTAAAATCCAATTCCAAGGTATTCAAGAGACTTTGGTTACAACTCCAAACAACATATTCAACCAACCAACAAAATCCATTTCCAAGGTATTCAAGGGACCTTGGTTACAACCCAACTCAAAACAACATATACAACCAATCAAAATCCATAAACAAAAAGATTCACCGGAGCAATAGCCGGGACTATATCAATAGCATACCACAACAATCCATACCCCATAACCACTACAATTAACTCTATTACAACATTAGAGCAACAACCTATGGTTGGAATTCCTCTTTACTATCAAACTGAAATTTTTACCGATTAGCCACACGCATGATTCAAACATGCTTCCTATCCAACCCACTACCAAGGAAACACTTAAAACCATCAAAAGATCACTAAAGATCCTTCAAACATAACCAATTATCCAAATTATCCTAGTTGCGCCAAACTTCCGCTTACTTACAAAATGAAGGAAATCCATTACTTTAGTGTTTCAATGATCAAGTCCTATCCAAGCTAACCTTAAAACACACGATCTTAAAACATCATTAAAAGCATAAACATAAGCATTCATAGCATAACATTCTAGGGCACATATG
Organism: Cinchona pubescens; assembly: GCA_025175665.1. Classification (NCBI taxonomy): domain Eukaryota; kingdom Viridiplantae; phylum Streptophyta; class Magnoliopsida; order Gentianales; family Rubiaceae; genus Cinchona; species Cinchona pubescens. The sequence goes on from JANKKI010000152.1 coordinate 1,418,928, forward strand.
GAAGACAAAACCCTAACTCATAATCTTAAAATTTGTAATCTAACCATGGAAAGTTGTTATAAATCAACCCCAATCACTTCCCAACCTCCAAAACACTAAAAACAACCCATAACATACATAAATCAACATATATAAGGCTGCAAAGAGGGTTTATTTTCAGCCCTAAGAATCCTACAAAACTTGAAATTAAAGCTTAAATCATAAAGCCCATAAGCTATAAATGCTAAAATACATAAAATCTTACCTTCCAAGTGATTCCTACTTGAAATCCAAGAAAATTTTTGGGGGAAATGGAGGAAGAGTTTTCGGCTGCTGCTGGAAGAAAATGAGGAAGAAAAAACAAGAAGAAGACTTAAAAAGCTGGTCCAAGATCCGCTGCAGGAGATCCCTGTAGCCGAGACAGTCTCCAAATTGACTATTTGACCCAAAAACTAATTTTTTTTTTTCTTAATTTGCTACTAAATAACATTATAAATCAGCCATCAAACAACACTCACACACCACAATGCACTAATTACACTTAATCCAACTTTTGACCCGTTTACCCGCCGGTACCGAAATCGCGTAAATCGAAAAATTTGCCGAATTGAAAAACGAATAAGTTGAAGTACCTTATGCCTAAAAATAATATGAAAAATATTTTAAACCAATTAAAATCAAAGAACAAGGATTTTAAAATACTGGGTTTCACATTCTACCCCCCTTAAACAAAGTTTCGTCCTCGAAACTTACGAAATCACGAAGCAAACAAAGCTGGATACTTCGATCTCATGAGGCTCTCAAGCTCCCAGAAAATTTCGCTCGAAATGATTATACCACAAAACCTTCACGTAGGGAATAACTTTATTCCTCAATGTCTTATCTTGTCGATCCAAGTCTCTTCTCCGGAACCTCCTCGTATGTCGTGTCCTTCCGATCTATTAAATGTTCATGGCTCAACACATGAGAGGATGGACTTTTAAATCCTCAACTGAGAGACATGGAAGGTATTATGAACTCTAGACAACTCCGGAGGCAAAGCCAATTGGTATGCCAAATCACCAACCTTGTTCAACACCTCATAGGGGCCTATATAGCGTGGACTCAACTTTCCACCTTTCCCAAACCTAGCTACCCCTTTAGTCGGCGATACTTTCACAAACACTTTATCCCCAATCGCAAACTCCATTGGCTTTCTCTTGCTATCCGCCCAGCTCTTCTGACGATCTTGAGCCGCTTTCATTTTCTGGCGAACAATAGTAATTTTATCAATCATTGTCTGAATCAAATCTGGGCCCTCCAAGGATCTTTCACCAACTTCATCCCAATGTAAAGGTGATCTACACTTACGACCGTACAAAGCCTCAAATGGTGCCATACCGATCTTCTGTGATAGCTTATTATACGAGAATTCCATAAGCATCACATGCTCATCCCAGCTTCCCCGAAGTCTATGGCACAAGTATAAGAGACAGAGCACAGACAGGCCGGACTAGCCTCATTGGCCATCATGAGGATGATAAGCGATACTAAGACTCAAAGTTGTGCCACAAGCTCTCTGGTAGGTTGTCCAGAACCTGGATACAAACCTGGGATCGCGATCAGAAATCATGCTCTTAGGCACACCGTGCAAACGGACAATCTCCTGATCATATAACTTCACTAATGATTCCAACTTATAGGTCACCTTGATGACTGTCTCTTATAGCTGTCTCTAATACCACATCACCTACCGCCGGCGATCGCGTTCAGTGTGCATTGTGTGGTCCGCCTGAGGACAAGAGGCGGAGGACTCAGGCGAGGGTGCATCCACACTGGTATCTCCAATGATTGCGAAACATTTATTATCTCCTAATCTCTGTCTCTCTGACACACCAAACATCTCTTATGTAAACTCAGCTTGACTCTGTTCTTTCCACTTTGGCACATCTCATTGTTCAAGACACTGGTGGATCGCCTTAAGGTGGCCCAATTAGATGATCTGGTTGTAAGTTTGTCTCGCCACAAGCTACCATCAGCTCTAACCTGAAACTCTGAGGTCTCACCATTCTGTACTTTCAACATTACTTTACGCAGCTCAGGATCATCTAATTGGGCCACCTTAAGGCGATCCACCAGTGTAGATTGAACAACCAATGCTGCCAAAGTCTGCTCAATAGACTCAACAACCTCCAAATTCAAAGCCTCAAACTGACAAATCAAAAGAGCCATACTAGGGCCAGCTGATTTACGACTCAAAGTATCGGCAACCTTATTAGCTTTACCAGGATGATAGCTAATAGTCAGGTCATAGTCCTTCAATAGCTCAAGCCAACGCCTTTGCCTCATATTAAGCTCTTTTTGAGTGAAAAGATACTTCAGACTTTGATGATCAGTGAACACTTCACACTCTCCATACGGCAGTTTCTAGCTCATTACTTTCCCCCGTCCATACACATCAGTGCACCTGTTCCTCCGACTGAAGAGTTATTCTTTGCTACATAAATTCGTATCCTCTGACAGTCTTTGACCCAAAAATGGAATCCGAAGTAACTCGCATTTGCTAAGCTTACCATACAACTGCTTTTTCCTCAACAAGCTCAAAACTGCTCGTACACATCTAGATGTGTATTCCTTCACCCTCAATTGATAATATCCGGACCGCAAATCAATCTTAGAGAAGTACCTCGACACCCTTAAGCTGACTGCTTGAGACAGCTATTTGGCTTATGTGATAGACTCTGATATACCCTATTAAGCTCACGGTAGTCAATGCAAAGTCTCAAACTACCATCTTTCTTCCGAACAAATAAGACCGGTGCTCCCCAAGGTGAAACACTTGGACGAATGAATTTCTTGTCCAAGAGTTCTTGAAGCTGCTCCTTCAACTCCTTTAGCTCCGCAGGTGCCATACGGTAGGGGCCTTTGATAAATTGGTGCCACCCCTGGCTCTAAGCAAATCTCAAAATCGACAACCCGCGACGGAGGTAAACCTGGCAGCTCATTGGGAAACACGTCCGGAAACTCTCTAACCACTAGGATATCCTCAATGCCTGGCTCTACTATATCAGAGTCTATCACATAAGCCAAATAGCTCTCACAACCCCTATCTAAGGCCTTAAACGCCTTCACTGCTGCTATGCTGATTATTGATGGTTTTAGGTGTTTTCCATTGTTGTGGAATGCTATTGTGGTATAGTCCCGGCTGTGCCTAAGAGCAATCTTTCTCTTTACGATTCATGGTTGAAGTATGTAGCCGACAACCTACCAGTACCCAAGTGTCACAACTTTGAGGACGGTCATCGGTACTGCTTATCATCCTCAGCCTCAGATGGCCAATCTGACATAACTCTAACCGACAACCTTCCAAAACAAACCTAGACTCCATAACCTTCCCGTCAAGGTCCCCACTCTATAAGGATCCTCTAACCATCTAGGTTTATCGAACAGAGTGCATCACATTCATTTGTAGCTAGATGTTTTCTTAGATGTCTGTTCGAAATGTCTCTTATACACATCTAAATTCACTAAGATCTTGCCTGCAACTGCTGAATCGGTCTGATCGGCCGATGCCGACTCAACGCATGCACCCGCCCGAGTCCTCCGCCTCTTGTCCTCGGGCGGACCACCTTATTGGAGGACTGGAGCTTGCTTTAAATGTGGCCTTAGTGACCATCTCTTATCAGAATGGCCGTGCTCGCCGCATTTAAAGCAAGCTCAGTCTAGTCACGGCCATTAGGCTCAGAGTGTCTTATACACATCAAGACCGGTATAATGGCTGCGATGGCTGACAGGGGGGTTTCCCTCGAGGCTGGCTCCCAAGCTGCGAAGAGAGTGGAAAAGAACATATTCGACGGACCCCTCTTATAGAAACCACCTTGTCGACCACGACTCCTACTCCCAGCTGGAGGTGCTAAAGTCCCTGTCCGGGCCGACTGTCCACGCGACTGAGACTGAGGATGAGACTGAAATGGTCAGCAATCTGGATGGCTAGATTATACATATCCTCATAAGTCTGGGGACGACCCACTATCAGCTCTCTCCGAAGCTCAGCTCTAAGACCCTTCCGAAAATGATACATACGCTGCTGCTCGTCACGCCAGACAGCGGGAACATACTCCCCAAGCCTCTGAAGCTGGAATGCATACTGCACCACGGACTGATCTCGCTGCTCCAGCAGATAAAAATCGTCCATCTTCTGAGCTATGATGGACGGGGGAAAGTAATGAGCTAGAAACTGCTCTCGGAATATCTCCCAAGTCACAGTGCTCGGTGCTGGCAACGTTGACTCTACGGTCTGCCACCACTTGGCAGACTCAGTAACCAAGAAAGGAATAGCCAAAGATGTCCGTGACTCCACCGGAATCTGAAATAACTCAAAATCCCTCTCTATCTCGCCCATCCACGACTCCGCCTATGTGTATAGAGAACGCGTCCTAGGCGGCATACTAGCTGATAAGAGTCAAAGACGAAAGTATGAGCAAGGAATAACTCTTCAAGAATCAACAAAAGAGGTACAACAAAGATTACATAAGCAAGGACCTCTCAAAACCCCCCCAAAACAAGTCAATCAATAACTCCAGGTCAAAGAATTCCAGATCCTGTAATGTCGCGAGCAAAACAGTCTCTTATACACATCTATATAGGCCCCTATGAGGTGTTGAACAAGGTTGGTGATTTCATCGAATACCTATTCTTGGACTTAGGATTCAAACCTATGCTCGATACCACTAAATGTCACGCCCCAAAACGGGACAGTAACACGCCGCGCTAATGGTACACGGACCAAAGCGCGAGCACAAACGAACAGAGCAACAAACTTAACCGCAATGTAATAGAACCATCAAGCCATTTCTTAACTATAAAACCAAATATTTCATTTTATACAAGAATACGAATTACAAAATTTCTTCTTAGTATAAAAGATGCTACAACAAAAATAAAGTTCATCAATACAAAACTTATCTAATACACTACCCCTCTCCAAACAAAAGAGAAGCTTGGAAGCATACCCTTTGTAATCCTGTCTCTTATACACATCTAGATGTGTATAAGAGACAGCTATTGTGTGGAGAATCCAAAAACGAGCACCTAATCTGACATTATATTCACTTATACAAAATTATAATTCACGTGGGGTGAGCATAACTAGCTCAGTGGATATCATAAAAACTCTTCAAATGGGGCCAAGCATTGCGATAAAAGAAAACATAAAGATAATAACATTTGTGAAAACCATAGTTATGAAGCAGTTTCTAAAATGTATCATGCCATTTAAAAGTTCATAAACCATAATCATAAGTAGTTTCTAAAATGTATCATGCCATTTAAACGCCAGGCATGTCCAAAACATAGTCAAAAAGATCCAATCATTTCAAAACATAGTATGCTAAAGCATAGCGAACAAATCCAAGTACAGTTTCAATCCAGAATATAATAAAATAGCATGAGTATCTTTTAGGCTCCAAGGTATGACTTTCAGTACTAGCCAGATCTAGTAATCTACCACACCTACTAGTCTGACCGGGAGGTCAAGTTATCCCATCACAAGACCCCGTATCAAATAATTCATAACAATCACAGAAGTCACCATGGCGTCCCATGGATGACTATAGAACCGGTGCTGACCCCAAATCAAACATTTCCAAATACATCCAAAATTATATACCTCGGTCACCTATGAGCCAAAACAGTCATAAAATGCTTTCATATCAAAAGAGTTTGCAAACATATCAATTGATTAACATAAAATAGCTTGGTCCCGATTTCATATGTAATAATTCCAAAACTTGGTAAAAGTGCAGTTCCAAACATCATACACATTTTAAAATCCATCCAAACATTATCGCGCGCTGTCATTATACAAAATAGATGTGCTATCTATGTTACCCACCTATCAAAGCAAAAACTGCACAATGATCACAGAACGCGATCGCCGGCGGTAGGTGGCGTGGTACCTAAAACAGATATAAGAGGACTCTTAGAAGAGATGTAGAAGTTAAAGAATGACTAGGGAAACGAAAACGACGCGAAACGATAGAAAACGACACCAAAAGCTCTTTGGTAAAAAAATGACCTTTTCACAATTTCTGACCAACTTCGACAAGCTAAAATCCCATCAAAACACGTAGTTAACCCTCAAATTCGTATTACAGCTAGATTAGGAGATAATAAGCTCGTTTTCCAGAAAAATTGAAAAACTTCGCCTCTCCCTAGGCTATAATTAGGCTATCCTCCCTGCCAGTAAAATCCAATTCCAAGGTATTCAAGGGACCTTGGTTACAACCCAACTCCAAACAACATATTCAACCAACCAACAAAATCCATTTCCAAGGTATTCAAGGGACCTTGGTTACAACCCAACTCAAAACAACATATACAACCAATCAAAATCCATAAACCAAAAGATTCACCGGAGCAATAGCCGGGACTATATCAATAGCATACCACAACAATCCATACCCCATAACCACTACAATTAACTCTATTACAACATTAGAGCAACAACCTATGGTTGGAATTCCTCTTTACTATCAAACTGAAATTTTTACCGATTAGCCACACGCATGATTCAAACATGCTTCCTATCCAACCCACTACCAAGGAAACACTTAAAACCATCAAAAGATTATCACTAAAGATCCTTCAAACATAACCAATTATCCAAATTATCCTAGTTGCGCCAAACTTCCGCTTACTTACAAAATGAAGGGAAATCCATTCCACTTGGTTTCAAGTCTCAATTCCTATCCAAACTAACCTTAAAACACTCTTAAAACATCATTAAAAGCATAAACATAAGCATTCATAGCATAACATTCTAGGGCACATATGGAAGACAAAACCCTAACTCATAATCTTAAAATTTGTAATCTAACCATGGAAAGTTGTTATAAATCAACCCCAATCACTTCCCAACCTCCAAAACACTAAAAACAACCCATAACATACATAAATCAACATATATAAGGCTGCAAAGAGGGTTTATTTTCAGCCCTAAGAATCCTACAAAACTTGAAATTAAAGCTTAAATCATAAAGCCCATAAGCTATAAATGCTAAAATACATAAAATCTTACCTTCCAAGTGATTCCTACTTGAAATCCAAGAAAATTTTTTTGGGGAAAATGGAGAAGAAGAGTTTTTTTCGGCTGCTGCTGGAAGAAAATGAGGAAGAAAAAAACAAGAAGAAGACTTAAAAAAGAAATTCCAAGGTTGACCAAATAGTACCCATTGACCAAATAGTCTCCAAATTGACTATTTGACCCAAAAACTAATTTTTTTCTTAATTTGCTACTAAATAACATTATAAATCAGCCATCAAACAACACTCACACACCACAATGCACTAATTACACTTAATCCAACTTTTGACCCGTTTACCCGCACCGAAATCAGCGTTCGTTTGAAATTTGCCGAATTGAAAAACTCATACTTTGAAGTACCTTATGCCTAAAAATAATATGAAAAACATTTTAAACCAATTAAAATCAAAGAACAAGGATTTTAAAATACTGGGTTTCACAAACTATGTCATTGAATTTGTTTAGAATGCTTGGGTATGAGTATCTCCAAATTTTATTTATATTAAGTCTCTACTTACAAAAGAAAGGGGGAACATTCTTATTTCTGAATGGCTTATTATGTTAGAAATTAATTTGCATCACAAGAAATTGCGTCACATATGTTTTATTGTTTTGATGATGCTTTTTGGTAAGGAATGAGTGATAAAAGCCTTGATATTAATCTTTTGCATAGATTTCCATATTTCTACTGGATTTTATATTCTTGAAGGGAAGAAATGTTTTGAACTTGACTTATCCTCTATATACTTACTTGAATTGTATACATAGTTTAAGGGGAAGATTGTGTATATAAATTGTTTTTACTCTTATGTTTTGATGATGCCAAAAGGGGGAGAAAATAATGAACAAAACCTCTTGTCTTGTGCTTTGTATGTTTTGGTTGTTTTTAGAATTGTCCAATTGATTTGTCATCATCAAAAAGTGGGAGATTGTTGGACCCCAATTATTATAATCATGTTTTGATGATGACCAAATCATACTAATGGCTTGAAAATAAGTGTGCAGAAAAATTGAAAGACCCGGACGGAAATGATCATCCGAACACAATCAAGAAAAAAGACCAACAACAAGTTGAACAACACCTTACGGACGATAAAAAGAGTCTGAAAGAAAGGAACTCGGATGCAAGAAAGTGTCTGTAACATGATTAGAAGCTGTAGGACACATATGACCGTCCGAACCAGAAGCTGAGAGATAGGACGCATATGACCGTCTGAACCTAAAGCTTTAGGACGCACATCACCGTCCGAACTAGAAGCCGAGGGATAGGATGCATTTGACCTTCTAAACCATAAGCTTTAGGACACACATGACCGTACGAACCAAAAGCAGTGGGATAGGACGCACATGATCGTCCAAACCATAAGCTGTAGGACGCACATGACCGTCCGAACCAAAAGCTATAGGGAGCACAAGACCGTCCGAAGAAAAGAGCTCAAAATAAAGAAGTTTCTGTCAAGCTGTAGGACGCATACGACCGTCCGAAGCACTGTTAATAAAGCTGTAGGATGCATGATCCGACATCTAAACCTCGATCCGAACTCCTAACGGATAGTTTTTAACAGCTAGTTTTTTGACCGATCATTGGAACTCAAATTTCAGCACATCTTTCATCTATGAATAGCCTAAGGACATCAGATCAATGTGAGGAACTACTACATACAATACAAACATTGTTGGTCCCAAAGCAACCTAAGAGGGGGTGAATTAGGTTTCTTAAAAAATATACTTTCAGAAATATTGAGATTTTCCAAATATAAACTGATATAATAAAATCAATAGAACAGTGAAGTAAAGAGAGAAAATTAAACAACTAATACTTCCAAGCTAGCAAGCTTGAAGCATTAAATCACTAGAATGCTTCACACACTTGGTGAGCCAATAATCTTTACAAAGTTGGAAACATCTTGCTCACACTAAAACTCTTTTAGTTGAGCCAAGAATTTTACTTACAACCACACTTTCATACAAGATTATCACTCCACTCAAAGTTGAATTGCACTCACAACTGCACACTAATACAACAAAGCACTATTGCCAATTTGTACTCAAATTGCTTTTCTCTAAGGCTTGTATTCAATGTATGTGGGTAGATGATTTTTACTTAATGTCAAAGCAGTTATTTATAAGAGCAATAAATGGTGGTTGCAACTACTTCCTAACAGCTAAATAATAAATGCACAAAAAGTAGCCGTTGGGGTTTCGGACGTCCGAGACAGCGTCCGATCTTCATGCAGTTGTTGAAGAGCTTCGTTCGGACGTCCGTGCATGCGTCTGTTCCTTCGTCCGATAAAGGCTTCAGACAGTCATGTTCGTCCGTAAAGCGAAGCAGTAGGATCCTATTTCTTTCTCCCTGTTCGTTCGGACGGTGCAAGACCCAGTTCGGACGGTTCAGTGCGTCCGAAAGCCCTGTCTCTATCAAGAACAAATAACAGACCTGTAAAAACTTATTTACAGAGTTAAGTGTTTATGTCATCATCAAAATAAGGTTTGGAAAACATCAATCTCCCCCTTTTTGATGATGACAAACCTTCATGGAGTAATTATGTAAAAACAATTGGATATGACTAATCATTTTGCAATAGAGATGACTACTAGACCCCTTTTGACATCATCAAACAAAGCTCCCCCCTGAGAATATGCAAGTATTGAACAGAAATTCATAAACAAAATGCTTCATATACCCAATTTAAAAATTTAACAGTACTTAATTTAAGGAAATACATAGAAGGGTAAATCTACGGGAAGTCCAAAAAAATAGAGAAATGCTAAAAACTAAACACAGATGTCAAAAGAACTAATGCGAGTCATTTTTCTTCTTGGAGTTCCTGTCTCTTATTGACATTTTGATGGAACATCTTCATCAGTGGCTTCACAGTCTTCCTCTTCTCCAGTGCGGCGTTGCATGATGAAATCAAACGTGTCGTCAACATCCTCATCGTCGTCTTCATCGTCATTTGCAGTACCTTGAGTATTTGCAGCTTCTTCATCGTCCCCACGAACATTTCCATCTTTATTTTCATCATTGTCGGAAGATGAGTCGAGTGGATATTGTGACTGAAGATTGGCAAATTGAAATTGAGCCGAAGCAGACATGCCAAGGCTAAGTAGTCATCATGCCTCTTGAATAATCATCTCACGAGTTTCAAGTCGCTTTAACTTTCGATTAGTGCGACGTTGAAAGGAACTGACTTGAGTGCTCAAGGATGTGAGAAGGCCACAGATATGAGAAAGTGATGGTCCAAAGGTAGATGGATGAGAATCATGGAATGGTGGAGGAGGTTGAGGAGGAGGAGAATGGGGAATAGCGAAATCAGATGTGGAGGCATGGGATTGTGAATGTGCAATATCAAAGGCTGCCTTAGTTAACCATTGATCGTTGAAAACCGGAGGCCTTTTCATTCAATATAAGATTTGTTAAAATAAGGAGAAAATTGTTTGTTTCCGCTAAAAGGAACCTCGAGGAAATCAAAAATTTTGGTGAGGAATTTCCCAAAGGGAATGTTTCTTCGGGTATCAGTAAGAAAGAGTTCCCATAGGGAACAAAAGAGATACCCAAAATCAAGAGGAATGCCCTTGAAAACACAAAAAAACAAGTAAAGCTGCATTTTACCGGGCTCAGTGGCTTACGATGCCCGTCAGTTGGCAATAACAAATTTGTGACAAGAGTGTATAGAATATTTAGTTCAGGAGTGAGCAATGTGGTTTTGGCTTCCGAGGCCAGTTCAAAATTGATGTTAAAAATGCCCCTAATCTCATCGATGTCAAATTGAGAGTCAACAGCGGGCCATTTATCTAAAGAAAAGAAATAGGAGAAATCATTTGGGTTTGAGACTTCACATTCAAAAATAGTGTTAATGATGTTGGATGAAATCTCAAGATTGGTGCTGTTAACACGAGAAATTAACGTGTCTCTTATACACTTTCGAAAGATATGGAGGTGAATTGAAGCACCATGTCATGATATACAGGTAAATCAATATGCACTAGGTGACCCCAATTTTGTTTTTTAAAACAGGATTTGACAATGGGAAGATTATACTCATCAAACAGACTTTGAGATGCAGGATGTTGAACGATTATAGATTTACTTAAAAGGGATGTATACCGTTCGGATACCTTGGCATCGATGAGGATTTTGGCAGGATTGGATTTGTGAAGACTTGGGGAATAGCATATGATTCTCTGCGTACTGGAGCTTTCCCTTTAGTTTTTCGTCCACGATTTGCTATAGAAGAACCTCCACGAGATTTAACCATTGTGAAGGAAGGGAAGGAAGAGGAAGAGAATTTTAATTTTTTGAAAGATTGATAAGAATTTGGTGAAATGAGATGGTAGATGGGGGAAAATCGATATGATTCAGGTGAGAAATACTCTGGAGAGGACAATCTTCCAACCAATTTTGGGAAAGATGGTAGGAATTTGGAGGGGGTGTTGAAGGAACAATTTTCGCCAGAGGATTTTTAGAGGTGAGGGTGACTCCGAAATGGGGAAGATGGACGGTTTTAATAGAACAGGGAGACCGTATGGACGGCCAAACATTTGGTGTGTGTCCGATGAAGCGTCCGGACGCTGATGAACGGACGGCCGATGGAAGATCCAGTGCGTCCGATGTTCTTTCAGACGAGGGTATGCGTCCGGAAGAATGTTCCAGAGAGTTTAGTGAAGAAAATGAATATCGTTCGGACGATTATGAGCGTCCGAGGAAGACAGGCAGTTTTCAGACCAAACAGAGCGTCCGAAAGATAGAGTCGTTCGGACGAACGAGTGCGTCCGAACTAAGAACCTATGCCAAATTGATCTGTAAAATTCCCAAACATTTTTTGAGAGATTCAAAGCGATCTAGAGCTAAGGGTTTTGTAAAAATATCATCCAGTTGATCTGAAGTAGGCACAAAATCAACACGAATTTCTTTTTTACAAACAAGATCTCTAATGAAATGATGCTTAAAATCAATGTGTTTGGTTCTAGAGTGCATAACAGGATTTTTTGTGAGATTAATTGCACTAGTGTTGTCACACTTTATAGGAACACAATAAAAAATGACACCAAAATCTTTCAGAGTATGTTTCATCCAAAGAAGTTGAGCACAACAATTTCCAGCAGCAATGTATTCGGCTTCAGCCGTAGAAAGAGAAATAGAATTTTGTTTTTTGGTACCTAAACCAAGACACAAGAAAATTTCCCAGAAAATGACACATACCACTGGTACTTTTTCTATCAATTTTACACCCAACAAAGTCAGCATCAGAATAACTAATTAAATCAAATGTAGAGGACTTTGGATACCACAGACCAAAATTTATTGTACCCTTTCGATATCTAAAAATTCTTTTAACAGCTATCAAATGAGATTCTTTAGGGCAAGATTGAAATCTAGCACATAAACAAACAGCAAACATGATATCTGGTCTACTGGCTGTTAAGTAAAGTAGACTTCCGATCATACCTCTATAGTGTTTTTCATCAACACTATTACCTTCTTCGTCTTTATCAAGTTTGGTTGAAGTGCACATTGGCCTACCAACTTGTTTGCAATCTTTCATTCGAAATCATTTGAGTAGCTCCTTTGTGTATTTGATTTGCGTAATAAACGTTCTTTCCTTAGTTTGATGAACTTGTAGTCCGAGGAAAAATTGCAGCTGGCCCATCATACTCATCTGACAAACTTTTTTTGCACTAAATGTGAAAAGTCCTTGCACAAATTTTCATTAGTTGCTCCGAAAATAATATCATCAACATAAATTTGAACAATTAACAAATCATTTAAATCTGTTTTTGAAAAAAGAGTGGTGTCAACTACACCTATTTTGAATCCATTTTCTATCAAGAAACCACTTAATCTTTCATACCAAGCTCTTGGAGCTTGTTTCAAACCATATAAAGCTTTGGAGAGTTTGAAAACATAATTTGGAAGATTTTTATTTTCAAAGCCCAGAGGTTGTTCAACGAAGACTTCTTGATCAATAAAACCATTTAAAAATGCACTTTTGACATCCATTTGAAATAATTTGAAATTATTGAAACATGCAAATGCGAGAAACATGCGAATGGATTCTATTCTAGCCACGGGAGCAAAGGTTTCATCAAAGTCAATACCTTCTTCTTGAGCATAACCTTTTGCAACAAGTCAATGCTGATTGATTTTGCTTTATTGTTATCTCCAATGTTGAAGTGACTTTTCCACTATTTTTGGATGTGAGATTCGTGAAGAGAGAAGCATCACCCGTCATATGCCTTGAACATCCACTATCTATGAACCACTTAGCATTGTTGGTGATGTTGAGTACCTACACATTAAATCAATTGATAACTTTTGGTACCCACATTTTCTTGGGTCCATTTGAGTTAGTGAAATTGCTAACAATCCATGCAACTTTAATTCCAAGCTTTTCGTTCTTCTTTACATAACACATATTCTTAACATGTCCGTGTTGTTGGCAATATCTACAAATAATATTTTTATTTCCATATAAAGATGATTTCGGTTTTACAACACATAAGTCATCTTTCTAAACGTGACAAAATTTTTGTTGATTACTACATTTCTATTTCTTTTTAAATCAACAACATTTTCTTTCTTTCTAGTCAAGAGAGCATTCAAATCATCCATTCTTTTCTTCAAGGAGGCTTGTTCTTCCTTGACCTTGGATCCCACATGCATTCTTTTCTTCTAAATCACAAATTTTCTTGTGATAGCCTATTATTTTCATTCACAAGTTTAGAGTTAGCATTCAATAAAGCATTTGATTTTTTGACTAACTCCTTATTTCTAGCATATGATTCCTTTAAACTATCATGCAATTTCAAAATGAAAGCTTCAAGATCATCTTCATCATTTTCATCATAGGAGTCATAGTTAGAATTTACCTCATCATCTCCAATAGCCATAAAGGCCATTTGTGCCGACTCCATTTCTTCTTCAACTTCTCCTTCGAAGCTGCAATCATCCCATGTGATTTGAAAGTTATTGAATCTAGGTTTTCTTCCTTCCTTCTTTTTCTTGGAAGGACTTGTCTCTCACACTCATTGCAAAGTGTCCGAGTTGACCGCATTCAAAACATTTTTCGTTTTGCTTCTTCATTTCAAGCCTTGTCTTTCCTTTGAAATTATTTGAATTTGTAGCTCTGCCTCTTCTCATTCTTCATTTGTTGATGTAGTGTTTAAGAAATCTTTTGGTGATGAGTCAACACAAAACCTTGAACTGTTGAACTCCAGTTATGATAATCATGTTTTGATGATGACCAAATCATACTAATGGTTTGCAAACAAGTGTGCAGAAAAATAGGAAGGATCGGATGAAAATGATCATCCAAACACAATCAAGAAAAACAACCAAAAGTTGAACAACACCTTTCGGACGATGAAGAGCGTCCGAAAGAACAGGAGATCGGACGCAAGGAAGCGTCCGAAAAAAGGAGCTCAAAATGAAGTAAGTTTCTGTCAAGCTGTAGGACGCATATGACCGTCCGAGACACTGTTCATCAAGCTGTAGGACGCATATGACCGTCCGAGACACTGTTCATCAAGCTATAGGACGCATATGACCGTCCGAGACACTGTTCATCAAGCTGTAGGACGCATGAACGGACGTCCGAACCCACCGTCCGAACCCCTAACGGCTAGTTTTTAACAGCTAGTCTTTTTGACCGTTAGAACTCAAATTTTAGACACATCTTTCATCTATAAATAGCCCAAGGACTTCCAAATGACTGCCCCAAACTACTACATTCAAGACAAACACTTGTAAGAGCTATTTGGGGAGAAATAGGCTAAAATATTGTGGGTTGTATTGGTTTGAGTAGTATAGTTCTCTTGGCTCAACTAGTGGGAATTAGTGTGAGTAAGAGTAGACTAGTGAGTGATCTTCAAGTGTAAGAGTGGAGGGATACACAAGTGTACAAAAGTGAGGTTGTAGTGTAAAACCCTTTAGCTCAACTAGAGGAACTTAGTTGGTGCAAGGGTGAGCCTACTTTGTGTACAAGAAGGTTATTGCCTCACCTTCTTTGAAGAGGCACTACTAGTGGATGTACTCCAAGCTTGAGAAGCTTGGGAGTTCGGTTTAATATTCTTTATCTTAATCTTTTATTTGTTCTTTAAGCTTCGATTGCTAAATATTTATCTTTGATCATTTGTGCTTAAGTATTCATTTGTTGCACAAAGTTTGTATTTTCATTAAGCACTTCAAAAGGTTTGTTATTTGAGACAACCTAATTCACCCCCCTCTTAGGTTGCTTTGGGGCCAACAATTGGTATCAGAGCATTGGTCTCTTTATTTTGCTTAAATTGCATTAGAGTAAAGATCATGGCAACCAATTATGCTTTGTTTTTTGAGGGGCATTCTATCACTAGACCTCCCATGTTTAATGGCATTAATTTTGTTTTTTGGAGGGATGAGAATGAAAATTTTTGTTCAATCTAATGATATTGATTTATGGTATATTATTTGTGAAGGTCCTTTAGAAGCAAATATTTTTGATGAAAATACTCATAGATTAAGGCCTAAGACTAGATATGAGTTAAATGCACAAGATAAAATAAATTTATCTTTAAATGCTAAAGCCATTAATATTTTGTATAATGCTTTGGATGCAGATGAGTTCTCTAAAGTAAAAGGTTGCATATCGGCTAAGGAGATATGGGACAAATTGAAAGAAATCCATGAAGGAAGTGAAGATATTAGAGAGCAAAAGAAGTCACTTCTTGTGGCTAAATATGAATCCTTCAAAATGGAACCTCATGAGAACATTGACAAGATGTATTTTAGGTTCAATGATATGGTAAAGGATTTGGAAGGTTTGGGTAAAGAATATTCCTTGGGTGAAAAGAATAGAAATTTTTTGAATGCTCTACCTAAGGAATGGGAACCTAAATCCATTGCCATAGAAGAGTCTAACCCTAAATTTAAATTCTATGCCTATTGATTCATTGATCAATTCTCTAACCTCATTTGAATTGAAGTTGAAATACAAGCTACAAAATGAGGAGGCAAAGGGAAAAAGAAGCATAGCATTTAAAGCTTCATCAAAAGGGAGAAAAGACTCAAGGAAGCCTCACTTCAACAACTTCCAAATCACTTGGGATGATTGCAATTCGGATGGAGAGGTTGAAGAAGAATATGAGGAGGCTCAAATGGCTTTTATGGCACTTGGCAATAATGAGGTATCCTCTAGTTGTGATTCTTGTGATGATTCATGTGATAATGATAATGATGATGTTGAATCATTTATTTTTAAAATGCATGAATGTTTGAAAGAATCATATGCTAAGAACAAAGAGTTAAAAATTAAAATTAATACTTTATTGAGTGCCAACTCAAAACTTGTGTATCCAAATAATTCTTTGACAAAACAAAATGACGTTTTGAAAGATGAATTTGTTTCAAAAACCAAGATCATGGACTTAGAACAAGCTTCATTAAAGAAGAGATTAGATGATCTTGATGATAGTTTGAAAAAGAAGAAAGAAAATGTGTTTGAATTCAAAAGAACTAGAAATATGTTTTTGAACAAAAATTTTATCACCTTTAGAAAAAATGATTTGTGCTTTGTTAAATATAAATCTTCCTTTTATGGCAATAAGAACATTATTTGTAATTATTGTCATCAACATGGACATATAAAGAAAAATTGTTATGTTAAAAGAAATGAAAAATTAGGAATAAATTCTATTTGGGTGATTAAGCATGTTACTAATCCAATTGGACCCAAGAAAGTTTGGGTACCAAAAGTTGTTACTTAACTTTGTATGTAGGTATGCTTGGAGAGCACCAAGGAATTCAAGATAGTTTATCTATGAAGGGTGCTCAAGGCATATGAGCTAAGATCGTATTGAAATGGGTAACATCTAAAGTTTTGTGTGCTTTCATTTATCAAGTTGAACTATGTTCTCTTGAATATTACTTGAAGCCTATCTATATGTTCGAATTTGTTTAGAATGCTGGGAAATTTGTATCCCAAATTTTGTCTATAATAAGTCATTACTTGCAAAATCAAAATTTGATTAGCTCTTAAAAATGGATTTGTTTTTGCAAGAAATTGCATCACACATGTTTCATTGTTTTGGTGATGCTTTTTGGTAAGGAATGAGCAAAAAATATTTTGATCCTAATTCTTTGCATGAATTCCCTCATATCTACTTGTCTACATATTCTTGAAGGGAAGAAACATTTTCCACTAGTTGAGCCAAGAGAACTATAATAGCTCTTACAAGTGTTTGTATTGAATGTAGTAGGGAATAAACTAAGGGGGAGCTTAAATTGCATTATCTTTCTTATGTTTTGATGATGCCAAAAGGGGGACAAATAATGGACAAAACTTCTTGATTGATGCTTCATATTTTATGATCATTTTTAGAATTGTCCAAATGATTTTGTCTAAATCATCAAATTTTTGATCATTTTGAACTCCAGTTATGATAATCATGTTTTGATGATGACCAAATCATACTAATGGTTTCCAAACAAGTGTGCAGAAAAATAGGAAGGATCAGATGAAAATGATCATCCAAACACAATCAAGAAAAACAACCAAAAGTTTAACAACACCTTTCGGACGATGAAGAGCGTCCGAAAGAAAGAGATCGGACGCAAGGAAGCGTCCGAAAAAAGAGCTCAAAATGAAGTAAGTTTCTCAAGCTGTAGGACGCATATGACCGTCCGAGACACTATTCATCTCTGTAGGACGCATATGACCGTCCGAGACACTGTTCATATGCTATAGGACGCATATGACCGTCCGAGACACTGTATCATCAAGCTGTAGGACGCATGAACGGACGTCCGAACCCACCGTCCGAACCCCTAACGGCTAGTTTTTAACAGCTAGTTTTTTGACCGTTAGAACTCAAATTTTAGCACATCTTTCATCTATAAATAGCCCAAGGACTTCCAAATGAAAAAAGGAACTACTACATTCAATACAAATCACTTGTAAGAGCTATTTGGGGAGAAATAGGCTAAAATATTGTGGGTTGTATTGGTTTGAGTAGTATAGTTCTCTTGGCTCAACTAGTGGGAATTAGTGTGAGTAAGAGTAGACTAGTGAGTGATCTTCAAGTGTAAGAGTGGAGGGATAACAAGTGTACAAAAGTGAGGTTGTAGTGTAAAACCCTTTAGCTCAACTAGAGGAACTTAGTTGGTGCAAGGGTGAGCCTACTTTGTGTACAAGAAGGTTATTCCCTCACATCTAGATTTGAGATACTATAGATGAATACAACTAGCTGTTAAAAACTTGGGAGTTCGGTTTAATATTCTTTATCTTAATCTTTTATTTGTTCTTTAAGCTTCGATTGCTAAACATTTATCTTTGATCATTTGTGCTTAAGTATTCATTTGTTGCACAAAGTTTGTATTTTCATTAAGCACTTCAAAAGGTTTGTTTTTTGAGACAACCTAATTCACCCCCCCTCTTAGGTTGCTTTGGGGTCCAACAATTGGTATCAGAGCATTGGTCTCTTTATTTTGCTTAAATTGCATTAGAGTAAAGATCATGGCAACCAATTATGCTTTATTATTGAATGTATAAGTAGACTTGAAATTTTTACTCTTTGGTTGGCAATGGATTTAGGTTCCCATTCCTTAGAATGAAAATTTTTGTTCAATCTAATGATATTGATTTATGGTATATTATTTGTGAAGGTCCTTTAGAAGCAAATATTTTTGATGAAAATACTCATAGATTAAGGCCTAAGACTAGATATGAGTTAAATTCACAAGATAAAATAAATTTATCTTTAAATGCTAAAGCCATTAATATTTTGTATAATGCTTTGGATGCAGATGATTTCTCTAAAGTAAAAGGTTGCATATCGGCCAAGGAGATATGGGACAAATTGAAAGAAATCCATGAAGGAAGTGAAGATATTAGAGAGCAAAAGAAGTCACTTCTTGTGGCTAAATATGAATCCTTCAAAATGGAACCTCATGAGAACATTATATTGACAAGATGTAGATTAGGTTCAATGATATGGTAAAGGATTTGGAAGGTTTGGGCAAAGAATATTCCTTGGGTGAAAAGAATAGAAATTTTTTGAATGCTCTACCTAAGGAATGGGAACCTAAATCCATTGCCATAGAAGAGTCTAAAAATTTAAATTCTATGCCTATTGATTCATTGATCAATTCTCTAACCTCATTTGAATTGAAGTTGAAATACAAGCTACAAAATGAGGAGGCAAAGGAAAAAGATGTGTATAAGAATTTAAATTTTTAGACTCTTCTATGAGAAAAGATCTCAAGGAAGCATCACTTCAACAACTTCCAAATCACTTAGAAGTGATGATTGCAATTCGGATGGAGAGGTTGAAGAAGAATATGAGGAGGCTCAAATGGCTTTTATGGCACTTGGCAATAATGAGGTATCCTCTAGTTGTGATTCTTGTGATGATTCATGTGATAATGATAATGATGATGTTGAATCATTTATTTTTAAAATGCATGAATGTTTGAGTAGAAGAATCATATGCTAAGAACAAAGAGTTAAAAATTAAAATTAATACTTTATTGAGTGCCAACTCAAAACTTGTGTATGAAAATAATTCTTTGACAAAACAAAATGTGTATTTGAAAGAAAAATTTGTTGGAAAAACCAAGATCATGGAAGAACAAGCTTCATTAAAGAAGAGATTAGATGATCTTGATGATAGTTTGAAAAAGAAGAAAGAAAATGTGTTTGAAAACAAAAGAACTAGAAATATGTTTTTGAACAAAAATTTTATCACCTTTAGAAAAAATGATTTGTGCTTTCTTAAATATAAATCTTCCTTTTATGGCAATACAGAACATTATTTGTAATTATTGTCATCAACATGGACATATAAAGAAAAATTGTTATGTTAAAAGAAATGAAAAATTAGGAATAAATTCTATTTGGGTGATTAAGCATGTTACTAATCCAATTGGACCCAAGAAAGTTTGGGTACCAAAAGTTGTTACTTAACTTTGTATGTAGGTAATGACCTGCTTGGAGAGCACCAAGGAATTCAAGATAGTTTATCTATGAAGGGTGCTCAAGGCATATGAGCTAAGATCGTATTGAAATGGGTAACATCTAAAGTTTTGTGTGCTTTCATTTATCAAGTTGAACTATGTTCTCTTGAATATTACTCATCTATATGTTCGAATTTGTTTAGAATGCTGGGAAATTTGTATCCCATATTTTGTCTATAATAAGTCACTACTTGCAAAAGAAAGGGGGAGCATTCTCTTTTTTTAATGGATTTGTTTTTGCAAGAAATTGCATCACACATGTTTCATTGTTTTGGTGATGCTTTTTGGTAAGGAATGAGCAAAAAATATTTTGATACTAATTCTTTGCATGAATTCCCTCATATCTACTTGAATACATATTCTTGAAGGGAAGAAACATTTTGCATAACTTGACTTATTCTCCATGTACTCATATTGAATTATATTCAGCTTTCAAAACAAAATAAACTAAGGGGAGCTTAAATTGCATTATCTCGGAGATATTCAAGAGAACATAGTTCAACTTGATAAATGAAAGCACACAAGACTTTAGAGACAGCTATGAGATCGGATGAAAATGATCATCCAAACACAATCAAGAAAAACAACCAAAAAGTTGAACAACACCTTCGGACGATGAAGAGTGTCCGAAAGAAAGGAGATCGGACGCAAGGAAGCGTCCGAAAAAAGGAGCTCAAAATGAAGTAAGTTTCTGTCAAGCTTTAGGACGCATATGACCGTCCGAGACACTGTTCATAAGAAGCTGTAGGACGCATATGACCGTCCGAGACACTGTTCATCAAGCTATAGGACGCATATGACCGTCCGAGACACTGTTCATCAAGCTGTAGGACGCATGAACGCAGGTGGGTGACGTCCGAACCCACCGTCCGAACCCCTAACGGCTAGTTTTTAACAGCTAGTTTTTTGACCGTTAGAACTCAAATTTTAGCACATCTTTCATCTATAAATAGCCCAAGGACTTCCAAATGAAAAAAGGAACTACTACATTCAATACAAACACTTGTAAGAGCTATTTGGGAGAAATAGGCTAAAATATTGTGGGTTGTATTGGTTTGAGTAGTATAGTTCTCTTGGCTCAACTAGTGGGAATTAGTGTGAGTAAGAGTAGACTAGTGAGTGATCTTCAAGTGTAAGAGTGGAGGGATAACAAGTGTACAAAAGTGAGGTTGTAGTGTAAAACCCTTTAGCTCAACTAGAGGAACTTAGTTGGTGCAAGGGTGAGCCTACTTTGTGTACAAGAAGGTTATTGCCTCACCTTCTTTGAAGAGGCACTACTAGTGGATGTACTCCAAGCTTGAGAAGCTTGGGAGTTCGGTTTAATATTCTTTATCTTAATCTTTTATTTGTTCTTGTCTCTTATACACAAGAGACAGGTATAAGCTTGGAGTACATCCTTTAGTAGTGCCTCTTCAAAGTTTGTTATTTGAGACAACCTAATTCACCCCCCTCTTAGGTTGCTTTGGGGCCAACAATTGGTATCAGAGCATTGGTCTCTTTATTTTGCTTAAATTGCATTAGAGTAAAGATCATGGCAACCAATTATGCTTTGTTTTTTGAGGGGCATTCTATCACTAGACCTCCCATGTTTAATGGCATTAGTTTTGCCTTTTTGGAGGGATAGAATGAAAATTTTTGTTCAATCTAATGATATTGATTTATGGTATATTATTTGTGAAGGTCCTTTAGAAGCAAATATTTTTGATGAAAATACTCATAGATTAAGGCCTAAGACTAGATATGAGTTAAATTCACAAGATAAAATAAATTTATCTTTAAATGCTAAAGCCATTAATATTTTGTATAATGCTTTGGATGCAGATGAGTTCTTTATGTCTAAAGTAAAAGGTTGCATATCGGCCAAGGAGATATGGGACAAATTGAAAGAAATCCATGAAGGAAGTGAAGATATTAGAGAGCAAAAGAAGTCACTTCTTGTGGCTAAATATGAATCCTTCAAAATGGAACCTCATGAGAACATTGACAAGATGTATTTTAGGTTCAATGATATGGTAAAGGATTTGGAAGGTTTGGGCAAAGAATATTCCTTGGGTGAAAAGAATAGAATTTTTTGAATGCTCTACCTAAGGAATGGGAACCTAAATCCATTGCCATAGAAGAGTCTAAAAATTTAAATTCTATGCCTATTGATTCATTGATCAATTCTCTAACCTCATTTGAATTGAAGTTGAAATACAAGCTACAAAATGAGGAGGCAAAGGGAAAAAGAAGCATAGCATTTAAAGCTTCATCAAAAGGGAGAAAAGACTCAAGGAAGCCTCACTTCAACAACTTATCATCACTTGGGATGATTGCAATTCGGATGGAGAGGTTGATAAGAAGAATATGAGGAGGCTCAAATGGCTTTTATGGCACTTGGCAATAATGAGGTATCCTCTAGTTGTGATTCTTGTGATGATTCATGTGATAATGATAATGATGATGTTGAATCATTTATTTTTAAAATGCATGAATGTTTGAAAGAATCATATGCTAAGAACAAAGAGTTAAAAATTAAAATTAATACTTTATTGAGTGCCAACTCAAAACTTGTGTATGAAAATAATTCTTTGACAAAACAAAATGACATTTTGAAAGAAAAATTTGTTGGAAAAACCAAGATCATGGAAGAACAAGCTTCATTAAAGAAGAGATTAGATGATCTTGATGATAGTTTGAAAAAGAAGAAAGAAAATGTGTTTGAAAACAAAAGAACTAGAAATATGTTTTTGAACAAAAATTTTATCACCTTTAGAAAAAATGATTTGTGCTTTGTTAAATATAAATCTTCCTTTTATGGCAATAAGAACATTATTTGTAATTATTGTCATCAACATCGGACATATAAAGAAAAATTGTTATGTTAAAAGAAATGAAAAATTAGGAATAAATTCTATTTGGGTGATTAAGCATGTTACTAATCCAATTGGACCCAAGAAAGTTTGGGTACCAAAAGTTGTTACTTAACTTTGTATGTAGGTATGCTTGGAGAGCACCAAGGAATTCAAGATAGTTTATCTATGAAGGGTGCTCAAGGCATATGAGCTAAGATCGTATTGAAATGGGTAACATCTAAAGTTTTGTGTGCTTTCATTTATCAAGTTGAACTATGTTCTCTTGAATATTACTCATCTATATGTTCGAATTTGTTTAGAATGCTGGGAAATTTGTATCCCAAATTTTGTCTATAATAAGTCACTACTTGCAAAAGAAAGGGGGAGCATTCTCTTTTTTTAATGGATTTGTTTTTGCAAGAAATTGCATCACACATGTTTCATTGTTTTGGTGATGCTTTTTGGTAAGGAATGAGCAAAAAATATTTTGATCCTAATTCTTTGCATAGAATTCCCTCATATCTACTTGAATACATATTCTTGAAGGGAAGAAACATTTTGCATAACTTGACTTATTCTCCATGTACTCATATTGAATTATATTCACCTTTCAAGGGAGGGAATAAACTAAGGGGGAGCTTAAATTGCATTATCTTTCTTATGTTTTGATGATGCCAAAAGGGGGAGAAAATAATGGACAAAACTTCTTGATTGATGCTTCATATTTTATGATTGTTTTTAGAATTGTCCAAATGATTTGTCATCATCAAAAAGGGGGAGATTTTTGAACTCCAGTTATGATAATCATGTTTTGATGATGACCAAATCATACTAATGGTTTCCAAACAAGTGTGCAGAAAAATAGGAAGGATCAGATGAAAATGATCATCCAAACACAATCAAGAAAAACAACCAAAAGTTTAACAACACCTTTCGGACGATGAAGAGCGTCCGAAAGAAAGGAGATCGGACGCAAGGAAGCGTCCGAAAAAAGGAGCTCAAAATGAAGTAAGTTGTCTCTGTCAAGCTTTAGGACGCATATGACCGTCCGAGACACTGTTCATCAAGCTTCTTAAGGACGTCATATGACCGTCCGAGACACTGTGTCATCAAGTTTATAGTCTGTCTCTTTGACCGTCCGAGACACTGTTCATCAAGCTGTAGGACGCATGAACGGACGTCCGAACCCACCGTCCGAACCCCTAACGGCTAGTTTTTAACAGCTAGTTTTTTGACCGTTAGAACTCAAATTTTAGCACATCTTTCATCTATAAATAGCCCAAGGACTTCCAAATGAAAAAAGGAACTACTACATTCAATACAAACACTTGTAAGAGCTATTTGGGGAGAAATAGGCTAAAATATTGTGGGTTGTATTGGTTTGAGTAGTATAGTTCTCTTGGCTCAACTAGTGGGAATTAGTGTGAGTAAGAGTAGACTAGTGAGTGATCTTCAAGTGTAAGAGTGGAGGGATAACAAGTGTACAAAAGTGAGGTTGTAGTGTAAAACCCTTTAGCTCAACTAGAGGACATCTAGACTTAGTTGGTGCAAGGGTGAGCCTACTTTGTGTACAAGAAGGTTATTGCCTCACCTTCTTTGAAGAGGCACTACTAGTGGATGTACTCCAAGCTTGAGAAGCTTGGGAGTTCGGTTTAATATTCTTTATCTTAATCTTTTATTTGTTCTTTAAGCTTCGATTGCTAAACATTTATCTTTGATCATTTGTGCTTAAGTATTCATTTGTTGCACAAAGTTTGTATTTTCATTAAGCACTTCAAAAGGTTTGTTTTTTGAGACAACCTAATTCACCCCCCCTCTTAGGTTGCTTTGGGGCCAACAATTGGTATCAGAGCATTGGTCTCTTTATTTTGCTTAAATTGCATTAGAGTAAAGATCATGGCAACCAATTATGCTTTGTTTTTGAGGGGCATTCTATCACTAGTGCCTCCCATGTTTAATGGCATTAATTTTGTTTTTTGGAGGGATAGAATGAAAATTTTTGTTCAATCTAATGATATTGATTTATGGTATATTATTTGTGTAAGGTCCTTTAGAAGCAAATATTTTTGATGAAAATACTCATAGATTAAGGCCTAAGACTAGATATGAGTTAAATTCACAAGATAAAATAAATTTATCTTTAAATGCTAAAGCCATTAATATTTTGTATAATGCTTTGGATGCAGATGAGTTCTCTAAAGTAAAAGGTTGCATATCGGCCAAGGAGATATGGGACAAATTGAAAGAAATCCATGAAGGAAGTGAAGATATTAGAGAGCAAAAGAAGTCACTTCTTGTGGCTAAATATGAATCCTTCAAAATGGAACCTCATGAGAACATTGACAAGATGTATTTTAGGTTCAATGATATGGTAAAGGACATTTGGAAGTTTATGCAGAGAACATCATCATTATCATAGTGGTATCTAAGCTTGGATGATGAATCAAATGCTATCATCACAAAGAAGCATAGCATTTAAAGCTTCATCAAAAGGAGAAAAGACTCAAGGAAGCCTCACTTCAACAACTTCCAAATCACTTGGGATGATTGCAATTCGGATGGAGAGGTTGAAGAAGAATATGAGGAGGCTCAAATGGCTTTTATGGCACTTGGCAATAATGAGGTATCCTCTAGTTGTGATTCTTGTGATGATTCATGTGATAATGATAATGATGATGTTGAATCATTTATTTTTAAAATGCATGAATGTTTGAAAGAATCATATGCTAAGAACAAAGAGTTAAAAATTAAAATTAATACTTTATTGAGTGCCAACTCAAAACTTGTGTATGAAAATAATTCTTTGACAAAACAAAATGACGTTTTGAAAGAAAAATTTGTTGGAAAAACCAAGATCATGGAAGAACAAGCTTCATTAAAGAAGAGATTAGATGATCTTGATGATAGTTTGAAAAAGATCTAGATAGAACATCTTGAAAGAAAATGTGTTTGAAAACAAAAGAACTAGAAATATGTTTTTGAACAAAAATTTTATCACCTTTAGAAAAAATGATTTGTGCTTTGTTAAATATAAATCTTCCTTTTATGGCAATAAGAACATTATTTGTAATTATTGTCATCAACATGGACATATAAAGAAAAATTGTTATGTTAAAAGAAATGAAAAATTAGGAATAAATTCTATTTGGGTGATTAAGCATGTTACTAATCCAATTGGACCCAAGAAAGTTTGGGTACCAAAAGTTGTTACTTAACTTTGTATGTAGGTATGCTTGGAGAGCACCAAGGAATTCAAGATAGTTTATCTATGAAGGGTGCTCAAGGCATATGAGCTAAGATCGTATTGAAATGGGTAACATCTAAAGTTTTGTGTGCTTTCATTTATCAAGTTGAACTATGTTCTCTTGAATATTACTCATCTATATGTTCGAATTTGTTTAGAATGCTGGGAAATTTGTATCCCAAATGCTGTCTCCATAATAAGTCACGAACATGCAAAAGAATTTCTATTCTCTTTTTTAAAGGAATATTCTTTGCGGACGGTCATTGCAAATCTACAGCTTGATGAACAGTGTCTCTAAAATCATATGCGTCCTACTAGCTTCTGAGCAAAATAATATTTTGATCCTAATTCTTTGCATGAATTCCCTCATATCTACTTGAATACATATTCTTGAAGGGAAGAAACATTTTGCATAACTTGACTTATTCTCCATGTACTCATATTGAATTATATTCACCTTTCAAGGGAGGGAATAAACTAAGGGGGAGCTTAAATTGCATTATCTTTCTTATGTTTTGATGATGCCAAAAGGGGGAGAAAATAATGGACAAAACTTCTTGATTGATGCTTCATATTTTATGATTGTTTTTATAATTGTCCTATGATTTGTCAAAGACGACTTCATTTTCATATTTGAACTCCAGTTATGATAATCATGTTTTGATGATGACCAAATCATACTAATGGTTTCCAAACAAGTGTGCAGAAAAATAGGTCCTAAAAATAATAATAGAGATGAAAATGATCATCCAAACACAATCAAGAAAAACAACCAAAAGTTGAACAACACCTTTCGGACGATGAAGAGCGTCCGAAAGAAAGGAGATCGGACGCAAGGAAGCGTCCGAAAAAAGGAGCTCAAAATGAAGTAAGTTTCTGTCAAGCTGTAGGACGCATATGACCGTCCGAGACACTGTTCATCAAGCTGTAGGACGCATATGACCGTCCGAGACACTGTTCATCAAGCTGTAGGACGCATATGACCGTCCGAGACACTGTTCATCAAGCTGTAGGATGCATGAACGGACGTCCGAACCCACCGTCCGAACCCCTAACGGCTAGTTTTTAACAGCTAGTTTTTTGACCGTTAGAACTCAAATTTTAGCACATCTTTCATCTATAAATAGCCCAAGGACTTCCAAATGAAAAAAGGAACTACTACATTCAATACAAACACTTGTAAGAGCTATTTGGGGAGAAATAGGCTAAAATATTGTGGGTTGTATTGGTACTTCGGTTGAGTAGTATAGTTCTCTTGGCTCAACTAGTGGGAATTAGTGTGAGTAAGAGTAGACTAGTGAGTGATCTTCAAGTGTAAGAGTGGAGGGATAACAAGTGTACAAAAGTGAGGTTGTAGTGTAAAACCCTTTAGCTCAACTAGAGGAACTTAGTTGGTGCAAGGGTGAGCCTACTTTGTGTACAAGAAGGTTATTGCCTCACCTTCTTTGAAGAGGCACTACTAGTGGATGTACTCCAAGCTTGAGAAGCTTGGGAGTTCGGTTTAATATTCTTTATCTTAATCTTTTATTTGTTCTTTAAGCTTCGATTGCTAAACATTTATCTTTGATCATTTGTGCTTAAGTATTCATTTGTTGCACAAAGTTTGTATTTTCATTAAGCACTTCAAAAGGTTTGTTATTTGAGACAACCTAATTCACCCCCCCTCTTAGGTTGCTTTGGGGCCAACAATTGGTATCAGAGCATTGGTCTCTTTATTTTGCTTAAATTGCATTAGAGTCAGAAAGATCATGGCAACCAATTATGCTTTGTTTATGAATGAATTCTATAAGACCTCCCATGTTTAATGGCATTAATTTTGTTTTTTGGAGGGATAGAATGAAAATTTTTGTTCAATCTAATGATATTGATTTATCTTATATTATTTGTGAAGGTCCTTTAGAAGCAATCATTTTTGATGAAAATACTCATAGATTAAGGCCTAAGACTAGATATGAGTTAAATTCACAAGATAAAATAAATTTATCTTTAAATGCTAAAGCCATTAATATTTTGTATAATGCTTTGGATGCAGATGAGTTCTCTAAAGTAAAAGGTTGCATATCGGCCAAGGAGATATGGGACAAATTGAAAGAAATCCATGAAGGAAGTGAAGATATTAGAGAGCAAAAGAAGTCACTTCTTGTGGCTAAATATGAATCCTTCAAAATGGAACCTCATGAGAACATTGACAAGATGTATTTTAGGTTCAATGATATGTCTCGAAGGGATGCATTTCCGCTAAAGAATAAGAGACAGGCTTTAAATGCTCTACCTAAGGAATAGTAATGAACCTAAATCCATTGCCATAGAAGAGTCTAAAAATTTAAATTCTATGCCTATTGATTCATTGATCAATTCTCTAACCTCATTTGAATTGAAGTTGAAATACAAGCTACAAAATGAGGAGGCAATCATCAAAAAAGAAGCATAGCTTTAAAGCTTCATCAAAACCTGAAAAGACTCAAGGAAGCCTCACTTCAACAACTTCCAAATCACTTGGGATGATTGCAATTCGGATGGAGAGGTTGAAGAAGAATATGAGGAGGCTCAAATGGCTTTTATAGCACTTGGCAATAATGAGGTATCCTCTAGTTGTGATTCTTGTGATGATTCATGTGATAATGATAATGATGATGTTGAATCATTTATTTTTAAAATGCATGAATGTTTGAAAGAATCATATGCTAAGAACAAAGAGTTAAAAATTAAAATTAATACTTTATTGAGTGCCAACTCAAAACTTGTGTATGAAAATAATTCTTTGACAAAACAAAATGACGTTTTGAAAGAAAAATTTGTTGGAAAAACCATGATCATGGAAGAACAAGCTTCATTAAAGAAGAGATTAGATGATCTTGATGATAGTTTGAAAAAGAAGAAAGAAAATGTGTTTGAAAACAAAAGAACTAGAAATATGTTTTTGAACAAAAATTTTATCACCTTTAGAAAAAATGATTTGTGCTATGTGTTAAATATAAATCTTCCTTTTATGGCAATAAGAACATTATTTGTAATTATTGTCATCAACATGGACATATAAAGAAAAATTGTTATGTTAAAAGAAATGAAAAATTAGGAATAAATTCTATTTGGGTGATTAAGCATGTTACTAATCCAATTGGACCCAAGAAAGTTTGGGTACCAAAAGTTGTTACTTAACTTTGTATGTAGGTATGCTTGGAGAGCACCAAGGAATTCAAGATAGTTTATCTATGAAGGGTGCTCAAGGATGTCATATGAGCTAAGATCGTATTGAAATGGGTAACATCTAAAGTTTTGTGTGCTTTCATTTATCAAGTTGAACTATGTTCAATGAAACATTAGTTTCAGTATAATTTCAATTTGTTTAGAATGCTGGGAAATTTGTATCCCAAATTTGGTGCTGTCTATTATAAGTCACTACTTGCAAAAGAAAGGGGGAGCATTCTCTTTTTTTAATGGATTTGTTTTTGCAAGAAATTGCATCACACATGTTTCATTGTTTTGGTGATGCTTTTTGGTAAGGAATGAGCAAAAAATATTTTGATCCTAATTCTTTGCATGAATTCCCTCATATCTACTTGAATACATATTCTTGAAGGGAAGAAACATTTTGCATAACTTGACTTATTCTCCATGTACTCATATTGAATTATATTCACCTTTCAAGGGAGGGAATAAACTAAGGGGGAGCTTAAATTGCATTATCTTTCTTATGTTTTGATGATGCCAAAAGGGGGAGAAAATAATGGACAAAACTTCTTGAAGTTCTTTGATGCTTCATATTTTATGATTGTTTTTAGAATTGTCCAAATGATTTGTCATCATCAAAAAGGGGGAGATTTTTGAACTCCAGTTATGATAATCATGTTTTGATGATGACCAAATCATACTAATGGTTTCCAAACAAGTGTGCAGAAAAATAGGAAGGATCAGATGAAAATGATCATCCAAACACAATCAAGAAAAACAACCAAAAGTTGAACAACACCTTTCGGACGATGAAGAGCGTCCGAAAGAAAGAGATCGGACGCAAGGAAGCGTCCGAAAAAAGGAGCTCAAAATGAAGTAAGTTTCTGTCAAGCTGTAGGACGCATATGACCGTCCGAGACACTGTTCATCAAGCTGTAGGACGCATATGACCGTCCGAGACACTGTTCATCAAGCTGTAGGACGCATATGACCGTCCGAGACACTGTTCATCAAGCTGTAGGACGCATGAACGGACGTCCGAACCCACCGTCCGAACCCCTAACGGCTAGTTTTTAACAGCTAGTTTTTTTGACCGTTAGAACTCAAATTTTAGCACATCTTTCATCTATAAATAGCCCAAGGACTTCCAAATGAAAAAGGAACTACTACATTCAATACAAACACTGTGTAAGTGCTATTTGGGGAGAAATAGGCTAAAATATTGTGGGTTGTATTGGTTTGAGTAGGATAGTTCTCTTGGCTCAACTAGTGGGAATTAGTGTGAGCAAGAGTAGACTAGTGAGTGGTCTTCAAGTGTAATAGTGGAGGGATAACAAGTGTACAAAAGTGAGGTTGTAGTGTAAAACCCTTTAGCTCAACTAGAGGAACTTAGTTGGTGCAAGGGTGAGCCTACTTTGTGTACAAGAAGGTTATTGCCTCACCTTCTTTGAAGAGGCACTACTAGTGGATGTACTCCAAGCTTGAGAAGCTTGGGAGTTCGGTTTAATATTCTTTATCTCAATCTTTTATTTGTTCTTTAAGCTTCGATTGCTAAATATTTATCTTTGATCATTTGTGCTTAAGTATTCATTTGTTGCACAAAGTTTGTATTTTCATTAAGCACTTCAAAAGGTTTGTTTTTTGAGACAACCTAATTCACCCCCCCTCTTAGGTTGCTTTGGGGCCAACACCTACAGTACATTTTGTCAATGTTCTCATGTGGTTCCATCTTGAAAGACTCATACTTGGCAACAAGTAAGGATTTCTTTTGCTCACGAACATTGTCGCTCCCTTCATGGATTTCCTTCAATTTATCCCAGATTTCTTTAGCGGAAATGCATCCCTTCACGCAAGTTGATTCATTTGAATCCAAGGCATTATATAGCACATTCATGGCTTTTGCATTTAACGTCAAGTTTGCCTTGTCTTGTGGACTGAGCTCATCCCTTGTCTTTTCTCTTCTTCTATTTGTGTGATCATCAATGATAGAAGCTTCAAAAGGACCTTCATTGACAACATACCACAAATCAATGTCAATAGATTGCAGAAATATTTTCATTCTATCTCTCCAACTAATAAAATTTGCCTCAAGCTTAAACATAGGGGCCTAGTAATGGATTGACCCTCAAAAAATAGAGCATTGTTGGTTGCCATAATAGTTCTTTTCTCAAAAGCAGTTTAAGCAATAAAATGAGACCAAGCTCTGATACCAATTGTTCGTCCCAAAGCAACCTACTTTTAGGGGGGCATCTATTAGGTTTCTTAAAAAATATACTTTCAGAAATATTGAGATTTTTTAAATATAAACTGATATAATAAAATCAATAAAACAGTGAAGTAAAGAGAGAAAATTAAACAACTAATACTTCCAAGCTAGCAAGCTTGAAGTATTAAATCACTAGAATGCTTCACACACTTGGTGAGCCAATAATCTTTACAAAGTTGGAAGCTTCTTGCTCACACTAAAACTCTTTTCGTTGAGCCAAGAATCTTACTTACAACCACACTTTCGTACAAGATTATCACTCCACTCAAAGTTGAATTGCACTCACAACTGCACACTAATACAACAAAGCACCATTGCCAATTTGTACTCAAATTTCTTTTCTCTAAGGCTTGTATTCAATGTATTAGATAGTTTTTACTTAATGTCAAAGTAGTTATTTATACGAGCAATAAATGGTGGTTGCAACTACTTCCTAACGGCTAAATAATAAATGCACAAAAAGTAGCCGTTGGGGTTTCGGATGTCCGAGACATATTGGATGCGTCCGACACAGCGTCTGATCTACATGTAGTTGTTGAAGAGCTTCGTTCGGACGTCCGTGCATGCGTCCATTCCTTCATCTGATAGAGGCTTCAGACGGTCATGTTCGTCCGTAAAGAGAAGCAGTAGGATCCTATTTCTTTCTCCCTGTTCGTTCAGACGGTGCAATGCGTCCGAGAAGTTTTGACCCAGTTCAGATGGTTCAGTGCTTCCGAAAGCCCTGTCTCTATCAAGAACAAATAACAGATCTGTAAAAACTTGTTTACAGAGTTAAGTGTTTATGTCATCATCAAAATAAGGTTTGGAAAACATCAAACACTTGTAAGAGCTATTTTGGGACAAATAGGCTAAAATATTGTGGGTTTTATTAGTTTGGGTAGTATAGTTCTCTTGGCTTAACTAGAGGGATTAATGTGAACAAGAATGGACTAGTGAGTGATCTTCAAGTGTAAGAGAGGATGGATAACAAGTGTACAAAAGTGAAGTTGTAGTGGAAAACCCTTTGGCTCAACTAGAGGAATTTAGTTTGTGCAAGGGTGAGCCTACTTTGTGTACAAGAAGGTTATTGTCTCACCTTCTTTGAAGAGGCATTACTAGTAGATGTACTCCAAGCTTGAGAAGCTTGAGAGTTTGCTTTGATATTCTTTATCTCAATCTTTTATTTGTTCTTTAAGCTTCGATTATTAAATATTTATCTTTGATCATTTGTGCTTAAGTATTCATTTGTTGCACAAAATTTGCATTTTTATTAAGCACTTCAGAAGGTTTATTTTTTGAGACAACCTAATTCACCCCCCCCCCCTTTAGGTTGCTTTTGGGGCAACAATTTGGGAATAGCCCTCACAAGTAATACAACACTACATGCATAAATGCTGCTTGTTTTTCAACACAAAGACAAGAAAACCCATCATTAAAAAACAGCCATATTTTATTTGACTTATTAACTAAAAAATGAGAGAAACTTGATCGTTTTTTAATATCCTCAGACAGAGAGTAATGAACAAAAGTTTCAATTATTGACAAGAAAGAAATACTATGCAACTATACAAATTTCTTAATACCTTTTTGAGAAGATTTCCCAGAGACCCCTCGAATATTCCAAATGAATAGGTTAATCATTGGAGACACAAAGAGGAAAGCTTGACTCGGACTTGGCACTAAGACGTGTTTGGATAGTCCAGGTGATAGAATGTTGCTTCTTCTTCCTTCAAACCGAGACCCAAACACTGTCATTTAATTCATTATCCAAAGGGTGCTGTCCCAAGCATGTCCCCACAGCTGATGAAAATTCCTTTAGCTCTTGCACTGACGAAGGCAGAAAAGTCTTAAGGATATCTAGCGAATCATCATCCCGACATGAAGGAGAAGATACTTAATTTTTCATTAATCGGCTGTTCTAATACCATTATGATTTTTCCATCAATCACCAACAGTTGCATGTCTCGGCAATAGTCATTCAGTAACATAGGATTCAGCTTGTGTACAAGTAGAATAACCAATCGGTTAGGGTTTTAGGGTTTGGTTCAGATTTAGTTGAAGTTTTATCAAGGGTTTGAATGGAATTTATGGTGGGTTCGGTGGTGGCTAGGGTAAGAAGAATGGGATGATTTTGGAAAGCCACAAGCTGGACATATCTATCCATGATTAGCACACTATCATCACTAACCTAGACAAGAAGGGTTTCAGTTAAGGTAGCTTTTATGGCTAGGGCTTTGGGCACAATGACGATGGGCTCGGAGATGCCGTTTGTTGTTTGTGGTTCATGGGTTTTCCCTAGTTGTGGAGCTACCAAAAAAGATGATGGCTAATCTTGAGTATTCTTCGGCTCCTATTGCTTTTCAACATTGACATCCTTTGTCTTGATCATTGCAAAACATTTTCCTTCACCTTTGATTGTGAGCCAGTCTTTCCCTTGGAAGGAGTGTCAGCCACTTTCTCGTTAGGATTCTCTTTAAGATTTTTCTCAAGAAACTTAGAATTTTCATCACATGAAGAGTTAATCTTGCATTCTTTCAAATCATGGCTGAGTTTGTAACAAAGTGAGCAAAAATATGGAATGTTTCATAATCAATATATTGTCTTCTTGCTGATTCTTTCTTACCAATCCAAAACCTTTTGAGTATGGTTTTCTAAACATCCACTTTCACATAAAATTGAACCACATTCGGTCGAGATAGGCACACGAGTATAGGGTTCGTTTATCATAATATTGAGCCGACTACTTTTCCAATAAAGCCCACAGTGGAACTGGATAGGATTCCATATCCACAAAAAATTGAAGCATCCATTTGAGAACTTTTATCACAAATCCTTAAAAAGACTAGATTTTGTGCATCCAACATCGAATGGAGTCCTCCTTCAAGTCGAAATTGAATAAGAACATCATGGTAATCTAGGAATCCCAGGGTAAAAATACTGTTGAATCCCATTGAGAGGAAATCTATTAGTAGCAATTTTGTGGTTATGATTTTCTACTGAATTGGATGATTTATTAGGCTTTAAGTTAAATTTATAGCTTATAATTTCATGGGAAACAACATGATTTTGAAAAAAGCTATTGACAACAATATGGGGAACAAGTTGTCACAAAGTAAAAGAATGATAACAATTGGAAGTTGTCACTATGAACAAGAGCTTTTTGTGATGAAAAATTGTCACTAACAAGTTCAATGTAGCACCTAGTAGAAAGTTAGTGACAGCAAATGTTGTCACAATAGGAAGGAAATTTTGGTGAAAAGAAGTAGTCATTTAAATACTAATTTTAGTGACAACATTGGTACCTAGTGTGACTAGAAAGGTTGTGAACTACTGACAAAAAATGCTGTCACAAATTCTTACTAGCAATAGTGACGACCCATAGTTGTCACTAAGGGAATTTGTCCTCTTTTGTGACGATATTTTAAAGTTGTCACATGATCTCTTATGTGACATAAAATTTATGACAAGCATGTGATAACATTACAAGTTGTCACTGATGATACTTTGTGACAACTTTTTGACTTTATGTGACAATAGTCAGTCGACACTAAAGACCTATTTTCTTGTAGTGGAGGCCATGCTTGGTTTGCCTTTTGAGAATTTGCCAACTAGAGCAAGTTTGAAGGGTTTCCATAACTGCCCCATTTTTTCATCAGTAAGATTAGAGGAGGCTTTCTACAATATGAGGTTTCTTCTTTAATCTTGGTGGCAATTTTTGATGTGCTAGAGACAATGTCAACAAAGGATTTGGTTACGTACGGACGAGGATGCGCTTTAGCTTGTGGCTAAAGCATAGCCATCATAGCCATAGAACCCTAGGGGTGCACGGCTTAGAGAGAGGGAATGGAAAAGAAGCCATTTTTAGTTTGTCATTGTTTACTTATTTTTTTGGTGTTAAATGTCACACACGTAATGAGATAAATTTTTGCTCTTCAGGAGCCATCTTCTCCCAGAAAAAGTTACCTACAGCGTTAAAGTCAACTTACAATTCAAATTAAATTTGAACAATTTCTCCACAAATTTTAGGGTTAATTACAGTTTAGCCACCTAAACACATAACCCAGTTGCACTTTACCCTCTGAACCAAAACAGTATACACTTTGACTACTCTGAAGGATTCCCTAATATAAGTAAATACAAAAGATTGATGTAAAATGCTTTGACAAGAAATGCCCTTTCAAAAATTTATGGACAAAGTTATATTCTATTTATTTAATTTTAATAGTTCCACATTAAAATTTTAAAATTGTTTCATGCTGTCATTTTATTTTTAAAGTAAGTAAATGTACTAAAATAAGAGATTAGTAAATAATAAAATATTTACTTACTAGTTTTATTTTTAATATTGTTTAGTTACTATAAAACAAAAATGAACAAAAAATATTTGTAAAAATACTTCTTTTGGTGCGTACTAACACTATTAGAAATGAAGAAAATAATGTTCAAATTAATTAAGAAAAATATGGCCAATTTAAAAAAAAAGAAAATGGCAATATGGATTAATTAAAGACTAAACATATGGAAAATAAATGTCTCGACAATTTTTGGAGGATAGTTTTCTCAAAAAAAAATTTCTGCACCATTCTTTTTATTCTCTTTTATTAGCGAATCTTTTTGAAAGGACAAAGTACGTATTATTTGGAGTAGGGGGCAAAGTGGGTTGTGAGTTTAACGGGGTCAAGTGTAATTAAACCTTAAATTTGAATCTCTCCATGACTCCACTTTGCAAACATTGTTGTAGTTGAAATTTTTTATCAACTGATCAAATTTTGAAACTTTTTCAATATCTATTCTAAATTTTTGATATCTAAATTTCAAGTTTTTATTAAATAATTTATGATAAATTTTATAATATTTTTCAAATAATTTTTCTAAAAAACTAAATAAATCAAAGTAAATTGTTAATTGTTCAATAGGTATGTCAGCTAGCTAAAAAAGTCAAGAGCTCATAGGAGTAATAAATAAAAAGAGTGATGTTTTGATACATGTGCCTAATATTTTTTTTATCTTTCATTAGTCCAAATCTTAAATTAGTTTGCTTTCTCTCTACCAACAAGTCAAAGTTTTACATAAAAGTAAGAAATAATATTTATTGTAGCATATTTTTGTTAGATTTTTTTATTTTTATTTTTGTACATTTATGAAATTAATGCACTTAAATAATTTAATATTTATTTTTCATTGGTGTCTAAAATGAAATTTTAGGGAAACAATTAAATTTGATATACATAGTCAATAAGGAAATATGATAATTTTTTGGAGACAACTATTTTACCTATATAGACAACATGATATTACACTTTGAGTTATTAAGAAGTATATATAATTAACAGCATTAAAGTTGCTCCTAGTTTAATTTTCATTCAAAGTCAGGTTAATAACTAATGACTCGAAAAAAATAGAGTTATATGTATCCTAAATTTATTGGTTTTAGAAACTAGTTTCGAATATTTTTAGTGTTAAGTGTGTGCTTTTTTCTATTCATACTCTTATGTCTTATTGTGTGTTAATTTGGTGTTTTAATATTTCTCTATGTGTTAATTATCTTATTTTACTGTATATATATGTGTGTGTGTGTGTGTTTTTGTTCTATGGTTGTGGGGAAAAAAATGACTAATCAATCGTACGTCGGACCGAGAATTTAATTGCAAAACAGCCCAGATTGCTAAAGCTGTCTAGGTAGCTAGGTGCCGATGAGTTTCCAAGGCGTAGGGACCTCACGGGCGACGAGCTTTCATAGTATGGACCTCGCCGGTGTCAAGGGCCTTTTGGGGACGTGAACTTGGCCCATTTTTTGCCCTGTTTCAAGGGCACTTGTGTCTTAAACCTCCCAACCGCTAATCCTACTATAAAAACACACTTTAGGGATTGAGTAGAAGCCACCACTTAGTTTTCCTTTTTTCTTTTCTCCTCCCACTTGGGGAGGAATTTTAGTTCTATCTTCTTTTTCAACTTTCATAGACTAGTGTGGTGTGTAATGTGTTCCCCAACTTTGTAAGAATACTTTTATGTTTAATTTACTTTGTTTGCTTTCATTTTAATTCTCATTCAAGTTGTCAAAGTCTTCATTTAATGCTTTCATCCTCTTTACTTTAAATGCATTTACTTCTTGTACTGGCTTTCTAGAATCCATGTTTAATCCATTTAATTACTTTCTTATTTTTATTTACTTTCTTGTTGTTTATTATGCGTTAAATAGTAACAAGTTAGGATTATGTAAAGCCAATTCCTAATAGATAGAGATTAATGGGTTGATTAGGTGGTAAAATGGACAAATTAGGTAGCAGTTAGGGGATTTAGAGTTAATTAAGGGAATTGATCACTCCACTACTTAATTTGGGTTAATTGAGAGGAGGTGGGAATTGACCCTCCATTATAGGCCTAGATTAGTATTGGTTAGAGTTAGAATTACATATTGGCATATTAGTTCACCTAGTTGGTGGCTTGCTAGAATTCCATGAGTAATTAATCAAATTTTGTTAGCTTAAGGAGTAGGATGGAACCATACTTAGGTTAATTAAATTGATAGACTTAATTGTTGATAGATCGAGGTTAGGTTACAATTGGGAATCAACCTCTTATTAGGACAACTTGATTAAACTAATAACTAAAACCCAAGAAATTGGCTATCATAAATTCTAACCCCTTTTTAATCATTTCTTAGTTATGGACCAAGTTTAGTTTAATTCCTTTCTTAAATCAACCCTTTAAAGTAGTATGCCAACTAAATATTTGATAGTTGAACACCATCCCTCGTGGAATTATCACCACTTCCACTAGTTACTATTTGATGTCATATACTTGTAGGTTATCATATAGTTATGGTTACTTGATTTAGGTGTTTTGTATTTATTACTAGATGCTCATGTCTTTTTAGAAGCAATAAGTTTTCGGTACCATTACCGGAGAGTTGTTGTTAGTATTGACTTAGTTTGTTAGAATGCTAGGTTGAAGTTTTTCTCTTGTATACTTGCTTCACCTTTTTGTAAAACCAAAAAAAAAAAATTCATTTTTATATAATTGAGTCCGTTATTTTCAAAATCCAAAATGATTTTCACTTTGATAGTCTACTTGCCTTGTACTCGAAAAAATCCGAAATGATTTTCACTTGATGGATAGTTTTGATCAGTTAGTAGTATAAACTTTCCTATTTTTTCTTGTTTTTATTGTTTTTAGTTCTTTTACTTGTTTTTGTTGTTATGAGTGTTGATTTTTCCAAGAACATGCAAGGAATGAATTGGAATGATTCATGCCAAGAATATTATTAACCTTATGATTATGGAGACATGACCAATGAGCATGTTTCTTGTAAGTACTCCTACCCTTATGATTATCAAATGGGATGGTATACACATCCAAATTCCTATGAGAGTTATCAAGATTACCCTTATTCGTTCCCCATACCTATAGTTCATACATATGAGTGTTGTAGTTGTGACTACACCTAACCACCCATCAACCAGAAGAGATGAGGAAGCAAGATTGGAGATGATGACGACAACAGTCATGGAGCAATCAAATAACCCTTTACATCACATTCAAACTCAACTAAACAAAATATCATAAAAGGTGGTGGGACCTACTCAAGATACTTTTATGATCCCACCAAACACAACAGAAGAGTGTGGTGAAGTCGATCAATATTTACCAATGTCTATGGATGAATGCAATTTTTGGAAGTATGGACAATGGAGGATCATTGGAGTTGGTTGATTGTGAATATGTTCAAGCCAACTATGAAGAACTGCTTGGAGCATATTTCAACAATTGGGTCCCTTTCCAACTTATGGGAAGATTCACCAAACCAGGAAGACCATGAGGCAAGATTGGAGTGGATAATTATAACTGCATGGAGATTGAAACCAAATCCGTGAAGAAGCTAGAAGACTAAATTACTGAGCTCATAGGAATTATGGGTGGTGAAACCCAAAGGACTCTAACACTCTAACCAATTGAAGAGAAAAATGGTCACTATGAGAACCAATGTGAGATATCAGAGTCATGGGGCACATTCAACCAAGAAGAACCACAGAATGCTCCAATGTCATGACCATAGTGTACAAGAAAGTTCCATATAGAGTGTTTGTTGACAAAAAACCTACTTAAGGGGTAGCAAAAGAGGGATATTTTCGAGAAGGAACCAGGGAGATGACTACTTATGTCACAGTTCCACAAGTTTCTGGAAGCTTCGGATATACTAAGTAATGGAGCAAATTCACTAAACACTTTGACATTCTTTGAAAGTCTCCTTGGTGTTGATAGGGGAGTATTTTCTTCACTTTCTCTTTAATTATGATTTATTTAGTTTATATGATTTAATTTAAGAATCGGGTGGGTTAATGAAGGCTTGTAACCTTGTATTAGGATAGTTTATGTTTTAGCATTTTGAAATAGCTTTTTGGCATTCTTGGATAAGTATTATTAATTGATGAAAATCGGTAATTGATGATAATGATAATGGAGACCTAACATGGAAATAGTACTACTTTTGAATGGTGATTGTTATGTGAATTGTTTGATGAACTTGAACTTGGTTTGCTACTTGGTTGTAGAATTTTTAGTTGTTGATACACCTTACTTGCTAAGTCTTGAGTTGTTTTTGAGCTAATGATATGAATACTAGAAATTGATTTGAAGTAGTCTTGGCCGTTGAATGAATTTTTAACGCTACTTACCAACATCAGTTTGGGGGAGGAATTGGCCATATAGATAACAGTTGTGTTTGGTTTAAACCCAGTTTTCCTTATATGTGTTATTCTTTCTCTTTAATTGTTTGGATCTCGTGAAGCACTAATGATTTAGAAAAAGATATGTAACCTCTAGACTCATGTGTTTAATTAAAGTTGCATTTGTATGATTTACTTAGAATTCTTCATTACTTTCCTTATTCTATGTTGTGCTCATCGTTGATGAAATTCATGATTGAGGATTAAACTATTGTTTTATGTTCAATTTGTGCTAAGTTTAGTGCATTACACGTTCACTTAGAGTAAAAAGTCATTCCATCATCCACATGAACTTTTTCATTATCTAAGTATAGGTTAAAGCCATTCATTAGTATATGCTTAGTTGGTTTATGTATTTATGTGCTTTCTAGTAGTATCTTTATGCTTTGTGATTGGCTGAGTAGCAAGACGACTTTGTAACTCATCATTTAATAAACTAACATGAATGATGGTGTGTTTTTTAATATTGTTTGTTTTTGGGAATGGTTATGTTTTGTGAATAAAAAATTTGGTAGTTGGATAGAAAAATGTCATTTTGGTATTCAATGATGCTATGGACTTTATAATAATATATAAACTTGTAGTATTTTAGTTGGTCATCTTGTTTTTTGCGCTAAAATGTAATAATTCTGGTTGTGAGCAAATGTTTCAAAATAAACTATTCTCGGTGTCAAAAAGAGAGTACTGTGCTAATTGTTTTTCGAAAACAATTCATTTGAAATATCTTTTGCTTAATTTTTAAAAGTTTTAATTAAAAGTTGTGAAGTCATTCTTTTTGAAAAATGTTATAAATAGTTGGAAATCAGTTAGGCCATTTGTGTTTTTTTGTATTTTAAAAGTATTAGATCTATTTTATAGGTGATTAATTCTAGATATGATATTGGTTTCATTCATTCCTCTCCCTTGGCTTACGTTGCTTGTTATTCGAAAAGTATCAAAAACATGTTTTGCTTGTAGGAATAAGGCTAGTAGAGGAATCAACACCACAAATTGTACCTTTGAAATGGCCATTGGAATAGTCCAATAAGGACAATTGAAGCAATGTCTTCAAAATATACCAATAGATGTTAGAATGCCAACAAGTTAGGGGTCTTACATTGTGTACTATCCATCATCAATGCCAAATTAATTCCTCCTAACTAGATTAAAGCTTCCTTTGCTTGACATGTGCATCTTAGATAGAGTCCTAATGGCCCTTCCATTTCCAAGTGATTTATTTGGGAATTCTTGATGAATGTTTGGTTCTTTTGAGTGGGATCTGGTCATATGATGTGTACACAAAACATATTTTGCATAAACCAAATTACTTTTATAAGAACCTTTTTGATTGAGGAAAACAGTTGATAGTTTGAAACTTTTATTAGTGATTGAAGTAGGTTTTGAGAAAAGAATCATGAGAATGATCATTTTGAATACATCAATTTGTATGTTATTTGTTGTTTTTGAGATATTGCCAAATGATTCAAAGTATATCTAGATTCCATTAACTATAGTTTGTGAACTTGCTAGTGTGTAAAGTGTTATATGTTGTATGTTATGTGTTTAAGTGTTTTGTGACATTATTTGTTTGTTATTTTGTTTATTGTTCTTCTTCTATTATTTTTATTTTGCTTAGGACGTGAAAAACCTTTAGTTTTGGGATGTGATAAGTCTAGAAAACTAGATTTACTATATCCTAAATTTATCAAATTTGGTACTAGTTTCGAACACTTTTAGTATTAAGTGTGTATTTTTATCTATTTCTACTCTTACGTGTTAGTATGTATCTATTTAGTATTTTGAAAACAAAATAAATATTTATCCAGGTGTTAATTATCTTAGTTTACTATGTTCTTGTGTCTAAAGTTTGTGTCATACTTTTAGCCTAATGCATCAGGAGTTAGGTTTTTGTTCACTTTGTTCATCTTCATTTTTTAGATTTTATGATTGTCTTATTTAAGTTTTTATGTGTTATTTTCTATGTATTAACGAGTGTTTCTATTTTAGGGTCGAGGAAAAAAAATAGTACATCAATCGAACGTCGGGTGGGGATTTTAGGTTCAAAATGGCCATGTTGCCTAAAGTGTTTGGGCAGCTCGTTGGCAGTGAGCTTCTAAGCCTTAGGGAACTCGTCGGCGGTGAGCTTTCACAGTAGGGACCTCGCCAGTGGTGAAGAGCTTTTGGGGACACAATTTTGGCCCTTTTTCAAGGCATTTGCGTGCTAAACCTCCCGACCCCATAACTCTACTATAAAAACACACTTTAGGGACTGCTTTGAAGCCACCACTTAGTTTTCTTCTTCTTTTCTCCTTCTAATTATGGGGAGGAATTTTAGTTCTTCTTCTTCAACTTTCCTAGACTAGTTTTCATCTATGGCATGTAATGTGCTCCCCAACTTTGTAAGAC
Organism: Cinchona pubescens; assembly: GCA_025175665.1. Classification (NCBI taxonomy): domain Eukaryota; kingdom Viridiplantae; phylum Streptophyta; class Magnoliopsida; order Gentianales; family Rubiaceae; genus Cinchona; species Cinchona pubescens. Next base: position 1,461,563 of record JANKKI010000152.1, read on the forward strand.
TTCTTTATATTTGCTCATTCAAGTTGTCAGAGTCTTCATTTAATGCTTTCATCCTCCAAGATTTAAATGTGTTTACTTCTTGTACTAGTTCTCTAGAATTCCATGTTTAGTTGATATAATTTGTTTCTCATACTTTTATTTGCTTTCATGTTATTTATTCTGCATTAATTAGTAATGAGTTAGGGTTGTGTGATGCCAATTTCTAATGATAGAAGTTAATGGATTGATAGGTGGTAAAATGTACTAATTAGGCAATGCTATGGGGTTTTAGAGCTAATTAAGGGAAGTGATCACTCTACAAGCTAATTTGGATTAATTGCGAGGATATAGAAATTGAACCTCCATTGTCGACCTAGATTAGTGCTAGATTTGGGTTAGAATTTGATCTTAGAGGATTAATTCACCTAGTTGTTTACACATTGCTAGAATTCGATGAGTAGTCAATCAAATTTGTAAAGTTTTAGGAGTATGAGCAATCCACACATAGGATAATTAAATTGATAAATTTAATTGGCAAGGGTTCAGGATTAAGTTACAATTAGAAATCTACCTCCAAGTTAGCATATAAGACCACTTGATTAAACTAATTAAATTCAAAAAATTGGCTAGCATAAATTCTAACCTCTTTTTAATTATTTCTTAATTTAGACCTAGTTTAGTTTAATTCCTTTCTTAAATCAACCATTCAAGTAGTGTTCTAGCTAAATATTCTATAATTGAACACTATTCCTCGTGGAACGATTCCCACTTCCACCAGTTGCTATTTGACATTGTATACTTGCAATTCGTCATCTAATTAAGGTTAGTTGATTTAGGTGTTTTGCATTTTATAACTAGATGTTTATGTTTCTGTAGATACAAAAATAACTAACCTTTATATTTACATAAAGTACAGTTTATATAATAAGACACTTCCCTTAGAGTGAGGGAAGTGCCTATTGGCCATGGATTCGAGTCATTAAGGAAATAGGGGGAGATTTATTGTAGATTCTCTAGAAAGAGAAAAAAAACTAACTTTTCTACATTAACAAGGTAAAACCAATGAGAATTGCTTGTACATTAAGTATGACAAATAACAATAATCAGTAACTCATAAATTGAGGAATGAATAATATGATGGTTTATAAATAAATAAATACACAAATCGTGAAATAAAAAAAGTAAAAACAAAAATAGTAAAAGCAAAGTTTGGTAACTATCTGTTCCTATATTATAGTAACAAGAACTACTTTCTGTGAGAAGCCATAAATAATTGACGTGTATGATGTTAATTATAGAGGAAATTTACATACTAAATAGTGGAAGTAAAAAATAAATTACATAATTAATAGTGAAAATTTAAACTAATTACCTAATCATATATTTAACTAGTTTGATTTGCCTAGAATCCTTACTTTACACAAATACACCTCTAATTGAATTTTTCCAAAAGAATTACTAAAACTAAAAATGTATTATAAGTTATATATAATGATTAATTGTTAACTACAAGTTAGGAAAATAAATAGTTAATAGTTTGAAAAAATAGCTATATAATATTTAAAGACATATTCCTAAAAACTTTCATAAAATAGGAAGTGGATTCTAATTTCATTTAGGTAATATTTTATCAAAATATAATAATCTACTATATCACAAAAAGATTTTAAAAAATTAATTTTTTGTTTTCATCTTCTTACAACTTCATATTTATTGATAATTTATAATTCACTGTCAATAGCTATTATGCTTAAGTGATGATATAATTTATGACGTTTGTTGGCCCAAAAAATAACCTAAGAGAGGGGTGAATTAGGTTGTTTCAAAAAACAAACCTTTTAATGTGTTTAATGAGAAATGAAAACTTTATGCAACGAATAAACACTTAAGTACAAATGAATACAAAAGATATTCAATAATTGAAACTCAAAGAACAAATATAAAGATGATTGAGATAGAGAGTATCACAAACCAAACTCCCAAACTTCTCAAGTTTGGAATATATCCACTAGTAGTGTCTCTTCAAAGAAGGTGAGGCAATAACCTTCTTGTACACAAAGTAGGCTCACCCTTGCACCAACTAAGTCCCTCTAGTTGAGCCAAAGAGTTTTACAATACAATCTCACTTTTGTACACTTGTTATTCCTCCACTCTTATACTTGAAGATCACTCACTAGTGTACTCTTTCTCACACTAATTCCCTCTAGTTGAGCCAAGAGAACTACACTACCCAAACCAATACAACACACAATATTTTAGCCTATTTCTTCCCAAATAGCTCTTACAAGTGTTTGTATTGAATGCAGTAGTTCTAGTCTCTATTTTTTAGCATTTATAGACTTGGGGATATATGTAGATGCCCAAAAACTGCCCCCAACAATTCTCTAACAGCTATTTTTTGTTTTCAGGAAAACTAGCGTTAGATCTTTCGGACGGCCGATGCAGTGGGTGTGCGTCCGAACGAAGGTCGAGATAGCCTGGAGTCTTAGTTAGCCGTTGGACCTTTCAGACGGCCGCTGCTAAACTCTGTGTCCGTTCTCTGAGGGTATTCGTTTGGACATCCGAGGATACGTCCAAACCTACGTCCGGTCAATGCAATGTCTTCTGGAAATATGATCGGACGCTATTTTTTGTCCGAGACTGCTTCTGGTTCTTTGTGTGAGACGATTACCATTGTCCAAAACTCTGTCTTTTGGACAGTCATTTGCGTCCGGGGAGTCTTCTGGCTATCTTGTTCAGATGATCATTTGTGTCCGAACCTCCCTGTTTTTCTACACACTTGTTTTCTAACCATTAGTACGATTTGGTCATCATCAAAACATGATTAATATAACTGGGGTTCAACAATCTCCCTCTTTTTGATGATGACAAATCAATTGGACAATTCTAAAAACAATACTAAAATATGAAGTACAAGACAAGAGAATTTTGTCCATTATTTTCTTCCCCTTTTGGTATCATCAAAACATAAGAAAAATAATTCAAGTTAAGCTCCCCCTAAGTTTATTCTCTCCCTTGAAAGATGAATATAATTCATAAGAGTAAACGAAGAGTAAGTCAAGTTATGCAAAACAATTCTTTCCTTCAAAAATATGTATTCAATAAGATATGAGGGAATTCATGCAAAGAATTAGGATCAAAATAATTTTCGCTCATTCCTTATCAAAAAGATCATCAAAACAATGAAGCATGTGTGATACAAGTTCTTGGAAAATAATCCATTAAAAAAGAGAATGCTCTCCCTTTCTTTTGCAAGTAGTGACTTACTATAGACAAAAATTGGGGATATATATTTCCTAGCATTCTAAACAAATTCAATCACATAGATGAGTAACATTCAAGATAACATAGTTCAACTTAATAAATGAAAGCACATTCGTAACACAAAATTTTAGATGTTACCTATTTTAATGTCATCTTAGCTCATGTGCTTTGAACACCCTCCATTGATAATCTATCTTGAATTCATGGTGCTCTTCCAAGCATACCTTCATGCAAAGTTAAGCAAACAACTTTTGGTACCCAAACTTTCTTGGGTCCTTAATCACCCAAATAGAATTTATTCTTAATTTTTCATTTCTTTTAACATAACAATTTTTCTTTATATGGCCATATTGATGACAATAATTACAAATAATATTCTTATTGCCATAAAAAGAAGATTTAGATTTAACAAAGCACAAATCATTTTTTCTAAAGGTGATAAAATTTTTGTTCAAAAACATATTTCTAGTTTTTTTTCTTTTCAAAAAAAATTTCTTTCTTCTAATTCAAAATATCATCAAGATCATCTAATCTCTTCTTCAATGAAGCATGTTCTTCCATGATCTTAATTTTTCCAACAAATTTTTCCTTCAAAACATCATTTTCTTTTGTGAAACAATTATTTTCATGCACAAGTTTTGAGTTGACACTCAATAAAGCATTAACTTTAATTTTTAACTCTTTGTTCTTAACATATGACTCTTTCAAACATTCATGAATTTTAAAAATAAATGATTCAACATCATAGAAACATCATCATTATCACATGAATCATCAAAAGAATCACAACTAGAGGATATCTAATTATTGCCAAGTGTCATAAAAGCCATTTGAACCTCCTCATATAATTCTTCAACCTCTCCATCCGAATTGCAATCATCCCAAGTGATTTGGAAGTTGTTGAAGTGAGGCTTCCTTGAGTCTTTTCTCCTTTTTGATGAAGCTTTAAATGCTATGCTTTTTTTTCCCTTTGCCTCCTCATCTTGGACCTTGTATTTCAACTTTAATTCAAAGAAGGTTGGAGAATTGATCAATGAATCAATAGGCATACAATTTAAATTTTTAGACTTTTCTATGGCAATGGATTTAGGTTCCCATTCCTTAGGTAAAGCATTCAAAAATTTTCTACTCTTTTCACCCAATGAATATTCTTTACCCAAACTTTTCAAATCCTTTACAATATCATTGAACCTACAATACATTTTGTCAATGTTCTCATCAGGTTCCATTTTGAAGGATTCATATTTAGCCATTGCCAAGAAGTGACTTCTTTTGCTCTCTAATATCTTCATTTCCATCATGGAGATCTTTCAATTTTTCCCATTATCTCCTTGGCTGATTTGCAACCTTTTACTTTGGAAAACTCATCTGCATACAAAATATTATACAAAATATTAATGGCTTTAGCATTTAAAGATAAACTTATTTTATCTTGTGCATTTAACTCATATCTAGTTTTAGGTCTTAATCTATGAGTATTTACATCAATGATGTTAGCTTCTAAAGGACCTTCACAAATAATATACCATAAATTAATATCAATAGATTGAACAAAAATTTTCATTCTATCCCTCTAAAAGACAAAATTAATGCCATTAAACATGAGAGATCTAGTAATAGAATGCCCCTATAAAAACAAAGCATTATTGGTTGCCATAATGATCTTTACTCAAAAGCGGTTAAGCTCAATGAATGAGACCAGTCTCTGATACCAATTGTTGGCTTAAAAAGCAACCTAAGAGGGGGATGAATTAGGTTGTTAATCAAAAAACAAATCTTTTAATGTGCTTAATGAGAAATGAAAACTTTATGCAATAAATAAATACTTAAGCACAAATGAATACAAAAGATATTCAATAATTGAAACTGAAAGAACAAATATAAAGGTGATTGAGATAGAGAGTATCAAACCAAACTCCCAACCTTCTCAACCTTGGAGTATATCCACTAGTAGTGCCTCTTCAAAGAAGGTGAGGCAATAACCTTCTTGTACCCAAAGTAGGCCCGTCCTTGCACTAACTAAGTCCCTCTGGTTGAGCCAAAAGATTTTACAATACAACCTCACTTTTGTACACTTGTTATTTCTCCACTCTTACACTTGAAGATCACTCACTAGTCTACTCTTTCTCACACTAATTCCCTCTCGTTGAGCCAAGAGAACTACACTATCCAAAGCAATGCAACACACAATATTTTAGCCTATTTCTTCCCAAATAGCTCTTACAAGTGTTTGTATTGAATGTAGTTCTACTCTCTATTTTTTAGCATTTACAGACTTCGGGGTATTTATAGATGTCCAAGAATTGCCCCCAACAATTCTCTAACAGCTATTTTCTGTTTTCTGGAAAACTAGCCGTTAGATCTTTCGGACGGCCGATGCAGTGGGTGTGCGTCCAACGAACTGGTTGTTGGACCTTTCGAACGGCCGCTGCTAAACTTTGCGTCCGATACTATGTCCATTCTCTGAGGGTATTCGTTCGAACATTCGAGAATGTGTCCGAACCTTCGTCCGGTCGATGCAATGTCTTTTAGAAATATGATCGGACGTTGTTATTCATCCGAGACTGCTTCAAGTTCTTTGTGTCGGATGATTACCATCATTCGAAACTCTGTCTTTCAGACAGTCATTTGCGTCCGAGGAGTCTGCTGGTTGTTTTGTTCGGACGATCATTTGCGTCTGAACCTCCCTATTTTTCTGCACACTTGTTTTCAAACATTAGTAAGATTTGGTCATCATCAAAACGTGATTAACATAACTAGGGTTCAACAACGTTTAAAAAGTAATTCTAATATTATGACATCTCTACTTTTTAGAATCTTTTCAGTACCATCATATATACAATACAAGTACAATTTATATTTTGAGGCATAAAATTACTTGCTCGAAGTGTTTTCGTTGTATTTCATTTTTAAAAAAATCTTACTTTCTTTCCATATTCCACAAAGTTACTTTCTTACCATATTCCACAAAGGTAAGACATTTTTTATTTTATGTAATTTGACAAAATTAAACATTTATTGAGATTTTGTTCTTAGTCTCATTTGATTTTTTTTTTTTAAATTTGTAATCTTTTAGAAATAATTTTATAGAATAAAATAATTGCAAATAAATTTATTATCCAAGTGCATAACACGGGTTATGAATGCTAATATGTTGTTATAGAACAGAAAAAAACAAAAAAAGAAGAAGGATAAAATCCACTTTTTGTTTAGTTTTAAAAGGTTTAAAGAAAAAAATAATGCAAGGGAAGCATGTGGTTAACTACAATATAATATTGTGGGGAAATGGCAACTGAATTAGCAGTTAGGACTAGTAGGGCCCGGCCTGGACAAAAAATGGAAAGGCCGAAAATCTCACATGCGGGTCATTACCATTATAAGCTACAACATGAAACTAATGTTTTGAAAAATGGACCAGGTATTGAACCAGTGACTATCTGATTCACGTTTGATTGGTTCGATTGGTTGAATCGATCAGTTTACTAATTTAGTTTTTTTTTTTTTTTTTTTAAGTGTGGTATGAATTAAAATGAGTTAAAATATATTTCTATGAAATTCAAATAGAAGAGAAATACAATTTTTTGAAAATTCTAGTCTTAATACTAAAAATAGTAAAATACTAATCAAAATTCTAATAAGAAAAGTCAAATTTTGACAAAAATAAGTATAAAAAGGATCCAAAAAAATAATAACTTAATAATTTAAAATTCGGTGTGTTCACTTTTTTGCCATTTTAGAGTTTATTTCAAAAAATTTTAATTTTTCTCTTTATTTAAATCATTTTTAATATAAAAATGTAAAAAATTGCCAAAAACTGAACCGATTTTCTTCCGTTTCACGATTTTTTCCAATTCGGTGATTCTTTTAGTTCGCAGTCCGACCTGTCAAACCAACCGATCCGGTTTTCAAAACATTGCATAGAACGTACAAAGACACTCCATGTGGGCCCCTGACCCATGTGAACAATTGGGACACAATTAGAATTTAAAATATAAAAGAAGGTTTAGTTAAGGGTAAACTTGTCAAATAGAATAAAATGAGGATGAAATGGTGATTTCCCATAACGGTTCCCCATCCTTGCTTTTTATATAGGTAGTGACTATTGATTATTTATAATTCAATGTTGACGGGTACTGTTCTCAAGTGATGATAACATCTATTACTTTAAAAAGTAATTATGATATTATTACTTCTTTATATTTTAGTATTTTTTTTGGTATCATGGCATATTCGAGTAAGCTTTATATGTTATTTTATATGTTATTGTGTAATATCAATGGTTATAAGTGTTTTTGTCATATTTCACATTTGTCTTAAAAATAACTCTTACTTCTCTACTATATACCAAAGAGGTGCGGTATTTTTATTTTTTGTAATTTGATAAAATTAAATACTTATTAAAATTTCGTTCTTAGACTCATTTGATTTTGTTTTAACAAATAATTTTGTAATCTATCAAAAATAAATTTATAGAATAACATAAGTTTTGAAAATAATTTTATTTTACAAGTACATACCATGAGCTATGAATGATAGTATGCTGTTATAGGACCCAAAAAAATAAAATAAAATAAAATCCATTGTTTTGCGTTAGTTTTTAAAGTTTTAAAAGAAAAAAGAGTGCAAGGAAAACATGTGCTGAATATATATATACCCGGGTACGTTGCAACATGCGACAGTCCAAGGATACTCCACTTAGGCCCCCGACCCATGTGAAGAATTGGGACACAACTGGAATTTAAACTATAGAAGAAGGTTTAGTTAAGGGCAAAATTGTCAAATAGAATAAAATGAGGATGAAATGGTGATTTCCCCCAGCAGGTCCCCATCATTGCTTTTAGATAGATAGTGATTAAATTGCACTCATATATCCTTCAACAAAAAATTAAGGGAAAGACTTAGGTAGACGTGGTTTATGGTCTCACTTGTAGATCCTGTAGCGTAAATTAAATGTTATAGAATCTGTGATATCAATTGATGTAAGCAAAATTTTATAAAATTTAATTTTGACCGCAAAATTTTCAGATAGAGTCTAAAATCAAATTTATCATAATATTTTTCAAAAATTAAAACACTATAAGAAAGTTTTCATCATAAAGCCGAAAGTTTCTTATTTTTCAAATAATATGAATAAATATAATGATGTTGTTTATGATAACATATGATGGAAGAAAAGATACATAATGAATCAAATTAATCGAAGAGATTTTTTGGAAAATTTTTTAGACATTTAAACTAAAATCAATTAAATTTATAAATTTTTGTTATTTAACAAAATAAAAACGGATTTCTTTATGTACTAGAAATGAGAGACCTTGTTTAATCCAAACGTAAGATCAGATTATCAGACAAATAAAAATTTTGGGAAACATCGGTAAGTATTTCATGAAATTATTGGGAGGGGGAGAAAGGAGATTTATTAGAAAATAACTCGAATTCTATAGGATTAATTTCAAAAACAGTTAGGGGGCGGCCGCCCCCTCCATTTCCCTTCTCCCTCTGTACCTGTTAGCCTTTCTAATCTCAGTTGAGCTAGTCTTAATCAATCAGCAAGCAATCGACATGACAAGAATTGCTTTATCAATCCCAGTCAAGTCCGGACAACTTATTTGAACAAAAATTAACAACTATCTATTTTAAGAAAAAGGTAATTAATGATGTGGATTAGTGACACATAGCATCTTACCTAAATTGTTCTAAAAGTGCTTACGTGACAGCTTCATTAAGGGCAATTATGTAATTCAAATTCAGCTGAACTAGAATAGAGATAGCCTTATGCCTCCTTATGTGCATCTATAAATAAGGGGTTTGGGTGCTACTAAAAGGGACCGAATCGCGCTGTATCTTAGCATTCAGATAATCAAATATACTCTTACTATTCAGCTCTTCCACTTTCTCTCTCCTCCTAGAATTTAATTCTAGCTTCTTCAATTGGCGCCGTCTGCGGGAATCGACAGATTTCCATCACCTTCAATCAATTCTCAATCATCTGAACAGTTTGTTGTTGCTTTGAGGAGGATGAAAAACTGTGGAACACGCCGAACTGCTAGCAAGGACGCCGAAACGAGCAATCAGTACCTCGTGGTGCATATCGATGAGCCAGAAAATGTCGGTACACCAACCGAGGCTCAACAAAAATAGAATGATGTACTGAAGTACATTGCTGACCATTTTGAGTCTTTCCGAGCGTTCGTCGAGCAGTGCAAGAGCCAAACTCCATTCGAGCGCTCGAACTGGGCAGTCACTCCATAAGTCGAACAGCAACGCGACCCCAGCCGACTACCTGGGAAAGAGCCATTTGATGCCATGAGCCCAACCGACCTACGTCATAATCTGATGAGTCACATTCATCGACGACCAGAGGTGTCAAAAAAATTACTAGTGCGCGAGAGACTTGGTGCACATTTCTCGAAATAATCTGGTTCAAGAGGACCCTCCTCGGCTGTTTTAAAACAGCTCGAGGAGTAGAGTCTCGAAAATAAGACCCAAGAGATTTTGAGAAAAAACAATTTACTTTTGAGTACTTCTGCTACGGCAGAGATTGATAGAGATCCATTCACAATCTCTATCAAGATTGAACCTCTTCCAATGCAATTCAAATTGCCAGACCTAAATCGCTACAAGGGAGAATCTGATCCGTCAGATCATCTGCAACACGTGGTAGCGATCACTAGCCTTTATGGCTACAGTGACGTAACCCGCTGCAAGTTGTTTGCTAACACCCTTCCAGGTCCGGCACAGAAGTGGTTCCAGGAGCTGCCGACGAACTCAATCGCCACTTTCAACGACCTGGCAAAGTCTTTCCTTGGTCACTTCAGGAGTAAGTCAATATTGCAAAAGGACACATCGCACCTCATGAACATTCGACAGTGGTCCGATCATTACCACAATGTGTCACTTAATAAATTTGTGGACCGCTTCAATGATGAGGTGGTTCAAATAAAAAATGTTGATGAAAGAATTCTGGTAGCTGCTTTCTGCAGCGGTATCCGACCAGGCAACTTCAATGCCAAGCTGGCCAAAAGGATGCCGAGATCCTATTCTGAAGTTCTCGAAAGAGCATCGGAGTTCATACTGGGTGAAGAGTCAAACAGGACAAAAAGAGAACTTTACGATACACAAAGAGAAAAAGTCCTGAAAACTCCGAACCCCTCATCCTCGAAAAAGCTAAGGGTCGCTGACACGTTGAACTATTCCAGAGCCATACCATTGGCAAACCGGGTGGTCTACCCGGGCAACAATGTCGGGAACCTACCCCCGCGAACAAGGAGCCATCTCGATGCTGACTTCACACCTCTCAATACATCGAGAAGGGAAATTTTGTATCAAGTACAACATCTAGGGCTCTTAGAGCCACCCCCTCGAATGGTGTCAGCGTCGGACAAAAGAGATCGGGCAAAGTACTGTAGGTTTTTATGGTCAACACGGCCATGATACTGAGGCATGCAACCACATGAAGGTTGAGATCGAGAAGGCCATTCAAGAAGGACACTTGCAGCAGTTCATCTGCCCAACAGAAACAATCTCCCCGCAAATCAAGATGAACAAATTTGTGTAGCCGGGGTGATAAACACAATTGCCAGAGGGCCGGCAACCGGGGACTCAAACAATGCAAGGAAAAAATATGCCAACATTTCTTTGGGAGAGGATTGGGAGAAGCGACTGAAGCCATTCATGAGCCTCGGATACACTTCCGAGGACCCGTTCCTAGCCGAATGCCACATAATGACCCCGTGGTAATTCACGTAAATGTGGCTGGATATGAAATGCACTGTGTTCGTCGACACCGGAAGTTCGGCAAACATAATCTTTTGGGACGCTTGGGTCAAAATGCACATGGATGATTCTTTGATAAAATCTTTCAAGACTCCATTGGTTGGTTTCACCGGAGACTCGATCGTGCCTGAGGGACAGATAAGTTTTTTGATGCTCCCATTGTGTCTTGGAGTTCCCCCGAAGCACAGAATTGAGATGGCCAATTTCATCATCGTAAAAAGAGATAGCTCCTACAATATGATACTGGGCCGACCCACTCAATACACCTACAGAATCCTTCCCTCCGTGTTCCATATTGGGATAAAATTCATGTTGAGGGATGGATTTGAAGGAATAGTCATAGGCAGCCATCAGGAGGCCCGAGCCTGCTATATGATGTCCTTGCGGTGCTAGTCGTAAACAATGTCCATTGGTGACAAGGCTTACTTGCAAACCTTTGATGCCTCATCCGCCTAGGATGGCTCTGAAAAGCCTTTGATAAATCGGAGAGAGGGGAAAGAGAATGTGCAGCCTCGGCTAGGAGCCACTGAGATTCCCGAACCTCCCGAGACCAAGGAGAAGGGCAAAGCAAAAATAGAGCCCCAAGACGAGGTTCAAATTAAGAAAGTATCACTAGATTCGAGCCTCTCTGATCAGAAAATTAAGATCTGTGCTACCTTCCCTAATAGAGTTTAGCGCCCTTCTCTTCAGGCTTTTAGCCGAGTACAAGGACAATGTTCGCCTGGACCGTCACAGACATGCCATGCATCCCTCAAAAAATAATCAAGCACAAACACGGAGTAGACCCGGTATACAAACCAGTGAAGCAGAAGAAGTGCCTCTTCGGTCCAGAGCGCAGCATAATAATCGAAGCCGAGGTGGATAAACTCTTAGTGGCCAGATTGATTAGAGAAGTATTGTATCCCACCTGGCTTTGTAATCCAGTCCTTGTAACAAAACAAGATTCTTCCTGGCGAATGTGCCAAGATTTTCCTGATCTTAATAAAGCCTATCCAAAGACAGTTATCTGTATCTCCGGATCGATATAGTAGTAGATTCATTTGTTAGATTTTACATTTTACACTTTTTAGATGCATTTAAGGGCTATCATCAAATATACATAGCCAGAGAAGATGAAGAGAAAACCACTTTCATCATTGACCGAGGCACATACTGCTACACTACGATGATCTAACTGTCCCTTTGGACTCAAAAATACAGGAGCCACATATCAACGCCTCGTCAATAAAACCTTCAAGTCCCAAATAGGACGAAATATGGAGGTAGATATTGATGACATGGTGGTCAAGAACCGAACCTATGAGGAAACCCTGGAAGATCTCAGGGAGATATTCGAGACATTAAAATCCATCCAAATGAAGCTGAATCCCAGAAAATGTACATTTGGGGTCCTCTCGGGAAAATTCTTGGCATTCATTGTCTCTCACAGGAGAATTGAGGCAAACCCTGAAAAGGTGCAAGCCATAATTAATATGAAAACTCCCACCTCGGTAAAGGAGGTTCAGAGACTCACAGGTAGAATGGCGGTCTTGAATCGATTCTTGCCCAAATCAGAATGGCTTGCCGTTCTTCCGGCTCATAAAGAAAACTGAGGGCCTTTAATAGATCGAAGAAACTCTTAAAGCCTTTGAAGAGTTTAAAGAATACTTGGGTAACTTGCCAAAGCTCGCATCTCCACAAAAAGGAGAACATCGCTATACCTGTATGTCTCAATCACTGAACCGGCAGCAGCTCGGTTCTATTGAGGCAGGATGAGCAAGGCAACCAATGCCTTGTATATTTTGTAAGCAAAGTGCTTCAAGATCCAGAAAGGAACTACACCCCCATTGAGAAGGTAGCCTTCTTGTTGGTGGTGTCAGCTCGAAAGTTAAGCCCCTATTTTCATGGTCATAAGATAATTATCTTGACCAATCTTTGTTTGAAAAATATCCTAAGCAAGCCGGATGCTTCGGGCAGAATGCTAAAGTGGTCTGTAGAACTGTTTGAATTCGACATAGAGTTCAGGCCTCAGACTGCAACCAAAGCTCAGGCTTTAGCAGATTTCATTGCAGAAAGCTGTGACGTCGAGAAGATCGACCTTATCACGGTGACTGATCCAGCAAAAGAACAAAAAATGAGGGAAGATCTTACATGGGAGCTTCATGTTGACGGAGTTTCGTGTGAGTCCGGAGCCGGGACAGGGATAATAATTTGATCCCCAGAAGTAAGGGACTATCTCACTTACGCCCTGAGATTCATATTCAAGGCAACAAATAACGAAGTTGAGTATGAGGCCCTCATATGTGGGATGGAAATTGCCTACCAGATGGGAGCACGAACCTTAAAGATACATTCAGATTCTCAGCTAGTTGTGAATCTACGAGACTTGAGACGTGATTTTGAAAAGGTACCTAATCGAGGTCAAAAAATGGATTGAAAAATTCAAAAAGGTAGACATCATTAAGATTTCCTGAACAAGAAACGCGCATGCTGATGCTCTGTCAAAACTAGCCTCAGCAATATACTCGCATTTAACGAAAGAGATTTTGGTAGAACTGCGAGAACGCAGGTCGATTGACTTCTCTAAAAAGAATTTCTTGTGTCCAACCAGACCTCGATTGGATGGAACCCATAATAAATTATTTGAATAATGAGAAGCTCCTTGAGGATCCGGCCGAAGCTAGAAAGATCAAGTACAGAGCCGCCAAGTATACCCTTATTGACAGAATTTTGTCAATAAAAAAACATACTTGTGCCCCCTGTTGAGATGCCTCACACCTTCCGAAGCTAACTTTGTTTTACGAGAGGTGCATGAGGGCATATGCGGAAGTCACGTCAGTCCCCGGAGCTTAACTCACAAAGTCTTGTTGACTGGGTACTACTGGCCGACCTTACACTCTGAGGCAGACACTTTGGTGCGGGGGTGTCATCAGTGTCAAATACATGCACCAACACCCCGAAAATCTGGCTCGGATATGGTTCCTATTCAGAGCCCATGGCCATTTGCTCAGTGGAGAATTGATATTTTGGGCCCACTTCCCAGAGGGATAGGCAAGCTTGAGTTTTTAGTAGTGGCGGATGACTACTTCACCAAGTGGATCGAGGCCGAGCCCCTGGCTACAATCTCGGGAAAAGCAATAAAAAATTCTTTTGAAAAAGCATTGTTTGCTGATTTGGTATCCCTGCTATACGCATTTCTGCTAATGGGAAGCAATTTGAAGGAAAGCCTTTCAAGAGGTTCTGCGTTCAACCTCGGCATCAAACAGCACTTCAACTCATCTCTCATCCGCAAGCAAATGGACAAACTGAAGTGTGCAATCGAACCCTGCTGACGGGACTCAAGACTTGACTTGAAAGAGCCAAGGGTGCTTGGCTTGAGGAATTACCTAGTGTCCTATGGGCATACAGGACCACACTTCGAAAGGCTAATGGAAACACTCCTTTCAGTCTGGCCTACGTGTACAAGGCTGTTATCCCTGCAGAGATTGGGCTACTCTCGGCTCGAGTGTCCTTGGATCTACTTGAGGAAAAGAGGTTGGATGCATCCATCCGAGAAGCCAAGTACAAACAAGTCATGGCTAAACACTACAACGCCAGGATCAAGAATCGGTATCTGCGGCCCGGAGACTTGGTGTTTCGAAAGAATGAAGTAAGCCTTGTGGAAGGGACTAAAAAGTTAGATCCAAACTGGGAAGAACCGTATCGTGTAATAGAATCTCACACATCGGGCTATTACAAGTTGGTTGACATGATAGGGTCAGATCCTGTTCCCAAAATGTGGAACATTGTAAATTTGAAGAAATATTATGAAGAAATGTAATGAAAGTCCCTTTTCAAAAGTCAGATGTTCGACTGCTCCAACCCTAAGAGGTTCGAATCCAGTTCAACAAAAAAGTAAACGATTAAGGGCCGAAACTTAGCAGTTCCCTCTCAAGGGCAGAGGTTTACTAGCCCCCCCAAACAAAAACAAAGCCGCGTCAACCCTCAGAGGTTCGGTCAAGTCACAGTCAGATGTTCGAGTGCTCCAACCCTCAGAGGTTCGGATCCAGTTCAACAAAAAAGCAAATGATTGAGGGCCGAGGCTTAGCAGTCCCCCCTCAAGGGTAAAGGCTTAGTAGCTTTAAACCAAGCAAAAACAAAGCCGCGCCAACCCTCAGAGGTTCGGTCAAGGCACAGTCAGATGTTCGAGCTGCTCCAACCCTCAGAGGTTCGGATCCAGTTCAACAAAAAAGCAAATGATTGAGGGCCGAGGCTTAGCAGTCCCCCCTCAAGGGTAATCTAGAGGCTTAGTAGCCCCCCAAGCAAAAACAAAGCCGCGCCAACCCTCAGAGGTTCGGTCAAGGCACAGTCAGATGTTCGAGCTGCTCCAACCCTCAGAGGTTCGGATCCAGTGCAACAAAAAAACAAATGATTGAGGGCCGAGGCTTAGCAGTCCCTCCTCAAGGGCAGAGGCTTAGTAGCCCCCCCAAGCAAAATCAAAGATGCACCAACCCTCAAAGGTTCGGTTCAAGCACAAAACAATTTTGATCTGTTCCAACCCTCACAGGTTAGGATCCAGTTCAATACAAAAGCAAATATTGGGAGCCGAGGCTTAGCAGTTTCCCCGCAAGGGTAAAAACTAAGCAGCCCTCTCCAAGCAAAATGAAATTGAAGAGGATCTGATCCTCAAAGAGGCTTGATTGCCTTGCTTAAGCAAAACATTATCCCTTAGACTTTGGAAGGTTTGACTCAAATTAAATGGCTAAGGCAAACATAAGTAGCCAAGCTTAATCCTTTTGCCTCAGCTCGAAAGGGTCTAAACAAGGCCTAAGTTCAAAATGAAAGGGAGTCTTAGACAATTTTTTCTATTGGAATTCTTAAGTGTTGAAAGTTGGTTACCTGCTTATATCATAAAACTTTTGTTTTAAACGCAGGAAATAAAGAAATTGAAAGACAGGTATAAGGCCGGAAGCAAGGGAAAGCCGAGGCTTTTATTGACAAGACAAATTTCTCAAAAGTTTAGGAAGTTCATTAAAAAATCCTAAGTATTACAGAAGGAATTCCTAACTATTACAACAAAATTAAATCAGCCTGAGCAGCGAAAGTGGAAGGCTAGGCAGTGGAAGTGGAAGCTTGGTTCGTAGGCTCGGACTTGGCTTCGGGATTCGGGCCTTGGATCAGCAGAGTCATTCCAAAAGTTTTGGGAATCAAAACGGGGGCTTTAAATTGAGCCTCTAGGCCATTGATGACCTCCTTGGTGATGGATACATGGTATGGCAACCCCTCGTACAAATCAGGGTTCTTCACCAAGTGGTCACATCCAGGCCAGTGTGAACCCCATGGAAAAGATCTTTTTTGTAAACTCCTTCAACATCTCGTCCGCTTCGACCGAGACCACGAATTGATTCCTGCTTCGATCCACAGCTCCATCTCCAGAGAAGAGAACTTTGCCTCGGCCAGCTGAGCCTCTTCTTGGGTTTGAAGAACCCTTTGCTCCAGATCTGCGATCTTCTTGTCACGATCGCCAATATCCATTTCAAGGGTCTTCTTCTCTAGCTCGGCTTGCCGAAGCTTGTCCCTCAGTTCGGTCAGCTCGGCCTTCCACTCGTCATATTTTATGCCCGCCTCGATGTTGCATTTCATCTTGTTGGCGTTGACAGCCTCCTTCACTGCCTGATCCATGCTGGATTTCGCGTGAGCTAACTCTTGCTTCATAGAGTTAAAAGCAGAGTTGAAGGAGGCCTCCCCATCTGCGATGGAAGGCAAAATTGTAATTGCCTGGAAAAAAGGCAAAATGATTAGTTGTATAAGTTGAAGTACAAAGTACAGAAAGTTGGGAATTTCAAGAAGAGATACTTAGACTTACGTTCATCAGGCTGGCGTGAAGCTCGTCCAACCTCTGTTGAGGGGTGAGCCTCTTGACATAGGCTACATCCCGAGGTAATGTCATCATTTTTGCCTGTTCCCTAGCCACGCTCGGGAATTGAGCCCTATCGTTTATGTCGATCGGTGGGATAGGTTGGAGATCAAAGCTCCACGAGATGAGAGGAACTAGAAGAGGGTCGACGGACAGTTGACCCCAGGGCACGTCCTGCTACCCTGTAGATTTCCTCTCCTCCTTGAGAGTGTATTTTCTATCACCTGAAAAAGGTAAAGTGTTAGTCCTCGGTGGGGAAGAAGGAATAAGAAGTGGGAACAAATGAGGTTCGGCGGTCCTTACCATATGAAGTGATAAGTTGTTTGGATAGGGGGACATTTCCAGAGGCTGTCCCTGGGGTCCTTACCCTCGCTACTAGAACGGAGTGCCTCGGTGGTGATGACGAGGAGGAGAGGGTCATTGCTGAAGCAAGGACCCTCTTTAAGGCCGGCAGCCTTCCTCGTCCTCTTCCTTGTAACCCGAACTGGCCCGGGTTTGGTAGGCCGAAGAGCCAGAGTTACCTCCCCCCTGGTCTCTCCGGCGAACTGGCAACCTCGGATTGATTCAAGGGATCAGAGGTTGAAGGTGTAGCCTCGAAACCCCCAAAGGCGTATTTGCGGTGGTGGATTAAGATCCGCTTGTTGACTAGGAGGGCTGGTTTGAAGTGCCCACACCAGTGGCAGGTGTAGTGGACACTAACCCCCTGAGGAATGCTCCGAGCTCTGCATAAAATGAAAGGCCAGGAAAAAATAATGATTGTAATAATAATAATAAAAAAAAAAGTGAAACTGAGAAAATGATGATGACCTTGTTGAGGGTCGTAGCTCGGGAGGATGTCGTGGGTAGGAAACAGTCCTGCCCAGGCAAGAATGTTGTTTGATAGGATGGCTGGTTGGTTGTTAAAGTTTATTTGGAGGTTGGATTTGACGAGCCTCCGGGCGTGGATGGAGTCCGGAGGAGAGGCGTTTTTGGTTTTTAAGTTCTCTTTGATGAGGTTCCACGGACCCCGGGGCATTGGAGGGTCGAGGTATCGGATAAAAAAGAATGACTTTTTCCAGTCGTGAATGGATGAGGGGTTACCCGAAGTAAGCTGTTTGCCCGTGGTTCGGGGAGAAATGTAAAGGAATCCCTTTGTAGGGGATAATTTCAGCATCATCCTAAAGGTGTCTAAAGAGAGGGGGATGTCGTGTAATCTACATAAAAAGGTGAAGCCGACAATGACCCGAAATGCGTTTGGGGCCAACTGGGATATGCTAATATCCTAGTGGTTGGATAGGTTGATGAGGAGAGGCGCTATTGGGAGCCTCAGCCCTGCCTCGAGTTGTTCCTGGTAGACTGTTAAGTAACCAGGAGATGGCAGGTGGCCTCGGTCCTCAGGAGTAGGGAGTTTGATGTGCACGTTCTTGGGAAAGCGGCATCTATCCCTAAGAATTTTGATATCCTCGGGGTCGGGAGAGTTTGACAATACGTCTTGTGTTTGGAGGTTAGGGTGATCATTTTGTGGAGGTTCAGTAAAGAGAGGATCGGGAGGAAAATTTAATGGCACTGCTGCTAGAAGGGTTTCGTCGAAAGGATTTAGCATCCTGTCAACGGTGTTTACAGGGGAAGGGGGAACCGGCATGCTAATGAGAGAGATGGGAGTGAACGTACCGGCCATGGTCTTCTGTTTTGAAGACGTGTGGAAATTTTTGAGGGAACTCCTACTGGTGTCCGGTGGTGGCGTAGAACAGCGGTCGGAAATTAGCAACGGTAGAACGGCAGAACCTTTCTCTTAGCTGGAGGATTATACAGTTTAGAGTGTGTGAGTCTCTGGGGGAGTAAAGGAGTGAGAAGGAGTTAGGGATGAAGGAAGGTAGTAATAGGTTGGGGAAAATGGAGTAAAGTGAGTAAAAGAAAGAAAAAAGATTTGGGGGAGAATGGGGGTATAAATAGGGGGTTTTCTTCCAGAATGTTCAATGGTTCTGGGGGGAAAAATTGACTGTTTTGAGATGAAAAAGGCGTTTAGGCGGAAAAACCGAGGTGTTATGGCGTGATAAACGAGATATGGCGTGAAAAATGAGACGTGTTGCGGGTGTTATGGCGCGTAAAACGAGGTATTTTGCAGCAAAATCGAAGTGAATAATGCAATACAATAAATGGGAGTTCAGTGCATGGGAACTCAGCGAAAACGTCACCCACTTGTTAGTGTTGTAGTTATGTCTCACCAAGGATCCCAAGGGTCGTTACAACCTCGGATCGGCAAGTGCATGTATGAAAGTGCTCCGAAGTGTTGCACCTCGCCTCGGTATAAGAGTCCTTATTGTCATCGTCAGGGGACTGTGAGCAATCGTTTTCGGCTCGGCACCAAGCCGAGGGGACTAATGATGATGTGGATTAGTGACACATAGCATCTTACCTAGATTGTTATAGAAGTGCCTACGTGACAGCTTCTTTAAGGGCAATTATGTAATTCAGCTTCAGCTGAACTAGCATAGAGATAGCCTTATGTATGTCTCCTTATGTGCATCTATAAATAAGGGGTTTGGGTGCTACTAAAAGGGACTGAAATTCAGATAATCAAATACACTCTTGCTATTCAGCTCTTCCATTTTCTCTCTTCTCCTAGAATCTAATTCTAGCTTCTTCAGTAATGTCACTATTTAGAATTTTCAAAATAGCCATCTTGAATTATTAGTTTGTTCTTTTATTGCGTGTTTCAATTTTGAGGCATTGTTATTTGTAAATTAATGTATTTTTTTCTCACGGTTAGCTTGACTTTGATAATGAAGCTTTAACTATTTTTACTACTTTCTTGATGGATAAAGTTTTTATATATAGTCTATTCTTATTTCAATTTTGAAAGACATTTTCCAAATTGGCTTTACCCAATCAAGATAAATATTTTTTTCAACAATTTTGAGAGCACGTATCATTTACATTATTCAATAATCAACCTGTATCTCAGACCTTTATAATTTTTCTCTAGAATAAATTTGCATATTGAATAAAGTAGAACTAGAAATAGAAGAGTTTTCACTTTGAGTATATCAATTAAAATCAATATCATAATGGCATATTTGTTTTAATTTATTTTTTGTTGTTATTTTCTTCAACATTTGAGGTAGACTGTTCCTTCTCCTTCATTTTGCAACTAATTTTCTTGTATTATTGTACTGAAGAAATCTTTTACATACCTTTTTAGTTATCTTTTTATATTCATTTCTCAATTTTCATTTTTCTATTTATTATTTTTTTGGGGGTACTTTTTCTATACTTGGGATTTCAAAATCCATTTTTTTTGTATCAACAAAATTATACATCCACAAATTTTCACCACTTTTTCGAACCCAAAATCTTTGCCAATAAATAATCCAATTCCTTTTATATTTGATTTCTAAAAGTCAATAAATCTTTGACAAACATGTTTGCATTTAATTTTTTTTTTTTTTTTTTTTTTTAACTAAAAGTTGCTCAACGCATTTTTATTCCAAATTCAATTAACTTATTATGAAATTTTATTTTCGATAAAATCTTATTACTAAAACAAAATTTCAAAATCATTACATAAAATGACAAGGTAGCCTAATCGTTAGATTTTATAGCAACAAGGTTCTCAGAAAAAATCAACGACTTTGGAGCAAACCATGACAATTATCAAATAAATGTGCGTGTCAATGAATTGAATATGAATTGACTATTGATATAAATGATTAATACTATCTAAATCAGAAATTTATTAATTACAAAAAGTACAATGGTGGCACTTACAGTAGAGCTGTTGAACACATAACAAGTCTCGTCCCATAACAATTAAATAGAAGATTTTATTTACGGAAAATATTTAGATAGACTTGATTTTTGACTCTACTTGTAGACTCTATGATCAGAATTAAATTTTAAAAAATCTTGTTTACATCAGCTGATATTATAGATTCTTTACACTTTAATCCACACTACAGAATTTATAAGTAAAACTAAAGATCGAATTTACTTAAGTATTTGCCTTTATTTAGATGTATGATGTTCCGTAACCTCTTTCTTTCCAATATGGTATTCGTTGTAAGGTTTATTTCGTCTCTAGGTGTAGGTCAAGTGAGCAATGACAGATCTAATGTGGGGTTTTCACTAACATTTCTAAGCCGGATATTAAGGGCCTCGTCAATTACCGGAGGTGATTGCACTAGGAAGTTTGTCGATCCAGATCGAGCCATACCGATATGGTTAAGATCGAGGCACACATATTGAATTCAAAAAACAAAAAAAATCTGATGGATCTGCAGGTGCATTTTGGCAAGTCCTTCCCAATTGTGGTTTGGATAAAGGACCTCATTCAATATAGATCCTCAAATAACAAACGTATAAATTACAGCAAAAACACTGCAAAAAAACACGCATTTAGCCATGTTTTAGCCACAAAAAATTAATGAAAGTACACTATTTGTTCAGCCACAAATTCAGCGACGAAACTCCATTTGTGGAAATTTCACTCGTTATTGACCGAAATTGCCACGAAAAATCAAAATTCATTGCTAATTTCTGGCATTGGAAAAAAAAAATTTGTAGCTAAATTTGTTGGAGAGAGCAACAAAATCTGCATCATATTTTCAAACATACATTTGAGTCAAATTTAGCAACGAAAAAGTACAACATTTATAGCTAAGTTTTTTATCGTCACCAATTAGTGATGCTTTTTAGCAAAGAAATTAGTGACGAATCATCAATAACAATGCTAGTGATAAAAATATTCTTGGCTAAATAACTAAAATATTGTCAAGAATAGCAGCAAAAGTTGTCTTATAGATTAAATATTTTATACCAGTTTCTAACGAAATTAGCCATGAAAATTTGTCTAGAATTTAAATAATATTTTTTTCTCTAAAATTAGCAACAAATTTATCATCAAAAAAGAAAAAATGTAAAAAAAAAAATATTTTTGAGCCACGAATTCAGTATCAAATATAATATTTCGTTTATTATTTTAATTTTTTGTTTAATGTTTATGTAATTTTAACCAATTTATTTGAATCCAAAAATACATGCAAATATAATAATGAGAAGAATAAAATTGAGCAATTTACGATTTCATTTAAAATAAAATTAATTATTCTTAAGCAAAAGTTATGTCTATAAACAAAAATAAAGAAAAAACTAATTAGTGGATGGTTCAAATGGACCGTGATTGAGGGCCCACTCAAACAACCTACCTGATCGTGGCCCAAGACCTTATGCTGTAGCCAGTTGATGATCCCATGCACATCATGTAGCATCCTGTGCATGTCCTGCATTTCCTTGTCCTTCTAGAGCCGCTCCTAACACCATAATAGATAAATTCAAACATAATAATTTAATAATTCAAATATTTACTAGTAATTATCCCTAAAATTTTAAAAAAAATTGACAAACTTTCACCTATCTTCCAAATTTTCCAACAACAACTAACAACACAAATAAAATTTGTAAACATAATCAAGGGTTAACTGCCATGACCAGGCAGGGGTCGATTTACATTAAAGTTACAATACAAAAAGTAAATCATAATAGAATTACTTAAAATAAAAAGCTTTACAAAAAAATGACACCGATTGACAAAATTATCCCTAAATCAGTGTAATTGGAATGGAATGTGACTACCCATTATACTTTATTTCAATTGTACGTAATCTAACCTACTACACGAAATTACCCCTAAATTAACCTAATTTATCCTAGTTTGGTCAATCAAACCTAATTTAACCCAACTAACCCAAATTTCAACATAATTTAATTTAGTTAAGGGTTAAATACAAAAAGCCCTTGAACTTTCTTTCCAGTTACAGTTTAAACTCTGCTATTTATATAATAAACACTTTACCCCTCTTTTATGTTGTAGGACAAAATTATACCTATTATTTTAATTATTATTTTTTCTTTTTTCTTCTTATTTTTCCATTTTATTCATTTTCTCTCTCGTAGTTTTCTTTTTATTTTTTCACTATTCTCTCTTGCTACTAATAAAAAATTATACTACTTTTATTAATTGATTAATTAAAGTTCTAACTTTTCATGCGTGTATAAATAATTTAATTTATAGATTAATCAATTCTAGTACAAGAAATATACCTTATTGTAATATAAGGTTGTGATTAACTATTAATAATAAGATTAACAAATAAACAATTAATTTTTGAGCTAGAGGAATTAAAAAGAAAATTAGTATACAAATAAAAAATAAAATTATAAATTGAAAAATTATGTAAAACCTTTTATTTATGGTGTAACAGCAACGAAATGTAATAAGAAAACATTAATACTGCCTAATATAAGGATTTTTGAAATTATAATAAACTCAACAAAATTGACATCTATATGATATGTCGCAAAAAATTTTGTTTGCATACTTAGAATATATATTTTAGTTTTTTGACAAATTATTTTTTCTTTTATAGTTAGTTTATTTGTTAATTATAGTATTAGTAAAACTCACAAAATCCATATTATACTAATAAAATATATCTTGCAATATTAAAAGCTTATTTATTATATAAATTATTTAGACATGTATAAAAAAATATTAGAGCTTTTAATGAATCAATAGTTCTTACTAGTAATATAATAGTTTAGCAGTAGCAAGAAATAATGGATGTAAGAAAAAATATGAGAGAGAAAAGAAATAAAATAGTAAAATGAGAAAAAAAAAACAAATTACAATAACATTTGAAAAAAATTTCTCCCCTCTCTCATATTCTTCTCTAGGGCACTTGCATAAACCCTAGTCATGGTGGCCCTTCAGTCTTTGACTAAAAGGCAACCCCTTCCTTTCCCCGCTCCTCAATCGTATGCCTTAGGATTGTCTGGCATGGATACCTCTTTTTCCTTTGCGTTGTTAACAGTTTCGCTGGATATCCCGATCAAAGAACCATCCAGCTACAAAGGTGAGCCAGTGGTATTTTTTCCACAAAAAAATATCCAAAAATTATCACTACCTTTCAAGTTTGCTCTGATAAGGAAATTCTCTAAAGGGAGACCAGCCATGGTGGCTTTGTGAAAAGATTTTTTGATAGTGGGCTTTAAAGGCTATTTCGCGTTAGGTTTGTTGAATCAACGCCATATTGAGTGCTCATTAGATTCAACCTAGAAGAAGATTACTTGCACATATGGTGTCGAGGTTTTTGGAGTTTTCACGGTTTCTGCATAAGGATCCTTAACGCCCTGTTTGGTTCTAGGAAACTAGTGAGGAAAAGGAAATGGCGGAAAAGGAAAGTAATTCTTTGGAAATGTTAAATTCCTCACCTTGTTTGGTTACTAAGGAAAGTTGTGAGGAAAGAAAAAGGTTTCATTTGGTTTGTGGAATTCGCAAAGAAAGTGGAAAAGAAAAATCTTTATTTTTTTTTGAAAATTAACAAATACTAGCATTCATAATCAATTCAAATAATTCATTCTTTGAGAAATGGAAAAGGAAAATAACAACTAAAAAAAGTTAATAATGCCCAAATTGCTTAAAAATAAGTTTGTTAAAAAAATATCATTTTCATTGACACAATTGTGATGCTGAACATCTCTATAGTAAATTGTTTTTTTTTTTTTTTGGTAATTAAAAGATTGTATATCTAAATATAAATATTCCCCAAATCCACTACATTTTAGGGTTGATGATATTTACACACCTTTTTTACTTTTTTGTACACGTTTTTCTCTATTTATTAGTATAATTAACTTTTTGCACGTTTTCTAACTCCTCACACACCTCTCTAATAAATATTTTGTATAATGACTATTAATAAGGGTGTACGACAACCTAAGAACCTAAAAAGTCTATGTATAATAATACCAGTTTCGTATAACCAAAAAATTGTCTGTTTATCGGTTTACAATTGACTGAATCGAACATTAATATCATGTCAAATTCAAATGAATGACAACTCCCATTCTTCTTTGCATGAAAGTCCAAATGCTACAACAGATTTTAAAAAATTAATATCCTTGGTTCCAATTTAGATGAATAAGCATATTTAACTTTTTTACAACTCCAAGCAGTACATTCTTGTAAAATCTCAAACTCCCTATAACAATGCAAGCCAATTTAGATCTCGACAAGACCTCTACATGAAAAACAATAAAGTTTTTGAAACGGGATTAATTTTGAAAAATTTCATTAGCACTTGTCACATGCTTCGTTAGAACAACAACACAAATTTATGAGAAAACTAAGCAAGACAACCATTACAAAATTGTAGAGTAAACAACTATTTAATAAAATATTCTACCGAAGAACATGGGATATACTATAGTATCTTCCCATGTAGTGAATCATTGTCCTTCATATAAGCCACCCATCATGAACTCATCTGCTTCAACAATTCTTCTTGCTGCAACTACTGCAATCAATAGAAGTTTACTGATCTGGCTCTTCAATCGACGATCTACTGCTCCTACTCTGCCATTGCTACGCCCCTGTCGTACAAGCAACTCCCTTCCTCTCAAACAAGGAACTAGCCATGTTCCACCAATCTTGGACAATGGGCGAAAGCCCAATCCAGCAATATCACGTGAGTGAAGAAGGGCAGTGCCGCTTGTAAAGCTCTTTCGTCGAGTGCGCGATCCGCTGGAAGGGGAGATCCTATATTATACCAGCATCTCTTTTCGGTTCTTTGGTCATCCAGAGGTGTATATTCCCATTTTGCCTGGATTCGGTATCACAAGTCATATCGTTTGAAGTCACAAACTCTGCGGTAGCCTCTGTTAGCACACTCTGACAATAATTTCATTGTACTTATCCAAAATTAGTTCCATCTCAACTACAAGCACAACCAAACACCACTTGGATCATAATCAACATGATTTTCAGCAAAATAATAGGTGTCACAATAAACTTATGCAACAAATATGCACAAGTGAATCTGTAAGGACTAAACTGATTGTAAGGCCTAATTCCCTACTGCCGTAGATGAAGCCTTAAGTTGAATAAATATGTAATTTTTGTTGTTAACTATGTTATTACCAAGTGCTTATGCAAACAACAAAATCATTTCAGCAAAGATGGATAATTTACATATATTAATGTGCCTTTGTCACCTTTTCTCTATGCATTTGTCCAACAGTCATCTAGGAGTTTCTATCAATACTAAAAACAGATATCAGATTGTCTTCCCGAATTAGCAATGTGCACATGCCATATTTGTAAAAGTTATCATCCAAATTAAGAACCAGCAACATTAACTCTATTCTTTGGAAGTTAATCTGGGAAACACATTAGGGAAATCTACTTTGCTGATACAGATTTTTAGATGTTCCATTACATGTAGAGATTATACATGGTCACATATTTTACATATGTATGAGTTAGAGTGGTATATAATTATGGTTCATTCTGTATACTTCTATATTAAGTAGAAGCATAGCATTTGCTAAATACTGATGGATATTCCAAACTTACTTGTAATTTATCACCAGCAAATATATGCTTACTGATTGTTTGGGATGCAAAACCTCTAAACCTTTACTCTTTCCAACTGTAACCTTATCTTTTTATCTCTGAAAATCCCTTCCTAAAGAACATGCCTATGGTTTCAACTGTAGTAATAAGACGCTCTTACATGGCATGTCTAGTTGATGGCTGCTGAAAAAGTGACCACCAACTTCTGAGCATGAGGGATCCAACTTTTCCTGCCACGTCAGCAACATTACCTTTAGAATCCTTCGCAACCTCATCTACCAATGTCCTTTCTCAACCTCTTTTACCTTTAGCATCCTTCGCAACCTTCTTTACAACCTTTAGCATCCACAACAGCCATTTTTCTCAATCTTCTTGGATAAGTCACTCTCATTTGATATACATGTTATTCATGAGAAATGGAAAAAACAACAAAAGAAAAAAAAATCACCCTTTCATATTTCTGTATTTCTAGGTGTCTGTATCCGATTATCGAAAAGTAATAGGCGTGATCATTAACTTGATTTTGTATAATACACATATGTGGAAGTAAGTTTAAGGGCGTGAATCTTAATACCAAATATATGTAGCTAAACTTCTCCAAGAATATTGAAGAGAGTTGAACAAGAAGGTGCAACATTTATAAACATAAATGAGAAGTTATGGATAATAAAATATATTAGTAAAATTTAGTTACATATACATTTCTTCATGATTATAAGCCATGATATACCTAAACATTGAATTATGCTCTATGATAGGTGTTCGATTCACCTAGTTATATTGTTTTTCACATTTCTTGATTATACAAATAGCTTACAAGAATTCCTTCATCCAAGGATCACTGATTTTTCATTAGTTTTCATTGACCCTCAAATATTCATTTGAGGGGGATATTTAACGAATACTTTGAATGTTTTAACACTATCAATAAACTTAAAGACAGATTAAAGGGAAGCTTTCATACTTCAATTAAAAGATATAGTAGTATCAATGAGCAGAAGAATATGCATTTTGATTATAGCCTACATTACTAAACCCCATCTATGCTTCATCCAACTTAGGGTAACAAGAATGCATTCAAGAAAACCTGGAGATTTTCCTCCCACCCAACATCGAAATAAAAACCACTCACCTTCACATCCAACTCAAATCCAACAACAAAAAAACACCAAATCTTCTCCTTCTACTAATTATTCAAAAACTCAGTAACCTTTCTAGTTTCTTGTAATCTGAGAATCTCCAAAAAAAAAAATAGTAATAAATTTATGCAAAAAATTCACACAGGCATATTACCAAACGCCTAGCACACAACTACTTACCGCTGAAGAGCTTCAAAAAACTTGTCATGCTATTTTAGCTGCCGAACCTTCTTATTTGGATCCTCTAAAATCACACTCAATCACGTTCTAGTTTGTACCATTCGCATTTCCCAATGGCCATTGCAGAGAACGCAGACTCGGAAGACGACGAATTCTCTCCCAAAAATCCCAATAGCAAACATCATGATTCATTAGAACATCAATAAAAAGTTAACAAAACCACGGGGAAATGCTAACAAGACCAAGAAAATCTCAAGAAAAAACAAATAAAAAGTGAAAAACCTCATACTCAGAAGTGTTCTCTGATTTGCGGGACCAATAGTCGACTTTCTTTGGCTTTCGTTATCGTCGGAGAGGAATCGTTGAAAGAGAAGACGGAAAAACAATCTATATGATGAGTGACTGAAGAAAGATTATGGCTTATTTTGTTCTCATCTGAGGAGTGGACGTTTGATTTTATGAACGACCCGATTTCTAAATTTAACCCGTTAGAGAATCCGGCCTCAACCTATTTAGCATTTGATTTCCTTCGTTTCCTCGTGATTTGCTGAGGAAACGGTTTTTGGACAAATTACACTGTCAATTTCCTTATTAGCTTCCATGATTTCTTTTCCCTAATAGTTTTCTTGCAACCAAACACAAGAAACAATTCTCAAAGGAAACTCTTTCCTTTTCCTCCCTACTTTCCATGAACCAAACAGGGCCTAAGTGGACACTACACTAGCATTCCATGTCGACGTTAAAACCCCTATAGTCCCCATCTAGATATCATTCGAAGATTTCCCTCCCTACTTTAGCGCTGTATTCCATTGCTAGGTTGGTGGGAATCCTGTTGAAGGTGAATATGTCAACTGCCAAACTAACATGACCAAGTATGCAAAAACATGTGTAGAAGTCGATCTTACAAAACCCTTGCCCCGTCGAGTTCTATTAGAATCGGTAATGGAGAAGAGGGGGATTTCTGGCAAAGTATATCTTATCATGATGTCCCATCGTATTGCAGGAATGTGAGAAGGTAGGGCATGCGAAATTTGCCGGTCGATTGTCGTGGCTGCTAAAGATGTTGGTGAGAAAAAGCAGGAGGTTGAAAAAGACTTGCAGCTACAAAACCTGAGTCATTACAAGCCGAAAGAGCACCACAAGCCCAATTTTCTTCCAACTCTAATTTAATAAAATCAGATTCAAACCAATATATGGAAACCTAAGTTGGTGAATTCGCAATCACTCGACGAGAGAACCTCAAATTTCCTAGTTAATCCACAATTTGCATGGAGAGGAGACCTCAAAAATCCCTATATCAGTAAAAGCAAAAATTCCAAAATATTTAGCAGTCCAGGCCACATCCTTTACTCCATCAATTCAAGAAAACTCACAGCAATCTCCTAGAGTGCCTATCCCAGCAGCTATTATAATATTGATGGAGAAGCAGTTATACTTTTCCTTGCGGCTAACTTGCTTTCGTCATTTGGTATGGAATTAGGAGTAAGGATTCAGAAGTTATTTTAGATAACCCTTTGGACAAGCCTTAGACATGTAACTTCAGGGAAATTTGCGATGACAAACACAAAGAGTTTCGTTCCTGGAAAAAGAAAAAGGTCAAAGAAAAGGAGATAATTGATACAATGTCGGATGTTGACATGGTAATTTGAAAGCCAAGAACACGGGGTGAATTGCAATTCAAGTTACATGATTTCTTGCATAAAATCTGACGTAAAGTGGCAGATGAAGTGCTGCCACATTCAGAATCGCTGAAGTCGGAAATAGTTAAACTAAGGAAGCAAAAGCAATACACGATAACAAGGATGATGTTAACTTGACAAATAGCCCGTGTCCTTCAACAACTTCCTTCCTCAGACTCCCAATGATTAATTCTACTTTTAGAAATATCCAAGGCATTAAAGCGATTAAAACATTTCATTAGAGTTCATATTATTCTTTATAGTTCTTGGCAATAATGGAACCTATGTTGGATATTTATCAGCTTTTTTCCTTCTGTGATTGTTTGGGTTTTTCCTCGTGTTTTAGTAATTTTCATAGCAAAATTTGGGTATTTTGGAAGCTTGGATATCACTGTCATCTGTTGAAGAATAATGAACAACTTTTACATTTGGGTATGACTAGTGATGGTGGATCTTTTCAAGGCTTGTAACACTAGTATACTCAAAGTGCACTCGAAGAAAGCGACAACAACTATGGGAGGATCTAAATCGCTCGACTCCAGCGACCGCTTGGCCATGGCTTTGGGGAAGGGATTTGAACATCATATCCTCTTTATCAGAATATTCAGGGATTGCTCAACAACATCTTGGGGCAATTGAGGATTTTAATTCAACTGTGCATTCATGTGGCATGCAAGAGGTGAATTATACGGGTAGCATTACATGGTCAGGAACTCGAAATGGTAGAACAATATAAAAAAGGCTAAATGGAATTCTAGTTACCCCATCAAGCTTGGTTGGAGCACTTTCCTTCTTCTCAAGTTTGGCATTTAGGAATAGTGGTCAGATCACTCTCGCTTACTTCTTGGAATCGATTCGGAGAAGCGTCAAGTGCCTAACTTTTTTAGATTTCAGCGAATGTGGTTAGAAAATCCTACTTTTCTACAGGTGGTAAGTGCCAATTAGAGGCAGCCGGCAATAAGTTTTGGTATGCGACGTCTTGTAGATAAACTTCATTGACTCAAGCATAGTCTTCCAGAATGGAAGGTCATGTTTTTGAAGAAATAAAAAGGCAGAAGGAGGTTGAAGATGCTCAATTTCTATTTGAATTTGATCCTAGGGAAAGTAATCTAGAAGCTTATCATCTCAAACAAGTGAAGTTGTTGTAATGACTTAAACGCGAAGAAATTTTTTCGAGGCAAAAGTCAAAAAGTTTGATGGCTTTCAGAAGATGACCAGAACTGAAATTTTTCCATGCATCAGTCATCAATAGGCAAAAAAACTACGTCTTACACGACTTAAAAATGAAGTAGGGCAATGGTTGGATAATTTGGAGGAAATTAAAGCTGAAGGTTAATGTTTTTCCAGCATCTTATGTCGTTCGAACTTGTGGATCAGTCAATTATGGCAAAGCTTTTAGATTGCATATCTTTAGTAGTTTTGGGAGAGGATAATGTTTGCTTGCTTCAGTAAGTAACCTTGCAAGAAGTTAAGGATGCAGTATTTCAGCTAGATAAGGATAATTCGGCAAAACTAGATGGATTCATAGGACATTTCTTTACGCATTGTTGGGACACAGTTGCTCAAGATGTTTTTAATGCTACTCAGGAATTTTTTGCAGGAACTACTCCACCTAGAGCGATTGGGAGTACACTTTTGGTGTTGATTCCAAAGAAAGATAACCCTCATTTGTTTGCGGATTTTCGGCTTATCTCTTTGTGTACATTTGTGAGCAAAATTTTTTCCACAATTTTGGCTAATAGATTATCTTAGATTCTTTCTAAAATTATTTGTATTCTCTGTTGAGTAGTCTGGCTTTGTAAAGAGTGGTCGGCTATCGGATAATGTGTTGCTTGCGCAGGAATTAATTTATTCTTTGAACGAGAAAGCGCGAGGGAGGAATTTTATTTTAAAGCTCGACTTAATGAAAGCTTTTAATCGAGTTTCATGGAGTTTTTTGCAAGTTTGGATTCCATGCACATTTTGTCACTCTAATCATGAATTCTTTGAAAAAGGCAGTTGGTTTTCTTTGCTATTTAATGGCAAAGTTTCTAGTTCTTTAAACCGACCAGAGGAGTTAAGCAAGGCAATCCTTTACCCCCTTTGTTGTTTGTTTTAAGTGCAAAAGCTTTGTCATGAGGTTTAAAGGTGTTAACACTTCAAGGTCATCTTACGTCTTATGCTCAGCCAAGAAGATGTCCGCCCATCTTGCACTTAGCTTACACTGATGATGTGATGATTTTTTTCACGAGGAGATCGATGATTAGTTTGTAATCTGTTGCGTGTAGGATGCTTTTGCACCATCTTGAAACAGGCAACCAACCACTACTTCAATTTCTTCATGAAATTGAAGTAATGGTCTTCCATGCTTTTGGCCAGATTGATTGGATTGCATTTGGAAGTTCTAGGCAAGTTTTGCCTATAAATTGAAGTAGAAATCCATTTCCTCAATGCACCAACTGAAAAGAAAAATACAGAGAATTTTACAAGTTCTTAGATCTCTTGTTTTTCAGTTTAATTCTCAGGTGTTTATTTGAGATATCTCTCTTCGGTCTTTTGGGATTTTTCCCAAAACTTTTGTATCTTTTTCATATAGTGAAATATTGCTCCTCTCCGCCCGTGGACGTAGGTCTAATAGACCGAACCACGTAAATCTTTGTGTCTCTTTCCATTTATACTTTCTCTACATATTTCGTTATTATTTTTCGTTATCGTGATTAAAGGGTTTGCTAAAATTAATTTAACTAAATTTTTGGGGCACAAATTCTAACAAACTGGTATCAAAGTTGACACCCCGGATTAATTTCTTTTTGAGCGGCTAATACGACGGTAACGAAATCATTTGTTGAGAAATTTGACCGGAGTGCCAACTTCAGTATGTGGCAACTCAAAATGGAAGCTATCCTGGTTCAGGATGGCGCTGATATTGCCTTACAGGGGAAGGAGAATAAACCGGAGAAAATGTCAGATGAGGATTTTGCCAACTTGGATAAAAAGGCTAAGTAAGGTATTGTCTTAAATCTCTCTGATGAGGTTTTATGGGAGGTAGCATTCGAAACCATGGCCAAAGGCATGTGGGAAAAATTGAAGGTTCTGTATATGAAAAAAATAGTGGTGAACAGACTTTATCTCAAACAAAGTCTATACATGCTCCGTATGACCGAAGGTACTTCTATACTCTCACATCTTGATAAATTTGATTCCATTCTTATGGATTTGAGTAATATAGAAGTTAAAATTGAATATGAAGATCAGGCCTTATTATTGTTGTGTTCCTGCCTTTGATTGATTTAAGACATTTTAGAGATACAATGCTTTATGGAAAAGAAACTATCTCTTATAAAGAAATGAAATCTATTCTGAAATCAAAAGATCAGATAGATAAAAATATTACTGGGAAAAATAGTGAAAATCTCTGTCTCTATACAGATTTTTTCATTAGAGGCAAATCTGGAAAGAGAGATATAGACAGTAAAAGGTCAAAATCAAAATCCAAATCCAGACATAAAAATTTGGTGTGCAATTTTTGTCGTAAAAAGGGCCACATTAAGTCTGAATGCTTTAAATTGAAAAATAAAGAAAAGCATAAGGAGAAAAATGAGCAAGAAAATAATGACACCGCTGAAACTAGTAATGCAGCTGATGAGAATGATGGAACCATATTTTTAGCCCCTGAAAATAATTTCAGATCTAACCATGAGTAGATTTTAGATTCGGATTGTTCATACCATATGTGTCCCAATCGGGACTAGTTTTCAACATATGATTCAGTTGAAGGTGGAGTTGTCCTCATGGGCAACAACACCATTTGTAAAGTCATTGGTAAAGGTACTGTCATGCTGAATCAAAATGCACGATGGTATGGTGAGGACGCTCACCGATGTTAGATATGTTCCAGATTTGAAGAAAAGTCTCATCTCTTTGGGTACCCTGGAAGCTCTTGGGTATAAATACACAGGTGAAGGTAGAGTTCTAAAAGTCACTCATGGTGCTCTTGTGGTCATAAAGGCACACAGGTCTGGTATGTTGTATATTTTACAGGGATCTACTGTTACAGGTGTTGCTGCAGTTTCTACTGCAGATCAATCTGATGCTGACACCACCAAATTATGGCATATGCGTTTGGGGCAAATGAGTGAGAAAAGTCTGTCCATACTCTGTAAAAGAGGTCTTCTTTGCAGACAAAGTACTGGGAAGATGGATTTCTGTGAATGTTGTGTCTTTGGGAAGCAGAAAAGAGTCAGCTTCAAATCTCCAGCAATCCACAAAACAAAAGGTACTTTGGATTATATTCTGACAGACCTTTGGGGGCATTCACGAGACAGATCTACAAGGTTCTGCCAGGTACACAACGAAGATTTGTGACTTTTATTGATGATTATTCAAGAAAAGTTTGAGTGTATTTCCTGAAACACAAAAATGATGTTTTCCTAACTTTCAAACAATGGAAAGTTTTAATTGAGAAACAGACAGGAAAACAAATCAAGCGGCTTAGAACAGATAATAGCTTGGAATTTTGTGAAGGCGAATTCAATGAATTTTGTAAGAATAAAGGAATTGTTCAACACCATACCGTGAGAATGACCTCTCAACAAAACAGTGTAGCAGAACGGATGAACAGGACTCTTTTGGAAAAAGCTCGTTGCATGATCTCAAATGCTAGATTGACAAATGACTTCTGGGCAGAGGTAATTTCTACTACTAGTTACATTGTCAATCGTGCTCCTTCTGTACCTTTGAACTTTAAGACTCCTGAGGAATTTGGTCAGGTACTCCTGCTGATTATTCTGACATAAGAATATTTGGGTGTCCTGCATACATGCATGTAAATGATGAAAAATTAGAACCAAGAGCTAAAAAGTGTATTTACTTCATTTTCTTGGGTATCCATCTAGGGTGAAAGGATATCGTCTATGATGTCCTAATCCCAAGTCACCTAAATTCATAATTAGCAGAGATGTAACTTTTGATGAATCATCCATGTTACATCTAAGAAAAGAGTCTTCTAGTTCTTGTAACACAGATGGAAAGGAGAGTATGTAGAAGCAGGTAGAGGTCGAAATTGGCAACACTAGTCCTTCTCAACCAAGTTCTTCTACAGTTCAGTTAGATGCAGATGAGACTCTTGAAGCTGAACTAGAAGAAGAAGAATATTCCATAGCCGAGATAGACAAAGAAGAGAAATTTGACTACCACAAAGGTATACGGATTTGGCTGCATATGCTTTGTCAGTTGCACAGGAAACTGAAGAAATCCGTGAACCATCTACATATTCGGAGGCAGATTCACGAGCTGATTCATCCAAGTCGTTGATTGCAATGAATGAAGAAATTGAGTCTCTCCACAAAAATAGTACGTGGATTCTTGTTAAGCCGCAGTCAGAAAGAAAGAAAATTGTTGGTTGCAAATGGGTCTTTAAGAAAAAAGAAGGAATTCTAGGGGTTGAAGATGCAAGGTACAAGGCACGTTTAGTTGCAAAGGGCTATAGTCAAGTACAAGGTGTCGATTTTAATGATATTTTCTCACCTGTTGTCAAACATAGCTCTATACGTGTTCTACTTGCTTTAGTTGCCATGTATGATTTAGAATTGGAATAGCTTGACATTAAAACAGCTTTTCTACATGGCGAACTTGAAGAACAAATATACATGAAACAGCCCGAAGGATTTAAAATTGAAGGAAAAGAAGACCATGTTTGCTTGCTAAAGAAATCCTTATACGGATTGAAGCAATCTCCAAGACAGTGGTACAAGAGATTTGATTCCTTTATGTTGGGTCATGGTTATTCGCCGAGCATGTATGATAGTTGTGTTTACTTCTGAAAGTTGAATGATGGTTCTTTCATTTATTTGTTATTATATGTTGATGACATGCTCATTGCTGCCAAGAGCATATTTGATAGAAATTCAAACTTTGAAGTTTCAGTTGAACAGTGAATTTGAGATGAAAGATTTGGGAGCAGCTAAGAAGATTCTTGGCATGGAGATCAAAAGAGATCGAGGATTAGAAAGTTATTCTTGACCCAGAAAAACTACCCGAAGAAGGTCTTGGAGAGGTTTGGCATGAAAGATGCTAAACCTGTAAGCACTCCTCTTGCTGCTCATTTCAAACTATCAGCTGCTCAATCACCACACTCAGATGAAGATGAGAGGTATATGGAACATATACCTTATTCCAGTTCATCTATTAGCATTATGTATGCAATGGTTTGTACACGTCCAGACATTTCACAAGCAGTTAGTGTGGTAAGCAGATATATGTCTTGTCCAGGTAAAACACATTGGCAGGCTGTGAAGTGGATTCTCAGATACTTGCGAGGGACTTCAGACACATGTTTGGAGTTCGGAAGGAACAGTAACACTTTGATTGGCTTCGTGGACTCAGACTATGCCGGAGATCTTGATAAAAGAAGATCACTCACTGGTTATGTATTTTGCATTGGAGGTTGTGCTGTTAGCTGGAAAGCTACCTTACAACATGTTGTAGCTTTGTCTACTACTGAGGCAGAGTACATGGCTATCACCGAGGCAATCAAAGAAGCCTTGTGGTTGAAGGGATTGTTTGGCGAACTCAGTCTACTTCAAGATGTAATTACTATTCACTGTGATAGTCAAAGTGCCATTCACTTGACTAAAGACCAGATGTATCATGAGCGGACGAAACATATTGATGTGAAGTATCACTTCATTCGGGATACCATTGCTGAGAAAAAGGTCTCTGTCCAGAAAATCAATACCAGAGACAATCCCGCCGACATGTTTACAAAACCTCTTTCAGTTGCTAAGTTCAAGCACTGCTTGGACCTGATTGGTGTTCGTGGTGATGATTAGCCTCGTTGGGGCTTATTTGGAGAAGGTGAAGCAAGTTTACTATCTTTGTGTCAGATGCAAAATCAAGGTGGAGCATTGCAATTTGTTGCGTGTAGGATGCTTTTGCATCTTGACACAAGCAACCAACCACTACTTCAATTTCTTTACGAAATTGAAGTAGTGGTCTTCCATGCTTTTGGCCAGATTGATTGGATTGCATTTGGAAGTTCTAGGCAAGTTTTGCCTATAAATTGAAGTAGAAATCCATTTCCTCAATGCCTAGTCTTTCATTAATATTAGCCCAATAGATTTAGTACTATAATAGTCATGTAGTTTCAATTGTTCGATCTTAACCTTCCATCCAACATGGCGATCTTACTCTTGAACTTTCGACTATATATAACATAAGAGTTCTTTGATTTTCTTTTCCTTACTCCTATAAGTTCCTTTTCTCTTTCTTCATTTAAGTCAAATCTATGGTTAGAAATCCACCACTTCCATTGCACTAAATTTATCTAATATTCCAAATTCGGTACTTCACATTTATCTCGATTTTTTGTAAGTCTCACAGTCCGGAATCATAAGTATCTAACCTAAGATACATGTAACTACAAAGATTATAACTTACGTTTTGATACCATTAAAAACGTCATGGCCTTGACCTACACTTGCCAAATACGTGCCATTTGCCTTATCCGTGAAACTGTAGTTCCATGAATACAAGGCACTAATCATATATCAATAATCTCAAATGCTAATAATGACAGTAAAAACGTCAATTTATAAATGATAACCAAAATAGTGCGGAACTTAAATTCTAAAGTACAAAACTACTAAATAATTTCACGAGCACGCAAGCTCAACTTATCCCAACACATAAACTATTTAATGTCCATCAACTCTCATAAAATCCTACTACTAAATAAACATTATGGTCTTCCTAGTTCAAGAGCGTTTAGACTTCGGCCTCTATGATAACATACTCGTACTTGTTGTCTATATAAAAATATAAAGAATAGGGTAAGCGATAAGTCACCCAGTAGATGGCACCTACTCCTTGCTAGACCATGGAGTTACGTACATATACTTTTAACAAACAGTCATACAATTCACATGCTCATCCTTTCAAGAAAATCATATTTTCAAAACCATATGCTTTACATTTATAAAATCATTATCTAATGTTTCTAAAATAGTCTATAATATACAAGAATTATAATTAAATCATTTTCCATTGACAACTTCCATAATCATATATGCTCAAATAATCATATTTATAATTATAAAATTATTTTAAATCATGCATTCATTTATTAAGAGAAGCTCAAAACTAACCATGCCTTCATCGGCATTAGGTTCTTAGCCTTGTGATTGACCTCACTAGAAAAGGTTGTCAAGAGATTTCCAGTTACCACCTTACAATTTCTCAAATCATTTTTATTATCATTGTCATAGTCATTATTATAATCATGATCATTTTCACGATCATAATCATAATCAATTGTAGGGTTCAAGACTGTAATCCCTACCGATTATCTCATGATTGTTTAGAGCATTGTTCATTAATGTTACCCATTCATCGTAGGCACTTTACACTATCCAAAATCACATTAGATCTATCACATATATCGCGTTTATGTAACTTCAAAACCAAGTATTCGAATAGCCATACACGATCTAAATTTTCATAGCAAAATAATCCATTTTGTAAAATACGTTATTTCATAAAACAACTTTGAAAATCATGTGAATTCTAAAGCATTTTAGAACCATCGAAGTTTCATACAACAAATTTGAAAATTCAAAGGATAAGCACCACGTACCTGAAATAAGTTCGATAACCGTGCACATACTTGACCATGATATTTTCTTTTAGGAAATCACAGTACTCTATCATCAATGAACACTTAATAAACCCATAACCCAACTCTATATAGCCCTATTCCAAATTCCTAGGGACCATGATCGATTTATTTCGTTAAGTATTTTTAATATCCATTGTGACATAAAACTATGCGAAGTACTTTGACTTTGTTCAAAAGTAGTAATATCATACTTTAAAATTTTCAAAATAATTTAATTAAGTCTATAATAGATTTAGTTTATTCAATTTCTATCACAGAAAATAACTTTTGGTTTACTATTATAATTCTTTAGAAACTCTAGCATCATTTTCAAATCACTTAGAAAATTTTTGGGATTTTCTATAATCATATAAATCAATTAGGGGTTTTATATAACTTTGAGAACATTTTTGAGTACTTTCCTATAATTTTTAAAAAATTTATGGGACTTACAACAGTTTCTTAAAACCTTTCAGCCACTACATAATTTTTAGAAACTTCT
Organism: Cinchona pubescens; assembly: GCA_025175665.1. NCBI lineage: Eukaryota > Viridiplantae > Streptophyta > Magnoliopsida > Gentianales > Rubiaceae > Cinchona > Cinchona pubescens. The sequence goes on from JANKKI010000152.1 coordinate 1,499,980, forward strand.
GGGGGTCATAATAAAATTTTAGAGATTATAAACTATGTTTGACCACTTAAAAACCACTCTAGGTAAATATCTAATTCTTAAAAGTTCATAAGGACTTAATCTTTACCCTTTTAAAACCTTTTAGGCATAGGTACAAACACAAAAGATACCTCGAAGGCTAAACTGTAAATAACCAGAAACCATCATCATCTTTTTCCTTCTGGTAGCAGTCTTCTACTACTTCTGCTTCATTTTTTTCCTATTCTTTTGAAGATCTATGTTCTTGACTTTTATTTTCCATAAAAATACAAACCAAACTTGTGTTTCATCTAATGTATATTTGACCCCCAAAATCTTATTTCAAATTTTTAGATTAATTATAAGCAAAAATAATTCGTTAAAAATTTATTTTTGACCCACAATATTTACACCTAATTTCAGATTTTGAGCATGCAAAATAAATTAAATATTCATTTATTTTGTAAAAGGCCATAAATTAGTTCACATGGTCCCTAAAAATCGGTAATAAAATCTAGCCTAAAAATATAATAACGAATTTAAAATACTAGTTAAAATAAGAAGAAGCTTACTAATATTTTGTTGAAAAAATTCTTCTTCTCTCTTCTTCGAATTTACTCCAAAAACGCAGATGTTTTCTTGCCCTAAAACCCAATATTTATAAACAATTTATTCCTAAAATTTCTCTTCAATTTAGGCTAGTCTCCAAGATTCACAAACATAAATATTCTAGTATTACTGTCCGACTAAAACTCTAGTTTAGAATCTCCCACTGTTTTGTTTTACTTCCCTATTCAATATTATTATTACCATTTCTATTTTTTTGTAATAAAAATCACGTGTGTCACACTTCATCTTCCACCTCTTCATCTTCTTTTCCTCATCATCTTCAATTAATTAGAATTCAATCTTCTATTGTAATCTATGGAACCTTATTTTGCCTGCCTCAGTCACCATGGAAGATGGCCTCCGCAAAAGTCAAAGTACTCAATTGAAATTGACCATATTTGGTACATATCCCATGTTCACACCCGTGTCGTGTCATGTCGACATAGGTATAGCAGGATGAATTGAAGTGTCCGGATAGTATAGGAGATAGATTCATTATCTAAATGGAATGATGAGGAAAATTTCGGAGGAAAAATCTATATAAGGATTGAAAGACTAGATGGGCAAAGTAGACAATTGGTTTAGGAGAGGGGAAGTTTTAGAAGTTAATTATACATAGTTTGGCTTAAATGGTTAGAAGATAAAACATGGTCAAAATGTATGACACGTAGTTAATGATAAAAAGAAGGAATTTGCTTGAACTAACAAACGACATCGTGTTAGAACAAAGTACAGATTTAGATACCATAGAATTTGAAGTATGAAATTTAAAAGAATTTGAATAATGGAAATTTTTCCCAATAACAACAACTATCCTTAACTGCCATAACTACCACCCTTACCAAGAAATCATCATCAACAACCGTTCCACTTACCAAAGGTTTGCCAAAACCCTTAAGGATCTTCTATGAAGTAGACTCATCCTTAAAAGTACCCCAGTAACAATGATATCTAATCCTAGAACAAGTTGGAAACATATCTTTCGGTTCCAAAGAAAGGGAATTTTTTGCAATTGGATTTAACACTGATGCTCAAAGGAACAAACTCAAATTGATTAGGAACCAAACAGTAATAGAGATGATAACCATTATTTTTCTCGCATTCTTTCTTCTTGTAACCAACACAAGCACAATAGAAACAAAGCAAAACAAAACAACAACCTTGATTTGCCAAAAAAATGGAACCATTCCTTGAAGTATTGAATAATAAGGCACCTACAAGTCAATTTTAACCAGAATTTTAAATGCTTTCCGTTCTTATTTCCCTAGTCAAAGACTAGAACATCATAAAAAGCATAAAAAATCTTACCAACATCTATGATGTGTACCAGTTTCTAAGAACCAATCAACAGGCAAATTCCACAATTGGACCCAAATTGGTGACTTTGAAAAAGATTATACTTCATCATCCAATCCAAGTTCTCATGCTTCAAAATTAAGAAATGATTATCGAAAAGCCATGGCCTCTGAGCAAGAATTCTAACAATATCTTGATTTGAGGAAAAGAAAATTTTAAATGTGTTGCTCCTAGTTCAACAACTTTGTACCCTGAAGAATAATTCCATGCAATTTGAATTTTATTTTTTACGCCTATGAAGTTCATTACTCTATCCGCATACACTTTCCCCAACAAACTTAACTAAAATGCATCCCTATATTGAACTATATCAGAGATATCAAGACGAAAATGTTCTTGTTCTTAAGGATTGAGAATAAATCGTTAGTCCTCCAATTGGTGGACCAAATTCTCATCCATGTAAGTAGTAAATGCATAGAATGAACCCCCAATGCTGTAAATGAGTAGATTACCACAACTAAAGGATTTAGAAAAACAAAATGTAAAAAAAAATAAAAAATAAAATAAAAAATAAAATAAAATAAATAGAGAAGAAAAAAAAAGAGACGAATTTAATTCTCTTTTTTTAAACATTTTTTTAAGACTTTTAGTTTTTCAAATTTAAAAAGAAACAGGAAAGAAAAGCTTGACAACACTGAAATGAAATTACAGAAAGGATAAAAATAAGAACAACTTATCTAACAAGGAAAGATCTGAAAAAAAAAAAAAAAAAAAGAAAGAATGAGAAAGAACAGATGATGGAAAACTCTAAGAACAGATATTAACACCCTCTTTTCTAAGTAGGAGAGATAAAACACTCAAGAGAGAGATTGTTAAAAAAGTATCATTTTAAATTGGAAATTATACAAGACCAATAATTTTGAACAAGGAAACAAACTACTACTTTGGGATTGGGATTGTTGATTTTATTCAACTAAGCCACTTAAATATATTTTTTTAGTAATTGTGAAGAAATAGAAAGCAAAAATTTTGTAATAGAAAGAAATGATATAATCTAATATATATATATATTAGTATTTGGGAGCAAAGAAAGATAGAAAGCAAAAATTTTCAAATGGGTTATATTTAGGATAAATTCCACGTTAAATTATATGTTGTGGTTTGGCCATTTATATTGTTTAAATAGCATACAAACATCTTTTGTACTATAGGGTGAAATTAACTCAACTAAGATAGTCGTCATAATGAACAATCCTTCTCTTGTGTCTTTTTCTCTTCTTTTTTTTTCGTTTTCCTCCCTTACACATCTACTAACTTATTCAAAAATCATAGACAACAATAAAATGGAAATGAAAAAATAAAAATCAACACAAAAAATTTTGGTGGAATGAAATGAAAAAATAAAGAGCAACCTACACCAATCGTCATTAAACTATTAGTTAGTAACATATGGATGACCATCAAACTAGCCTTTTCTTTTTTTTTTTTAAAATTTGGTCAACGAACTACTTTAAATGCATTTCTGATCATGTCTATTTAAATCGTAATTTGTGACAAAATGTGGTATCTTGAGTGATAAAGTTATCTAATCAATAGACTACTTAAATCGTAATTTGTGACAAAATGTGGTATCTTGAGTGATAAAGTTATCTAATCAGTAGTCAATTGAGCATTGTTCGATCAATTGGTGGAGCTGTCAAACAAAATGCTAACTACAACATTCTTCTGCACTCTTAGACGATGAAGCCATCAATGCACCAACAACTAGTAGCCAGGGCTTGTTGTTCGATCAAGCAACGATCAATATGGAATTGTCGAAGTTGTTGACCGAGGTAACCTTACCGTGTTCCAGTTTCTTTTTGGGGAAAGAGTTAGTGATTAGGAATTTTTTGAGGAAGACGAAGAAGGTTGAGAAGAAGAAGAGGGTAGGACTTTGAGAGGGATTGATTGGGAAGGTTATCTGAGAAGAATCAAAGGAGAAAAAGGAGAAGACAAGAAAAATGAAGTGGAGTAAAGAGGGCTAGATCAAAAATCTCATGGTTTTTATGAGTACTGATTCTGCCATCGGTGCCACTGGGCATTCTTTTTCAACAAGCTACAACTTCCTATAAAAAGATAAGAGATTTTGATAATTTATCAACAGAAGAAATGGCACTGAACTAGCAATTGTAGACATGAATGATGCACTGAAATTTAGGTGATTGTCATTGCTTGCCAGAACCTCTTGAAGTGCTATAGCTGGCTTCTAGGAAGCTTAGGCAATTTAACTCAAAACATTAAGTGCAAATTTCTCAATTTGACCCCTCAAGTTTCTAACTTAATTTAACCCCCTCAATTATTATTTATTTTAATTTTTGTTTGTATGGATGGAATTGCTCCTTGATTTGACTAAAGGCATGGTGTCTAACAAATGAATTTGACAAAAAGACCTAGATACACACTTAAAAGTAGTTTGGTGACCAAATTTCTTTAAAAAAAAATAGTTCAGTGAACTCATATGCAACTAACAAATAATTTAATAACCATTGGTATAGTTTTCTCAAAAGAGAAGTCTGTAAAAAAATCTCGTATTTGATGGAGTAATAAAAAGTAAAATGAAAAATTAGAATAAAGAACAAAACAAAAATTTAGGAAGAAAGGAAATAAAGGTAGAATAAAAATAGATTAAAATATATTAAAAGTTATAAGAAAAAATGACGGAATAAAAAAATAAAATAAAACCTTTTACATTTGAATACTATGGAAAAATCAAAAAGGAAAAAATTGGCTTGAGCCTAAAGGGCTGGGGATTGGGGCAAAACTAACAACTTTGGAATTGAAGGATTTGAGGATGGTGCACTTGGGCGCTGGAGCTTAGGGGCTGGGAGGCTTGTGGGCCATAGGATGGGGGATTGCGTGTATGGAACGAGGATGCTAGGATGGGGATTGGGATGGTAAAATTAGATAGTCGAGGACTAAGGGTGTGGAGGAGGTGGTAGGGAACTGGGGGTATAAAGAAGATGGTAGGAGGATGAGTGGGGATGGTAAAAGTGGGGAAGGTTGGCAAGGGACCGGGATGGAGGTAGGAAGAAGGGAAAGGGTGGTGGGGGTTGGAAAGAGTAACAGAGGCAAGGGTTTTCTTGTTTCTTTTTAAGTTGACCTTAAATGTTTTACATAAATATATAATTGTATTTTATCCCAAAGTATTCAATATACTTCAATTGATATTTGATAAGGTTTAATTTTGAGAAAAACTTTTAAAGATGTAAAAATTTCAAAACCAAATGCATAGCTCACTGCAACATTCATGCTTCCATTATTGGAGCAATTTTTTGTTCACTAGACACATAAACTGGTAATACGGGGGTTGTTTGTAGATTTTTAAATCATACAGGGATCATGTGAAAAACAACCAATCATAAATGATGTAAGTGAAATATGTACTTATTTTTATGCAAGTGCCTTTTCATTTGGAATGCACCAAAGCTTATAAAATTTATTGCATCAAGCTTTTAAGGGCAATAATGGTAAATTACTTAGAAAAATGGTTAAATGCAGAAAACCTCCCATGAACTTGCACCCCAGTTTTAGTCTGCGCCACTTAACTTATTTAATAAGTAGTTAGCCCTCTTCCTTCATGTCTTGGGACAAAACAACCCATATTATTTAATTATTTTGTTTTATTTTTTTTACTCTTTTTTTTTTGAATTTTATTTCTTTTCTATATTGTCTTTCTTATTATTTCTTTCCCATTTCTCCCCACTAATAAACAACTAAATATTGCTTTAAATAATTGATTAAGTATTAACTACAAGATATAATTTTTTATATGTGTACAAATGATTTAGTTTTTAAATTATATATCCGTTATAATACTAGAACCATATATTGAAGTAAAATCATAGTTTTAAATAATTATTAATACTATAATTAACAAATAAATACACCATAAAAAAATAAAAGCATAAGCAAAAGAAAATTAAGAAATTAATTCTAGATTTAAAATAATCTAAATTACAAAATAAGAGCTTAATAAAACCTTATATTTCTGGGTAACCATGCTAGACTGTAACAAAATATTATTACGATTGACATAGATGTCAGATGAACGGTAAACTTAGTTCCAATTGGTAGAATATTTATTGTAGTATAGCATAGGAGTTCAAAGTATGATAAACTCAACCCATAAACACTTGTAGGGCCTATTATGTGTAATTTTTATGTGTACCATAATGTTTTTATAAATTTTGTTTTGACCCAATCTTTTTTTTTGTTGTTTATTTGTTAATATCAATATTAATAATTAATCATAAGCTCTATATTATAATAAAAATACATAAGCAGGTATTGTAAAGCATATTTAATCCAAAACTAAATTATTGAGTTAAAAGCAAAAACCCCCATTTGAACTTTCATTCTAGTTGCATTTTTCTCCCTTAATTTATTTAGTAGGAACTTAGCCCCATTATCTATGTTTTGGGATAAAATTACCCTTATTATTTGAATTGTATATGTTTTTTTTTATTATTCCCCTTCTTTTTCCCTATTATTTCTTTTTTCTCTCTTTTTTCTTTTTAGTTTTTTCCATTCTCTATTTTCACTACTAAAAATCATATAATTTTTAATAAATGATGAAATAAAAGTTAGTATCATATTGACATGTGCCTACATAATTTAATTTCTAGATTGAATATGTTTCATAGTACAAGCAAAATATATTTGTTGTAATATTTATTTTATAACTGATTATTAATTCTAAGTTAACAAATAAACAAATTAAGAAAAAAAAATAAAAGGATGAGTCAAAGAAAATTAAAAAAAAAAAGGTTATTCGAATTATACATTAAAAATTGTGCATGCCAAGCCCTTTGTTTCATATTTTGCCTAAGTTTGTCGTATCTATGGCCTATAAAGTTAGATAATCATGACATATTTTATTATATATTACCATAATCATGCCAAAAACAAAAGATTCAACACGAGTTCCATGCTATAATTGATTTCTCTACTAAATTTTTTTTGTCTTAAAAACATAAGAGAGGGGGTTAGTACTTATTAAATAACTTAACAGGGTAAATTACAACTGAAGTGAAAGTTCATGGGGGTTTTTTGAATTTAACCCTAAATTATTAAGACAAATGTATAAAAATGAGAGCTTTTGATTATCAATCAGTAATAATAGTATAATTTTTTGGTACTAGTAAAAGAGAATGGGAAAACATATAGGGAAAACGAAAAGTGAGAACGAATAAAAGAAAAAAAAAAAAAAAGAGGAAAAAGAAATATTAATGTAATTGCCATAGTTGTGGTAATTTTGTCCAAAAATATAAAATAGGGGATAAAGAGCTTATTAAATAAGTTGATGAAGGTTTTTTGAACTTTGGAGGGATCTTACTTCCTCCTTTTCTCTGCAACTCTTTCCTCCCAAACTGATTGTAAAAGTAAAAAGTACCTTAAAATGGTACCTTCCCCATATTTTCTTAAGGTCAAAGATCATTCCTCCTCCACTAGTAAAGTACAATTCACCCCATATTACCTTTAGTTTTTTTTTTTTGTTAAGTTAAAGTTTAGTAAGAAAGTAGGTAGGTTAGTCTAACGTCAGCGCATGTTTATGGCGGCAACTAAAGTATTTAATATTCATAGAAACTTTTCATATCTTTATTAGATAGAATTAGGGTTGTTAAAATAAAAATTTTTAAACTGACCGAACATACATAAAGAACAAAGATAACGACTTTCTCAAAAAGGTATCTGAATCGAAACCGGCCATTATTGGTTTTTTTCTGGTCTACAAACTAGGAACTGAGATAAATCAAACTTGAGCAAGTATATATCTTTTCAAAATATTTTTTAGTACCTATAACATTTTGTTATATATATCTTGAAAAAATTTTCAAAAGTTTAATACTCATAATTCAAAACTAAATGAAAAGACTTTTTACTTTTTTTGTGTGTGAATGTACAAATTTATCCAATGTTTAGTATCGATAATATTAAATAACTTTTATGGTTAGAAATAAAATATTAACAAAAGTAACTTCATCCACTTATTGAAGATGATATCGTTAAATTAGTATTAAATCCAATATATATATATATATATATATATTTGTATATATGTGAGAGAGTGTGTGATGAGGAGAGTATTTCCTTCGTAATTAATGGAAGGTTAAATAAATTCACTTCAGAATTATTGGAACAAGAAAATAGATATCCATTATAAGATTATATAATAATGATTAATGAATTTATAACTAATTTTAGTATAGCAAATTTTATCCAAAATTCAATCAAATAAGTGAAGGTGATAAATAATAATTGAGAAACGAGTTCATCTGCAACTTTTGTATGAATGATAATGATAATTTGTATGTGTCTGTCGTGTAGAGATATACACCTAAATAAGTAGGAACTAATTTTTACTAGATAAGCTCAGTAATTAATGTATACTTAAGGTATTATGTGTTAGACATGATGGGATCTTTCGTTTAGACTTGTGAAATGAAGATCATAAATTTAGAGCGTATCTTTTTACTGATGAGTATATGAATACATTGATCATACCCCTTGAAGATAATCTAGAGTAATTTGCAAGATTTTCTTGATCTTTCTTTACAGACTATCTATATGATTGTGTTCAATGATGGGTGGTACTACACAATATGTTACAATAGTAAGAGAGACCAAGAGCCATTTATAGAGAGCCTTTAGTAACTTCTTCCCATCATGGGAGTCCAACCAATGAAAGAGTATTTTGATAAGATTAAACATATCAGTGACAGAGTTAATCATAAGACTCATTTATCCTAAGGATATAAATTTAATTATATCAGATGAACCTCCTATTTCCTTCTATATTAATATATAATAAATTTTATATTTATCTAATTATTACATTGTAATTTGTTCTACAATTAAAGAAGGAAGTAATAATATTAGAATATTAGGTTGTCAAGAAGTCCACTTGACTTAATATTCTAATATTATTCTACTTGGACAAATGACCACATAAATAGTAATATAAATTCAGTAAAGTGTCCACAATCATTAATCCTGAATATCTATCCTACCAAGTCATTGAAATGGATCATAGTGGTTGTATATCAATTTGATGAACATATCATTGAAATGGATCATAGTGGTTGTATCTCAATTTGATGAACATACTCTCTTCCATGCATCACAATTCAGCAACTTAATGTAGATAAACTTAATGAGGAGATAATGGATAGTGACAGTTATATCCATTAATGGTGAGATCTTTAATTTAGATTTGTAAATCAAAGATCACAAATTTGGGGTGTAACTTACACCACTGAGCATATATTGGTCATAAACTTAATGTAGACAGACATGACGGGAATTTTGGTTTAGACTTGTAAATCGAAGATCACAAATTTAGGGCTAACCTTATACCAATGAGTGTATATAGATCCTACACCTTGAAGACAATCCATAATAATCTGTAGGCATATCTTGATCTTCCTTCACTGACTGTCTATATGACTATGTTTAGTGATAGGTAATAATACACAATACGTTATAGTAGTAAAAGGGCGCCAATAGCAATTTATAGAGGGACTTCAGGAACTCCTTCCCATCATGGGAGTCCAATCAATTAAAGAGTCTTTTAATCAAATTAAACATATTAGTGATAGAGTTAATCGTAAGACTCATTTATCCCGGATATAAATTTAATTATATCAGATGAAGCTCCTACTTCCTTGTAGATTAATATATAATAAATTTTATATTTCTCCAATTCATTTCCCAGTAATTTGTTCTACAATTAAAGAGAGATATAATAATATTAGAATATTAGGTAGTCAAGAAATCCACTTGAATTAGTATTCTAACATTATCCCACTTAGACAAATGACCATATGAATAGCAATATGAATTCAATGAAGTGGTCACAAACATCAATCGATGTCTATCCTATCAAGTCATTGAAATAGATCATGGAAGTTGTATATCAATTTGATGAACATACTCCTTTCCATGTATCACAATTCAACAACTTAATGTACATAAATTTAATGAGGAAGTAATGGACAGTACTGACAGTTATATTCATTAATGGTCTTAAAAATTCATTCTATATGATCTTTCATATCAATGTGCACAAGTAGATGAGAAATAATATTTCACGAATTATGTGTCCTAAAGATCAAGACATAATAGCAAAACAACATAGACATATGATGTTCGTATAATCATTTGGTGCCAATGCCTTCATTAATAGTTATACACAAATGGACAACTTGTATTTCATATTTCTTTATAGAACAATATAATAGTTTAATTGAAACTATAAAAGCACTTATTGTTTTTTAAAGAAAATAGAAGTGAAAAGTCCCAACATAACATTATGGGTGCAAATATCAACAAATAGTTAGAAACAACAACATATTTAAATGAGTTAACGAGTCTCTTATGAGTTATATATTCTGATACAATTTAGTTGGCATTCTTAAATTATAACACCAATAATTCTAATTCAAATTTTAAATACTCATTAACTACTATTACTCCTTGAATGCATTTCCAACTATTGAAACTTTATAGTTGATTTGTTTATCTTAACTCCTACTTTTCCTCACATTCTTAATGAAAAGTATTGTATTTAAGATAATCATTGTTAAATAGCAAATCAACTAAAATTGACAAACTCTAGGCCAAACAATAAATGTTTGTGATACAATTTCATAACATCTTGATATAATTCTAATGCATAATATGAATAAATAGTTTCACAAAAATCAGTAACATGTCATCCTCAAATTTTCAAGAACTCCTTTAGTGAAAGTCTTATGATATAGTTCAAGTATTATTTATATTCTTTCTATATAATACCAATTGCATAAGTGGTATTATTTATATTCTTCGCTCAATAGTTCTTTGTATTATTTACTTATTACCAAACATTTGCAACAAATCTACTATCTTTGTATTGACCAAATATATATTACTCCTGCTTAGCTTGATGTACATCAATTAACCATTGTCTTTCTTCTTAAACAAAATGAAGAATGATATTAGAAAAATACATGCAATTAATGGGATATACAATTTGGTAGAGACATAAAAATTACTCTAACTTGCAACCAAAAATTAAGTTCTCCTTCCAAATAGTTATTAGATTGACACATATAACTTTACTTTCGACAGTTATTTTCACATTCACTTAATATTGCTCTTTATCAAATGAACTATTCATGCCATGACTATTAGCAATAAAAATCTTAATACTATGTAAAGATTTTCTAGTAATTAATGTCTTTGATTTGAGTTAAACTATTCCCCAAAATCTTGTCTTTATATTATTCAATATTACCAAGTGAGTCTCTCTTTCTCTTTTATGATTCATATAAATCGTACAATATAGACAATTTTAGGCAATAATAGTGAGATTTTATCATTATTTTGGATATTAACTCAATATATTCTTTTATGATATAATACTAAAATGTAGAGTTTCCTCCACTCTTGACTTGTAAAAATAAGGAAAATCATCTTTATATCTAAAAAAAATTATTAGATTTATATAGGTATACAACCATGAAAAATCATTAGATATTTCATTATTTTCTTTGAGAATTTTCTAACTTCCACTATTTTCTTAACAACTTAGTTTAGTATGTTTAATCATAATAGAGTATTTTTTTTTTCATGTGATCTATCAATGAAATTATATTGAGATAATTATCAAAATGCAAACTTTATTTTCGTAAATGTATATTTGATCTCACTAAGTAAAGGCAACTTAAGTGGTTCTCTTTACCTTTCAACTCCAAAAAATTTGAGTTAAATCAGTCACTCCATATTCTTAAAAAAAAAAAAAAAAACTTATATTTCTAGTATCAATAAATTTTGATGTGTGAAAGACAATAAAAATTTAATCCAATCGAGTTAATAATTTTAGAAAATAACCACTTATTACATTTCATTTAGCTTCTTTAGGTGTGGATAATATACCTTCACATTAGCTAAATCCTGGAAGTAAAGATTTTGAACTTTTATGTCTATCTATTCTATAACATAAATAGAACTTTAAACAATTATGAATAGAATTATGTTCAATAAATATACATAATATATTTTTCCTAACTTCACTCTATAAGGATAAATTTATATTTTAAGTCATATTTCATTTATGTTCCTAACTTTTCCTTATTACAACTAGTCTACCAAAATGTGCCAATAAGCATTATTATCAATACTTCTTAATCAAGGAATCACGCATTAAGGATATTTGAATCATCCCATTTTATGTAATTTTTTATTTTATTCTCTACCTCTTTAACTTTCTTACATCTCTACTTCTTGTAAGAAAACTTTGAAAAATATAAAGTGCTTTTATTTTTTATCTAAAAAATAGAGATAAAACATTTTTTACATGGTTGCCAAGTAATAAATGTCTCTTAACCAAGTGTGCAAGATAAATAATAATACATAGAGTTTTATGTTAAGACAAGTACACAAAACTCCTTTTGGCATCAGTTTGTATTCTTTTCAGTCTACTTTCTTACATGTAGTCTATACAATAATTATGTAATTGGTAAAGGTCAAAACCTTTAGATCTTTGAAATAATTTACTAGCACTACATTTCTCTTATAGAGATATCTCTCAATCTCCTATGCCAAAATTTAAAGAGTTTTATTATATACATATATAATGCCAATATATTTATACAGGCAAGCGTAGAAATTACTTAATTTTTCAATAAGTAATAGCTCACAACTTGTTTATTTGTTAATGCATCATTTTCATTTTCACTTGATAGATGCTTTCTTTAGCATTAATATGTTTCCTTTAGATTTAGAAATTATACAAATATTTGCTATGAATTGTTTGACAAGAATCAATTCATCTAGTATTTTAAAAATCATAACATACATAAAGAGACTTTTAAGTTATTTCTTAAGACAGGGTTATCTTTAATTTCAACAACGCTTGTCCTTATGGTCGTATTACTTTATGAAAAAATAATTACCCTTGGTTGCATTTTTACATTTATGAATCACAATGTGAATATTGTGAGTTTAGTCTCTCTATGTTAACTTCTTCGCCCCCTCTCAATGCATATGATTACAGATTCAATTATTTTACTGTAACTAATAAATTCTATTTAATACTTATTGTAAAAGTTTAAATGGTAAAAATTTTCTGGAGACACTTAATAATGAAATGCACAAGAAATTACTCATGATCTCGATTTTATTTAATTCCAAACGATATCAACAATTTATCTTTTATTTTAACAGATAAGATTATACACACTCCATTCATAATTAAGTATCAAGCTTAAAAGCTATCAATAATTTATCAATTACTTTCATGAGAATTTTAATTTTAACAATAATAGGGCATAAGCATTAGTGAGAATACAAGACTTAATGAGCAGTATTTAGAAATTTAAAATACTCCCACTAATATTAAGTATTCATCCAATGTATTAGCACAAATGTTTAGACTTCATGAAAAGATATAAAAATTCTCAAATTTACTAATGTAAAATTTTCACTCAAGTCATTAAGAGAATTTACACATTTGGTTAATAATGATTAACACTTAATTGTGCTAATCATACCTAAATGTGAAACTTGAATCAATATATTATGATTAAATTCAAACTAGCAAATTAAAACAATAAATCAAAGAAATAGTCCTCACCTTCGGGCATAGAAAAATATCGCAATTTATTGTCTTATTTACCATCACTAGTCCAAGTATGTTTTTTACACCAAAATAGTATCAACAAACTAAGTAATCCATTGCATCATTGTATCCTAGCTTTGACTTGTATAATGACATACCGGTGATTTACTCTCATGTAATTCTCTAAAATAATATTATCAGGCGAGTAATCCATTGCATCATCATATCCTACCTTTGAGTTGAATAACGCATGATATGCGAGTGTCACTCTATAAGTACAGAACAATTATTCACTTAAAACTATAATGGGGATATTATATTTGTTTGGGCAACTCTAAAAGTAAATAACAATAATTTACTTATATAACTTTAAGAGAGGTGTTCTATACCTTTGGACAAATAAAACAACTTTTTCATGGTTACAAAAAATATAATATCTTTGTTGACAAATTATAATACTACAAACATGATTTGTCACATATATAAATAACCATTTAATAAACTCCATCCTAATTAGGTTACATTGGTGACAACTAATTAATCATCACTTTTATGTCTATAAAAGTTATTTGATTTTAAATTGCCCAAAAACCATTCATATATCTCCGTCTGTAATAATTTGGATTTTTTCATGAATCAGTATAATACTTAATATTTGAGTGTACAATTATCTCAAAAGTCATATGTATCAATAATTTATAATAACAATAATAAAAAGGCAACACACAGTGGCATATAAATTACCAAAAAATGGCACATTAATTATTTAAATAAAATATAAAAGACATTGGCTACAATATTTGACAGAAGCTATCTTTAACTATGGGATCGTTTACATATGTATAGCCTTGATTTGAAAAATTAAACTCCAATGGTTATATCTTAAAAGACCAAAGCAGAAAGTTATATTCACGTTTTTTCAAAAAAGGTCCAAGTCTAATTCCATAGATTCACAAGCTATGAAATAAATTTATTGAATGAGATTTACTTTCTTACGCTACATGAAATCAATTGTGGATCGATTAAGCATGATAACTTTTGGTTATATAATAGCCAAGTCCAAATATATGAATAAATGTAGACAATACAAACAATATATTCATTATGTGATGCCATAAAACAAATTATAATTACCAAATATGTAATTAGAATAATGGACCATGTATTGGTAGACCAAAAGAGCCAAAAAGAATAAGACAGACTTCGGCCAAAAAAATAGATGAACCTTTTAGGTTATAGTTATTAAATCCAATCTAATCCGGCGATTCAACTGGTCAATCTGGTAAATCGAATACTAGATTGAGTTGGGTTTTTAATTGGACCAGATAAGGAGCAAGTCTGGATCTGGCCGACCCGACCGTTGAATCGAAATATCTAGTGACTCAGTCGAGTTTTAACGAATTCGTTGGGTTCCAAAATTAATGGAAAATTTTCACTTGAACCTATGACCTCCTATCTATAGATTATGAGAGTTTCTACCACTAGGCCAATTGCTTAATTGGTACATTTGACTTTCCTTTTATTTATAATATCTTTGCCGTCTTTATTCTTACTCTTTTTCTTTCAAATAAAATAAAACAATTTTACAACTTCATTTTTAAAATAAAACTTAAATATTTTTAAAATAATAAGAAAAATAAATTAGATATATCACAAGAAATCTAAATAAATTGACATAATTTTATATAAATAGTCTATTATGACAAAATAACCACTTAGCAAATAATGAAAATTATTTTCTATGTATTTATTATACATCATTATTCTACACAAACTTAAACATATATATTTTAGTCTATTTCATTGCAGTTTTATAGAATTAACAATTCTACAATATTTAAGAATAAATTACAATTTCGTAACTATGTTTTAAAAAAAATTTCAGCATATATCTTGTGTTTAATAATTTAAAATTATTGTACATATTAATTAAATAAGATATATTAGTAACACACTATTAATTAAACCGGTAATCTATCGATTAAATCAGTAATCTATTAATTTACCTCCCTCATCAAGTTCTCCTATACCGGATTTAATGACTATGTTTTAGACTATTCGTGCCATGTGAATAAAACCATCACCATATGGTCCACTTTGTTTTCATCTTCATGGTTTTTTTTTTATTTTTTATTTAAAATTAATCCAAATCCCAACCACTTAAGATTAATCTCTCTACAAAGCAAAAGCCCTACAAACTTAAAACAAGCAGCCGCACCACTTTATAGAGGATTTAATAAATCCATTCATGGGCACAGTCATAAAATTGAATTTCCCTTTTATTAGTTTTCCTCTTAATTTGAGTCTATGATATAATATTAAGTTACAAGTCAATTATGTGGTGACTATCGATCCACGACTTTCCTCCAACCCATGAAAACTTACATACGGGTATGTGTATTTATATATTTACTTTGAACTAAAATTATCGATTCTTAAATAATACTAATTTTGCAACAATAAAAAGTGTTAATGGACAAAACGAATAAAGATTTGATATGTGACATAATTAACTTACAAGTCATAAACTAAAATCCAGTACTTTGATACCATATTAGACATGATGGGATCTTTAATTTAGATTTGTACATTAAAAATTACAAATTTAGGACGTTTTTTATACTGACGAATATATTTTAATCATACACCTTGAAGACAATTCATAGTAATCCATAGGCAAATATTGATTTTCCTTTACTGACTATCAATATGACGATGGGTGATACTATACAATACATAACTGTGTTTAGTGATGGGTAATACTACACAATATATTATACTAGGAAGGATCAAGAGTTATTTACAGAGGGATTTTAGGGACACTTTCCCAATGAGAGAGTCTTTTAATCAGATTAAACATATAAGAGTTGATCATAAGACTCATTTATCCCATAGATGAAGTTCCTATTTTCTTCTAGATTAATATATAATAATATAGTTATCCAATTATTTACATAGTAATTTGTCCTGCAAAAACAATTAAATAGATAAATAATAATATTAGAATACTAGTTGATCAAGAAATTCACTTGAATTAATTTTTTAACATTACGTGTAGTAGAACTAACTTGACGTAAGCTGACACTAAGTAAACATATAATAGACTTTATAAATCGACTAAAGAAACTCAAACTGACTCCAATCGAGTATGAATCGAGCAGTTAATTTTTTTCATAAAAAAATTAGTTTTAGTTTGAGATTCTATAAATTTATATAATT
Organism: Cinchona pubescens; assembly: GCA_025175665.1. Classification (NCBI taxonomy): domain Eukaryota; kingdom Viridiplantae; phylum Streptophyta; class Magnoliopsida; order Gentianales; family Rubiaceae; genus Cinchona; species Cinchona pubescens. Next base: position 1,516,742 of record JANKKI010000152.1, read on the forward strand.
TTTTTTGTTTAAAAAAACTATTAAATAGTTTAAATTGAATCATGAACAACCTAGTAAGTCCCTAGTTAGTATACTATCACATAGTAGAATTACTATTTAATAAATTTACTATATCCCACTTGCCACCTCCATGGGCAATTTTCTTCTTTTTTAAGATCTGAAGCTACTCAACTATGAGAATTGAACTCTGTGAAATTCAAGCTCAATCCCTATTTGTATGCTATTAGCCCAAAATGAGTAAATATTGCTCCTACATGCTTAGAGAAGTTTTTTAATATGGTACATGATTAAATGTTTGAACAACTCGTAAACTATTTATTGCATATGACGTATGTAATAACAACGTACTCCAAAGAGCTAAGATAAATCGTGTGGGCTCAACCCTGAACATCGCTTCGGAAGGAAGCCATCCTCGCTGGATTAATCGAGTCATGCACTCTAGACAGAGACCGACTGCTAGTTTGTTGTGCCACACTAGTTTTCACTAAATTTTCTTTTTTTTTTTTTTTTTTAGGGTATTCACTAAATTTTCATTTGCCTCACATTAATACTTATTTTCAAAATTTTATATTTTGTTGAAAAAACTCATTTTTTGTGATCAAAAACTATTTTGTTTATTTTTAAAAAAGCAATTTTTGTTCGATGGATGATACTAGTATTGATACATGCGTCATGTTTACATTTTGACGAGCCTTAATAATGGATAAGGTTCCTCTTCATTTGAGAGGTGAAATCTGAACTAAGTATAATGATAATCTGGATAAAAGTCTAATCATTTATTCATTCAATTTGTGAAGTGTGATTCATTCAAAGGAGTAAGTGGAACCTCTTCTATTTACATCCTAAATAGGATCCTCGTCCAAATCGTATTATTATATATTTGGATCCTCTCCATTTCTTTCCCTCTATTTCTTTGCCCATTTTCCTATATCTAAATAGTTAAAACTTAATACAATAATCTAAACACACTATTAGTTTTATCTCACTAAGTAGGTCATCATATCTAAAATTCAAATCATTCGGAAAAAATTTCACTGTTGAATTATGTGTCACATTTAGACGGTACAGGACTGTTAGGAAGACAGGAATATGTACAATATGTATAAATCAGGTTTAAATATAATTGGTACATAGGAAGCCATTATATAGGCTTAAAAAAGAACATTCAAGGTAATCTATACATGGTAAGTCGTGCTAATCAATACAATTAGGTTACAAAGGTAACTATTTAATCAGAGGGAGCAATTAGGGTAATTACATCAATCACACATTTTGAACAATATAATGTAAATACCATATATGCTATATACATATCTTGACATTCCCCCTCAAACTCAATATGGCAGTGGAAAACCAAATTGAATTTGAAACAAAACTTGAAAAATAAGAGAATTAAAAGATCACATGACGATGATGTGTTGATCGAGAATCAAGAAAATCAAGAGACTCCAAAAACTGAAACCAAGAGAAGCCGAAAGTTAAAAATTGAGAGAAACCGAAGGCACAAAACTAGGGGAACCCAAAGTTGAAAACTGTTGGCTCAAGAGCAACCTAAGAGGGGGGATGAATTAGGTTGTTTCAAAAAATAAACTTTTTAATGTGCTTAATGAAAATGTAAAATTTATGCAACAAATAAATACGTAAGCACACATGATCAAAAGATAAATATTTAACAATTAAAACTTAAAGAACAAATGTAAAGATTGAGATAGAGAATATCAAACCAAACTCCCAAACTTCTTAAGTTTGGAGTGTATCCACTAGTAATACGTCTTCAAAAAATGTGAGGCAATATGACCTTCTTGTACACAAAGTAGGTTCACACTTGCACCAACTAAGTTCCTCTAGTTGAGCCAAAGGGTTTTACACTACAACCTCACTTTTGCACACTTGTTATCCCTTCACTCTTACACTTGAAGATCACTCACTAGTCTACTCTTGCTCACACTAATTCCTTCTACTTGAGCCAAGAGAACTACACTACCCAAACCAATACAACCCACAATATTTTATTCTATTTCTTCCCAAATAGCTCTTATAAGTGTTTGTATTGAATGCAGTAGTTCTACTCTCTATATTTTGCAATTACAGACTTGAAGGTATTTATAGATGCCCAAAAACTGCATCCAACAATTCTCTAACGGCTATTTTTTGTTTGCTGGAAAACTAGCCGTTAGAACTTTCGGACGGCCGATTGTGTCCGAAGGAACTAGCCGTTGGACCTTTTGGCAGCCGCTGCTAAGCCTTGCGTTCAACGTTGCATCCGTTCTCTAGAGGGTGTTTGTCTTCCTTCGTTCATAGACATCCGAGGCTGCGTTCAAACTTGCTTCCGGTCGATGCCAATGTCTTCTGGAATATTGAACGGACGCTATTCTTCGTCCGAGATTGCTTTAGGTTCTCTGTGTCAGACGATTATCATCGTCCGAACTGTCTTCATTTTGGACAGTCATCATGGTCCGAATTGTCTTCTGGTTGTTTGCTTGATTGTGTTCGCACAATCATTTACGTCCGAACCTTCCTGTTTATCTGCACACTTGTTTTCAAACCGTTAGAATGATTTGGTCATAATCAAAATATGATTATCACAATTGGGGTTCAACAATCTCCCCTTTTTGATGATGACAAATCAACTGGACAATTCTAAAAATAACCATAAACAAAATGAAGTACAAGACAAGAGATTTTGTCCATTATTTTTCTCCCCCTTTGGACATCATCAAAACAAGAGTAAAAAAAAAAACAATTTAGGCTCCCCCTAAGTTTAATGTCTCCTTGAAATAGAGCAACCACAAAGAAATGCTCCCCCTTTCTTTAATTGCAAGTAGAGACTTAATTAAAAAAATGTTACCCAATTCAAATGATTTTGTTTTCATGTCATCTTTACCCATATGCTTTGAACACCCTCCATTGATGATCCATCTTGAATTTTTTGGTGCTTTCCAAGCATACCTACATACAAAATTAGGCAACAACTTTTGATACCCAAACTTAATTGGGTCCACTTGAGTTAGTAAATTCACTTAATATCCACATAGATTTCATTCCCAATTTTTCATTTCTTTTAACTTAACAATCTTTCTTTACATGACCATGTTGATGACAATAATAGCACACAATATTCTTACTTCCATACAAAGAAGATTTAGATTTAAAAAAAGCACAAATCATCCTTTCTATAAGTGACAAAATTTTTGTTAATAAGCATATTTCTAGTCCTTTTCTTTTCAAAAACATTTTCCTTTTTCTTTTGTAAAAGTGCATCAAGATCATCTAATCTCTTCTTCAATGAATCTTGTTCGTCATTGATCTTGGTTTTTCCAACAAATTTTTTCTTCAAAGCATCATTTTCTTTTGACAAAAAATTATTTTCATGCACAAGCTTTGAGTTGGCACTCAATAAAGCATTAACTTTAATTTTTAACTCTTTGTTCCTAGTATATGATTCTTTCAAATATTCATGCATTTTAAAAATAAATGATTCAATATCATCATCATCATCACAAGAATCATTACAAGAATCATAACTAGAGGATACCTCATTATTGCCATGAGCCATAAAAGCCATTTGATCCTCCTCATATTCTTCTTCAACTTCTCCATCCGAATTGCAATCATCCCATGTAATTTGGAAGTTGTTGAAGTGAGGCTTCCTTGACCCTTTCTTCTTCTTGGATGGACTTTCATTTGCAAAATGTCCCTCTTGGCCAAACTTGAAGCATCTATTATTTTGAGAAGCTTTTAATGCCATGCTTGTATTGGCCCTTGCTTCCTCCTCATCTTGTACCTTGTATTTCAACTTCAATTCAAAAGAGGTTAGAGCCAATACTAACAGGGACTGATCAATGAATCAATAGGCATAGAATTTAAATTTTTAGACTCTTATATGGCAATGGATTTAGGTTCTCATTCCTTAGGTAAAGCATTCAAAATCTTTCTATTCTTTTCACCCAAGGAATATTCTTTACCTAAACCTTCCAAATCCTTTACAATATCATTGAACCTATAATACATCTTGTCAATGTTCTCATGAGGTTCCATTTTGAAGGATTCATATTTAGCCACAAGAAGTGACTTCTTTTGCTCTCTAATATCTTCATTTCCTTCATGGATTTCTTTCAATTTGTCCCATATCTCCTTGGCTGATTTGCAACCTTTCACTTTGGAAAACTCGTCTGCATCCAAAGCATTATACGAAATATTCATGGCTTTACCATTTAAACATAAATTTATTCTATCTTGTGCATTTAGCTCATATCTAGTCTTAGGCCTTAATCTATGAGTATTTTCATCAAGAATATTGGCCTCAAAAGGACCTTCATCAATAATGTACCACAACCATATCAATATCAATGGATTGTATGAAAATTTTCATTCTCTCTCCAAAAAATAAAATTAATGCCATTAAACATGGGAGGTCTAGAAATGCAATGCTTCTCTAAAAATAAAGCATTATTGGTTGCCATAATAATTTTTACTCAAAGGAGATTAAACCAAAACAAGAAGAGACCAAGCTCTGATACCAATTGTTGGCCCAAGAGCAACCTAAGAGGAGGGTGAATTAGGTTGTTTCAAAAAACAAACCTTTTAATGTGTTTAATGAAAATGTAAACTTTATGCAACAAATAAATACTTAAGCACAAATGATCGAAGATAAATATTTAACAATTAAAGCTTAAAGAACAAATGTAAAGATTGAGATAGAGAATATCAAACCAAACTCCTAACCTTATCAAGTTTGGAGTATATCCACTAGTAGTGCCTCTTCAAAGAAGGTGAGGCAACAACCTTCTTGTACACAAAGTAGGCTCACTCTTGTACCAACTAAGTTCCTCTAGTTGAGCCGAGTACTTTTAAAAGGGTTTTACACTACAACCTCAGTTTTGTACACTTGTTATCCTTCCACTCTTACACTTGAAAATCACTCACTAGTCTACTCTTTCTCACACTAATTCCTTCTACTTGAGCCAAGAGAACTACATTACCCAAACCAATACAACCCTCAATATTTTATCCTATTTCTTCCCAAATAACTATTACAAGTCTTTGTATTGAATGCAGTAGTTTTACTCTCTATATTTTGCAATTACAGTCTTAGGGGTATTTATAGATGCCCAGAAACTGCATCCAACAATTCTCTAACGACTATTTTCTGTTTGCTGAAAAATTAGCCGTTAGAAATTTTGGACAGCCGACTGCATCCGAAGGAACTAGCCGTTGGACCTTTCGGACGACCACTGGTAAGCCCTGCGTTCGACGTTGCGTCCGTTCTCTAGAGGGTATTTGTCTTCCTTCATTCGGACGTCCGATACTTGGTCCGAACTTACGTCCAGTCGATGTCAATGTCTTCTAGAATACAGTGATCGGACGCTATTCTTCGTCCAAGACTGCTTCAGGTTCTCTGTGTCAGACGATTATCATCGTCCGAACTGTCTTCCTTTCGGACAGTCATCATCATCTGAATTGTCTTCCGGTTATTTTCTTGATTGTGTTCGGACAATCATTTACGTCCGAACCTTCCTGTTTATCTGCACACTTGTTTTCAAACCATTAGAATTATTTGGTCAACATCAAAACATGATTATCACAACTGGGATTCAACAAAAACCAAGAGAACCCAAAGACTCAAAATCGAAAAAAATTGAAGTTTGAAAACTGAGAGAACTCAAAAGTTCAAAGCTGAAAGAACCCAAACATTAAAAATGGAGAGAACCAAAAGGCTCAAAACTAAGAGAATTCGAATGTACAAAACCGAGAGAATCCAAAGGTTAAAAATCGCAAAAAAAATTGAAGATTAAAAACTAAGAATTGAAGCAAAATATATTTACAGGCAGAGGCTTTGATACTATATTAGGAACACAATAATATGGTACAATATGTATAAATCAAATCTCAATACAATTGGTACATAGGGAGTCTTTATATAAGCTTACAAGGGAATATTGTAGGTAATCTATACATCGTAAATCTTGCTAATAAAGACAATTAGCTTACAAAGGTAATTACCTAATTTAAGGAAACAATTAGGGCATACATCAATCACATATTTACATACCATAAATGCAATATACATATCTTGACAAGGACTATTCAAATTTTAATGAAAAATAAAATTTCTTAATTCAATGGTAAGAATTTAATATTTTCTTCTAATCTTTTGAAAGGCATTTAATAAATTATGATTTAAATTATGCACAATTTTGATTTTTAAAATTTTATTTGTAAAAATAAATGGAAACTCCTACATCTACCCTTAAACGGAGAGAATCCCGGTTCATATTGTTACTTGTGTATTTTTTAAAATGTTTTTCTTAGTTGTGCCCAATTAAAGCAATAAAAAAAATAGAATAATCCCAACTTCTATTAAAGATTTAATAAAGTCTAAGGCAAATAAAATGCATTTCTCATTTGTAAAATAAATAAACTGTTAAATTAAAATCATTTAGATGAAGACAAAAATATTTTCTTCTCATTTTAGCGTTTTTGTTTAGTTTCTCTCGCAAAGGCTCAAACACTCGACCATAACAATTCCTCCATACGAATAGTTTTTGTTTTGCCAAAGCGTCACCTAATCGCAAACTCAGTTCAATTGCAATGAATTTTATTGTCATTATTATTATTCTTATTTTGTTTGTTAACTATTTGTAGACAATTACACTATAATTTCACATGAATTGTTTTTCGCTTATTTAATTATAGATTAATAGGTAATTTATTATTGTTTTAACCTGTGCAATAAGTTGAATTTTTCTTGTTAATAATCTTTTAATTTGGGCATTGTACACACAAATTTCTGACATCACTATGAAAATTACTGAATCACTTGAACTGTCAAAAAATGCGTCATGGCTATCATGCTTGCTTGTTAAGGACATCAATTGCTGCAGTGGCATCTTCCTTTGCTTTTTGGACCAAAATCTTTTCTTTGCTCCTTGTGATTAGATTAGTATATTGTACCTCATGATTTGCTGGAGCAGCAGTAGTCATATTCTCCAAATCAATAGTCTTTGAATAATCATCAATAGAATTTATCTTTTTTGCGTTCATTGTTGAATTCTTCAAACAGGAATTTGTAGGATGAGAAGAGACGAGAGACAAAGATGATCCCACCTGGAGTGTCTGAAATTTGTACACACAAATTTCGAGTATGCAAATAAAAGACAAGAAAAACGAGTACAATTATTGAATTTATTAATTTATGAATAAAGGTTACAGTCTCAGAATAAAATTTCTTAAACAAAGAAAATATTCCTTAGATTCTTCTCTTTGAAATATTTGATCCAAGGGTCAAAGACTTGTTCTTAGATTAAAAGCGACGTTTCCTACGATTTGATTGTACAAAATTTAGATTTGAGGACGTTGTTTAGTATTTGAATCATCTAACTCTAATTTTCAAACCTTCAACACGAATGGCAAGATTTGTATTTGATTTAAACTTGAACTTGGATTTGAGGAAATGTGAGAGAGAAAACTCTTGAAAATTTAATAGAGTTTCTTTAACACTTAGGATATGAATATATGGCTTGACTTGTGAGGGGAGTGCCCTATTTATAGGGCTTATTGGCTTTAAAAGAAATTTCCAGAATCTTCCATGCAACTTGGGCTACTTGTGCTACAAGAAACCTGTTTCTTGTAGACTTTAGTAAGTGGATTAGCCCAAATAGTTCATTTGGATTAATTAAATTAATTAATCCACTTTAAATGAACATTGGACTTTCAGTTTGATTTAAGGCCTAATTGTAATTGATCCAATTATAAGTTCGTACATCCAATGGACTTAAAATTTTAATTTAAACAATCAAGAAAATTAATTTAATTTAATTTTGACCAAATAAATAAAAGTATTTGACCATTATTTTTCGCTGTCTACAGGCATGTTTTCAATTTGCTTTATTAACTTGTGCCCTTGATTTGGGCTTGCTTAATAAGGATTTCGTGCAATCCTTTTTTCTAGATTAACAAATGTTGGATTTCAGTAATTTATATTAAATTGTGCCTTATTAAGAAAATTTTCTGATTTGGCCACTACACATGTACAAACATCTAATTATATATAAAGTATAAGACAAACTTTTTTTTTCTGTAATGTCAAAATTACTAAATTTTCAAAATTACTCTCATGTCTATAATAATTTGTTTATTCCTTTAGGAACAAAAGTGTAACACTCCTAAATTTTTTCAGCAAAGTAATTTAATATCTACCTACTACGTTCAACTTTTCATAACTTTCCATTTTTTATATTTTATTTTATTATTATTTTAATTTTCTTAAATTTGCACACGAATTGTGTATGCCATTTGCATCAATATTATTTGGCAAATACTTAGGTAGATCCCATCTTTGACCCTACTTGTAGATCCTGTAGTGTGGATTAAACTTTAGAGAATTTATGACCATCAGCTAATGTAAGCAAGATTTTTTAAAGTTTAATCTGACTACAGAATTTACAGGTAGAGTCAAAAACCGATTCTATTTAAGTATTTTTCATACTATTTATAGTGCATAAATCATTTGTTATACTCGTGTAATTTGTTGAGTGACGTTTTTTTAAATGGTGCCTAATTGTACAGATGATCAAAGAGTAGGAAAGGCGGGGTCAAGAAAGGAGTATTGGGAATCAGAAGGATCACGAGCACTCTTTAATTGTCAATAATTGTTTTGGTTGTGGAATCAGATTCTTCAAGCTGGATATGAGCAGATCACCATGATTGTACTAACTTGTAAGAGCAGTGTGGACCTTATTTTGACCTGTATACTTAGCTTTGTTATAGAATTTTGTATTGCATTATGGGAAAACAACCCTTTTGTTGTTTCAAAAAGACTATGTCCGCGACACCACCCCACCAACCCCGCCGCCCCCCCGGCCCCAAAAGAAAAAGGTGGGGGATTCCCAGCTCTACCTCTTCCGTCCAAATTATTGCTTCCAAGGTGAAATTCCTTTTTAACATCGGGTTGTTTGGATGAAATTCCTTTTAATACTTGGCAATGCCAGGTGTTTGAAATATTTGTAGATTTAGAAATACAGTAAATCCCTTAAATGTTTGAATTATTTTGTACTAAATTTTCGAATATTATTTTTTTTTCACTTTATCCCTTTGACTAACGGTCAAAGGTAATTTCGCCATTAATTTTTTCAACAAGAGAAATTTACCCCTAAAGGTTAATTGCAGTAATCCCCCTTAAGATTTAAATATTTAGATTTCACTAATAGTCTCTTGTGTAAGTTTTATCATTTAATAATTTGGGATGTGTAAAAAGATAATGGAAATAATATTATTATAAATATGTTAGGGCATTATAATTCTCTTATTATACTTCTATAACATTTAAATAAAAAAATAGCAAAATAATTAATTAGACCATATTTCTGATGAATTATTAAATTTGCTTCATCTAAATTATTTTAATTTAATTTTTTATTTATATTTACAAAGTTACTTTGTATAATTTAGATGATAGTTAAATAATATTAACAAAAGAAAGAAAGCAAGAAAAAAATATTTTAAGTAAATATAAAGGAAAGTAAAAAAAAAATTAAAAAAAAAGAAGACTGATATAATTTTAATAGATGATTATGGGTCTCGTATATTTAAAAATTTTCTTTTACATGAAAATAAAATATAATGAGAAAATCAAAAAATACCAATAGCATTAGGAAATTTTTGTATTTAAATTTTTTCACAAGTTTTTTAAAAAACCCACTGGAGTTGGTGGGCATCATTATATTTTTAGTTGTTTTGACAATATTTTTATATAAATTAATGACTAAAAAGGCTAAAAAATACAAGGTGCTGTAGAATACACATGGACTGTGTATAAGAGACAGCCCTTAAACTTTAAGGGGTTAAGGTTTCTATTTTCTTGTAGTGTCTACATAAAAATGTCTTTCTTGACTTTTTAATAGTCAAATTGCTAATGTGTACCAATGGAAATTGTGGGAAAGTGAGAAAAAAATAATGTTAATGATTTTAGTGCAAAACAGTTCAACCTTAAAGGGGTTTACTGTATTTAACCCCAAGATTTAAACCGCAATGGTATGATAATCTAACGGATCACAGAACAACTCTCTGCATACATTTTTATGGAGAAAATCATTTTTTAAGCAACAAGCTCAAGATTATTTACCAAAAAAATTAACATAGCAAAATTATATTGAATCACCAAATTTTGATAATTGACAGATTTCATTATTTTTAGACAAATATAGTGACATATCAATAATATTTTCATTTTGTATGAAAATGATGTTTTTATAGAGTCATTGAGATGAGATGATATTTATTCCTCGCTTCCATGAAAAGCATGCCTTTGTGATGTTATGACAAGTAAGGGTGTTCATGGGTTGGGTTTTCGGATTGGCGAGTTTTCGACTTTTTGGGTTAAAAAAATAAAATTTAACCCAATCTAACTAATATAGGACCCACGTAAACCCAAACCATGTATTAGTCGGGCCGGTTATTCGGGTTTTGGATTATTTGAATTAAAAATCTAAATTAATAAAAAAATTTAAAAATCTAAAATTGTAAGATTATCCATAAAAAAACATGTTCTTATAAAAATAAAATGATTAGGTCAATAATTCAAGTAAATATGATTTAGATATTATTTCAAGAATGAATACACAAAAATATAAATATAATGAGATAATTAGGACACAAATAAAAAATAATATATATATATATATATATTTATATATAAATAATTAAACTTTATTAGGTTATCAAGTTGGGTTGAGTTTTAAAAAATAAAACCCAACCAAATCAAAATAACCTGAAACCCAATAACTCAACGCATTTAACTCTGGATTCATTTGGGATGAGTTGTGTTGGGTGAGTTTGGACACCCCTAATGACGAGCAAGTTTTGGCTACTCACTCCGCAATGTAGAGAGATTATGACAGTCGTTGAGATGACTGAAAAAATAGTGAAACACCCTACTTTTCAATCATGCTCAATGGTTTGTAATACTCACTGTGCAACGCGAAGTGAAGAATTTTTCCCTAATGGCAAGGCATAGTTCGGGTATAGGTAAAATTCTTCCGAGATAAATTGTACTACTATTACTTACGTCAAGGAGTATTTATAGTAATTTCATGTTTTTCAAATGCGAAATTTGTATTTTACCATCTCATCATAAGGGATTATTTAGAAGTTAGATGGATTGGCAATTGATCAAATCAAGTAAATCGGGCAATATCACATCTCAACCACCGTTTGATTACCAATTTTTTTTCCTACCACCGTTGATGCAATTCATAATTGAAGGTTAGCACCATACTTAACAAAGAAATGAATATCTTGGCAAGCATATACACGCACAAAAAGACAGAACTTCAAATCAAACTTTTTGATATGGAATAGCTAAATATGAAGATCAATAGCATTCTACGTCGAGATCATTTGGCTGAGATTTTACGAGTAAGCGTCACCTTCTTTTCCAATACATGGAACACCAAAGACTCCAACATCTGTAGCACAAAATTTGATTAAACTGATTAGAAAATGTCAATCTGTAAATTAACTACAAGCATTTTTTATAACCTGTAATTAACTAACTTGCTCAAATTTCAATGTAAACGAATCTATGAATGCAATGCACAATTTAAATTAGAACTAATTTCATTTTGTACCTTTAAAATCAATAAAATCTTTTCGTATATACAACATATTCAATGTGATGTATAATAATATTGCAATCATATTCTAAGTGCACGAGTAAAGATTCCATTAAATTTGATGATGTTATTAAATTTTAGACTGAAATGAAACGAATTTAAGAGTTGAAGGTTTAAGTGTCCAAATTTAAATAAAGGTGTAAAGTGAAAATTTAATATAAATTGAGAAATGTAAAATGGAATTAACACTTTAAACTAACTTGTCTGTTTTATTCACCATCTAATTTATAAAATGTTTACCATCAATCTTGGAGAGTATACCGGCAACCCTTCTTTCGCATTCACCACAACCGTAAATCAGCTGTTATTATCACTTCTTGCAAGCATTTTGAAGTGGTTGAGCTGCTTGAAGGAAGTAATAATCTTCTCTGTTTTTGTAATCTAAGTTTTGCAAACTCCTTCTTTGCCCAAGAAAGAGGATTCATAACTTGCCCAAGAATAGTGAATTGAAAGTTGATGGTTCAAAATCAGGGTACCTATACTAAAGTGACCCCAGAGAGAGAGAAAGAAGGGATGATTTTCTGGTACAATTTTGTTTGGCAATTTGTTTTAAGAATTCTCGTCTTTTGAACTGCCTAAGTTAAGTTTAAGCACAGCAAAGGGATGGAGATGGAACTTATGTAGCCCATATGCTAAAAGAAGGCAACTATGATTAAAACTTGACAAAGACTCTTTAGCATTCAGGTCCATTTTGTGTTTTTTTATGGCTTTTTGACCACCCTCTAGGCCTCTATGCCCCTTATATAAAAAGTTGTACCAAATATTCCCTTGGCCTCTTGCTCCTTTAAGTCCTAATGAAAGTTTTATTGTATAAATTTGTTTACCAAACTTTCTTTCCTTTTCTTTTTTTTTTTGTTAATAAAAAGTTTTAAAAGAGCTAGCTTGGGCTAGCTTGGTTATCCTTTCTAGTTCAATATCAGGATATGTCACTCACATATATTTTATTATTTTAAAGTAAGTAAATATTTTGGTTGATTCAGTTTTTGGCCTCACTTATATACCATGTAGTGTGGATTAAATTTTTAAAAATTTATGATATCAGCTGATGTAAATAAAAAATTTAAAAGTTTAATCGTGACCACAAATCTACAAATGAGACTAAAAATCAGATCTACCTAAGTATTTTCTTTTAAAGTATTACTTACGGATCATTTACAAAAAAAAATAAAAATAAATAATAACAATAATAATAATACAACGAAAGTCAAATTTAAAATTGATCCTCCTTTCGTGTGAATAAACCATATCGGGCCGTTGACCAACCTTTGATGTAGTAAATGGTATCAATGTTTTGTAATAAAAAAAATCTAATGGAGAAATGGGGACGTGTGTTCTGTTTCATTCATTCATTATTGTCATCGTGGCTTTCTTTAGCCTTAAGGGATATAAAAATTAAAAAAAAAACAACAACAATAATAGACCGAGGAATCACCAAACTTTGATTAATTTGAATTGTTAAGTTAAAGTTAGAAGCTTAAGAAAAGAGAGGGATTATTAGAGAGGCTCCCACGGTTTGAGCATTGATAGGACAGCGAAACAGAGGCAAGACTTGAGATCTTAATAGTCATTGAAATTTTTATGGAATAGTCAATTTTCTCTTTTGTGACAAGAAAAGTTAACTGATGGAAATCGTAACCATCACCAGTCGACTTCATTAAATTAGACAAAAAAAAAAATTGAACAGAAAAAGAAATATATTTTTGTAGGTTAAATTGTTTATTAAAAGTAATTTTTGTCTTTATACAATCTAGATGTGTATAAGAGACCTATACCCGAAGTATGCCTGGCCCCTTGAGAATTTAATCTGGTATAAACTTCTAAATAATCCCTTATTTAGATAAGCTAAAAATACAAATTTCGCATTCTATACGTACTTTTTTTAATTTTAAAAAATAGCTTATAATTTTTTATATGTAGTTCAGAACAAGGCCTTACTATGTTCGGCATACTCCTTCCTATACAATATAGACATTTATTTTTGCAAGGGTTAATGCCAATTTGGCCCTCCAAAGTTAGTACAAATCTTAACATGACCCTTTGAACTGAAAAAAGTTTTAATTTGATCTTTAAAATTGAAAAATTATTCTAATATGATCCTCTTAATTGAAAATTTTTTAATTAGATTCTCCAAACCGAAACAACAATTCTAATAATGGCTCTCTAAATTGAAAGAGTTGTAATTTAGCTCTCCAAATTGAAAAATTATTCCAACCATTTGTTTTATTTCTATTCTATTAATGTAGGTTGATTTTTTCAGAGTTAATGATTTTCTAATACAAATATATGAATATTGGTTTTTTTAGAGTTATATTTGTTTATGCTAAGATGGTTTTATACACATTTGAATATTTTTAACTAAAATGATAAAAATATGTAATAGGCCAAATGGGTAATATTTATTTATTGTCTTGGAGAGTCAGGTTTTAAAAATACAAAAATACCGAGATAAACTTAAGCAGGTCTAAATTGGAATACTTTTTTGTTAGTATTGGAGGAAAGAATTGAGATTTTTAGATGGATACCCACATTGGAGCACTTGCAGTTTGGAGGGCCAAATTGAGACTATTTCGGTTTAAAAGGTCATTATTAAAATAATTTTTAATTTCAATTTGAGGGCCAAATTGAAATTTTTTTATTTTGCAGCACCATATTGACATCTTTTTATCCAGTTTAGAGGGCCAAAATGGCATTAACCCTTTTTGTGAGGTAAAGAGTGCATTAATTGCTGATACTTTTCAGTATTCAACAAATCTCGACCATTGTCATAGTACTGTAGTCAGTCCAACATGTTTCATGTGTTCATGCTGCATTTTCAATCCTTCAAATTGGGGTTTATAATTTGGTTTCATCAGGTATCATAGCTCGATGCATATAGATATAGTGTAAATATGTAGTTTGTGATATAAATAAAATTGATGGGCATGTGTTACAATTTAAAAAAATAATAATAATGTTCAGCGCACATGCGCGCACTGTAGCAGTGCATGTGAGCTGAAGGCAGTAGCCAGAAATGTTCAACGCACATGCGCTGCTACAGTGCGTGCATGTGCGTGCGACACTGCAGTTGTGTCCGTTTGAAATTGAAAAACGGGTAAAATAGAGAGAATTACAACTTTTGGTTCAAGAGGGTGTTCCATGGATTGAACATTGTGTATTCCAATGGATTCCTCTGACTGCACCTTCCATTTCTATAAAAGAGAGTTATATCCACTAACATCAATATAACATTGATCATTAAAATCTGTATGTTCTTATACATTGTTCTTGGGAAGATTTTTTAAATTTTACTTGTAAAAGTCTTCAAGAATTTATTGTATCCTAGAGGTAGATTGCTATTCACCCAAAAACAAACTATTGAGTATAGTGGGGGCAATCAAAATCTTAAGGAAATCTTAAGGAAAGTGATATACACGTCTCGAATTGTACAGGTTTTGATATTCCCAAATTCTAAAAGAAAAATACTTGTTTCCTACTCCATTCTTGCCATTTCATTTTCTCTATTATTAACAATCTTAAGGTTTTGATTGTGAGTAATCATGGAAACAAGTGGTGAGTCTGCCTTTAAAGTAATGAATCAAGATTTCGTAAAATTGGATCGTCTTGATGGAATCGGAACAAATTTGAACCGGTGGAAAGACAAGATGATGTTTTTCCTCATTGCACTAAAAGTTGCTTAAGTTTTGGGACCCTGCATTGCCTGAAATTTCTACACCAACTATTGGAGATTCAGAGGAACTCAAGACACAACGGGAGAAAAGGAAGGAGGATGAGATTGTGTGTAGAGGTCACATTCTCAATACCCTGTCAGACCGTCTTTATGATATTTTCATAGCAGTCAAATCTCCAAAGGAAATTTGGGCTGCATTGGAACATAAATATGCTACACAAAAATAAGGTGCGGACAAATTTCTTATTAAGAAATATTTTAAATTCTGTATTATTGACTCTTCCTCTATTTTGGATCAAGTTCATGACCTTCAAATTATTGTTTAAAAATTAAAAGATTTTGGTGTTGAAATTTCAGAATCATTGCAAGTGGGGGCAATTATTGCAAAATTGCCTTCTAGTTGGAATGATTATCAAAAGAAAATGCTTCATACTACTGGAATTTTAACAATTGATCAAGTTTTGAAACATATGAGAATCGAAGAAGATACTAGAAATCTTCATAAGAAGGATTTAGAACTTTTGTCTATTTCAAAAATGAATTTTGTTAATGAAAATAAGAGTTAAATTACAAGTTCTAAAATAAAGTTTTCTGAAAATACTAATTCTAAGGACAAGTTCAAAAAGAATAGAATATGTTATAATTGCGGCAAGAAGTTCTGCATTATAAAAATGAGTGTAATTCCAACAAGAAACAAAAGAAGAATAATGCCCTTAAAGCAAATCTTGTTGAAAGAGATGCTGAAATTGTTGCAATGTATAATTTTTGAATTAAATGTGGCAACTTCAACCAAATCAAATGATTGGTGGTATGACTCTGGTGCTACCGTGCACATTTGCAATGATATGTCTCAATTCAAAACTTATGAAGATGTTCCTGATGGCTATGAAGTGCTTATGGAAAATCATGCTTCAGCCAAAGTTCATGGCAAGGGAAGTGTGGAGTTGCAATTCACTTCCGGCAAGAAGTTTGTGTTAATGAATGTACTTCATATTCCGAAAATTAGGAAAAATCTTGTATCAGCCGACATATTTGAATAAGAAGGGCTGAAAGTTGTATTAGAGTCAAACAAAGTTATCTTATCCAACAATGGTGTATTTATAGGAAAGGGCTACTCTTGTGATGGTATGTTTAAGCTTAGTATTAATAAAGACAACATTTCTGTTTATATTGTGGATTCTTCTTATTCTTTATGGCATGGTAGATTAGGACATGTTAATTATAAAATACTCCATTTTATGTCTAAACATGGGTTAATATCTATCAAAGATAATTTTGAGAAAAAATGTGAAACATGCATTCAAGCAAAAATAACTAAGTTGAAAGAAATACACAATTATTAGAACTTGTGTATTCGGATGTTTGTTATTAAATGGTTTTCTAACAAGAGGTGGTAATAGATATTTCATCACTTTCATTAATGATAGCCCAAGATATGTGCATGTTTATTTAATGAAAGCAAAGGATGAAACATTTGATATGTTTAAATCTTATAAATCTTTTGTAGAAAATCAATTGGATAAGAAAATCAAAATGTTGAGGAGTGATAGAGGTGGTGAATATTTTTCTACCGAATTCTCAATATTTTGTGAACAAAATGGTATTATACACCAAACAAGTGCACCATACACTCCAAAACAAAATGGTTTGGTTGAAAGAAAGAATAGAACTTTAGTAGATATGGTTAACACCATGATTCTAAGTTCTGGCTTGCCAAGAAATTTGTGGGGAGAAGCTTTGTTGGCTGCTTGTCATTTACATAATCGAATTCCGTCTCTCAAGACTAAGTTTCACCATATGAAATATGGAAAGGGAGAAAACCAAACTTAACTTATCTTAAAGTTTGGGGATGTATAGCCTATTATAGAGTCCCGGATATTAAAAGAGTAAAGTTGGGACCGAGAGTACTTAAAAGTGTGTTTGTTGGCTATGCTGAAAATTCTAAAGCCTATAGACTACTTGACATTGATTCTAATGTTATTTTTGGATCCAATTAAAGTACAAGAACCGATTCCAAATGTTGACCTTCTTCTTCTAGTAATAAAAGGAAGGAAATTGATACTCCTTTTGAACTTAGAAGAAGTCAAAGACAAAGGAAAGAAAAATATTTGTCTTCTGATTTTATATCTTCACAAGCTATTGTTTTCATAGTTGAAGGCAATAGAGATCACTTGTTTAATAAGATTCCAATCTTATTAAATGTAGAAGATGATTCTAAATCATTTGGTGAAGCTATGTCATCAAGGGATGCAACATTTTGGAGAGAGGCTGTAAATGATGAGATGGACTCAATATTATCAAATAATACTTGGGTTCTAGTGGATTTGCCTCCTGGTTCTAATCCTATTGATTGTAAATGGGTGTTTAAGAGAAAATATGCCACTAATGGATCCATATTGACATATAAAGCAAGACTTGTAGTTAAGGGTTTTAGACAAAAGGAAGGAATTGATTATTTTGACACTTATACACCTGTTGCAAGGATTACATCCATTAGGGTACTAATGTCATTAACTTTCATTTATAACTTGTCTGTGTGCATCAAATGGATGTTAAAACAGCCTTTTTAAATGGTGACATGGATGAAGAAGTGTATATGGAACAACCAGAAGGTTTTAATTTCCAGGAAATGAACATAAGTTTGTAAACTAATTAAATCTCTATAAGGTATAAAACAAGCACCCAAACAATGGCATGTAAAGTTTGAATCAACTTTACTCTCTAATTGATTTAGATATAATAATGCTGATAAGTGCATTTATTCTAAATTCATTAAAGAATATAGTGTGATTATTTGTCTATATGTAGACGATATGCTAATTATTAGTACTTCTTATAAAGGTGTATTTGAAACTAAGAAGTATCTGTTTTTTCAATTCAAAATGAAGGATCTTGGTGAAGTAGATACTGTCTTAGGGATTAAAGTTAAAAGGCATAGTGGAGGTTATGCTCTATGTCAAACACATTATGTTGAGAGAATTTTGAATAAGTATCAACATTTAAATGTGAAAGAAGAAAATACTCCTTTTGACCCAAACTTTAAATTAAGTAAAATACTGGCAATGAACTTGCTCTTTGCACAGTATGCAAGTGTAATAGGGAGTCTAATATATGCAATGAGTTGCACAAGGCCAGATATTTCATTTGTCGTGTGTAGATTGTCTAGATATACTAAAAATCATGGAAATGATCATTGGAAAGCAATTGGGAGAGTACTTGGTTATCTTAAAAGAACTAAAGATTTAGGACTTTTCTACAATACTTTTTCAGTTGATGTGCTTGAAGGATATTCTGATGCTAGTTGGTTTACTAGTATTAGTGGTAAAAACTCTACAAGCGGGTGGATTTTTACGTTAGGTGGAGGAGCAATTTCATGGGTTTCAAAGAAACAAACAGTAATTGCTCATTCCACAATGGAAGCTGAATTCATAGCCTTGGCCTCAGTTAGTAAAGAAGCGGAATGGTTGAGAGACTTGTTATTAGACATCAAGTTGTGGCCTCAACCAATGCCAGCCATTGCTTTGAATTGTGATAGTGAAGGCACACCATGTCTAGAGCATTGAATGAAATATACAATGGTAAATCTAGACATATAAGTCTAAGGCATACTTATATTAGACAGTTGTTAAATGATAGCGTAGTATCATTGGTGTATGTAAGAACATACAATAATTTAGCGGATCCGTTGACTAAACCTCTTGCGAGAGATTTGGTGAGATCGACATCATTAGGAATGAGATTAAAACCCTTTGTCTAAACTACTAGCAATGGTAACCCAACCTTTATTCTAGTACTATCACTAGAGTAAAAGGTTTAAAGGGTAAAAACAAGTTGCTAATAAGTAGTTGTGAGCACTAAAATTATGTGTATACCGTTCCATATTGTTAGTGTAAATGGTAACCCTTAAGTGGGAATGACGAATTTATAAATATTTATATTCTTAATTAAATCATCTTGTTGTGCTTTTAACCTTAAAAGTTTGAGAAGATTTCACCTATATGATCATAAGAAGTGGTGCCGCTTCTAACAAAAGTTTTGGGTTCTCTTGTGATTTTCTTTGTACATGATCATGAATTAGAATAGAGCATTTATGGGCACAAACAGTGCTAAAGCTATTTTGTGAACATATGTATAAGGTTAACAAGTTCATGTGTGTGATAATTCTAGTCTAATTTAAATCATAGTTTAAGCAACAAATGCCACCAATGATTTGATTAGGTCTAGTGAGTTATTTACACTACAGAAAAGTTTAAGATGTGCGTTAGTCACTTTTCTTTATGCATGATGTTAAAAGAGATAGTGAGTTGTATTTATATTACAAATTCAGTGGGGGGGAATGTAAATATATAGTTTGTGATATAAATAAAATTGGTGGGTATGTGTTGCAATTTAAAAATAAAAAAAAATGTTCAACGCACATGCGCACACTGTAGCAGTGCATGTGCGCTGAAGGCAGTAGCCAAAAATGTTCAACGCACATGCACTGCTACAGTGTGCGCATGTGCGCGTGGCACTGTAGTTGTGTCCATTTGAAATTGAAAAACGGGTAAACTGGAGAGAGTTGCAACTCTCCAATCTACACAACTTTGGTTCAAAAGGGGTGTTCTATGGATTGAAAAGGTGTATTCCAATAAATTCCTCTGACCTTCCATCTCTATAAAAGAGAGTTATATCCACTAATTCAATATAGCATTGATCATTAAAATCTGTCTCTTCTTATACATTGTTCTTGGGAAGATTTTTTAAATTTTGCTTTTAAAAGTCTTCAAGAATTTGTTGTATCCTAGAGTTAGATTTCTATTCACCCAAAAGCAAACTATTGAGTATAGTGGGGGCAATCAAAACCTTAAGGAAAGTGATATACACGCCTCGAATTCTACAAGTTTTGATATTCCCAAATTTTAAAAGAAAACCACTTGTTTCCTACTCCATTCTTACCATTTCATTTCCTCTATTATTAACATATAGGAGCTGTAAGGAGGAAATAAAATAACAAAGAGATAAATTTTTCTTTATTTTGACTCTGTAGACATCATGTAGACTTGGAAACTTGTGCGTATTTTTGTTGGTAACTTCATTCAGGTTTTAAGACATGGCGAATACTCATTCATGCTGTATTTTTTAACTATTTTGTCACTTCTGAAGCCAGAATGATCATGCTGAAAGAAGAGCAATGAAATGTGTGTTGTGGACTGTGAACTGTGGATTCAAACACATGCAACATGCATGTTGAAGATCATACTCAACTAATGCAACTTCATCTATTTATAAAACTCTCTTCAGAATGGAAAATTTTCATCCATCATTAGAAAACAGAATCGGCCTTATTCACCTAACTTCTATCAGACAAATTACATAGACGAAATGGCAGCTTCTCGTTTCATTCTCCTCAATGCCACCATTTCTCTAGTTCTTCTTTTCATTATCGCATCCTTCTTACCAAATGCAAATAGCCAGTCACAGGCCATTGGAAATTCACATGCAGGTCCTTCCAGTTGATGAATGTGTGCCTCACCTACTACCACATGGCGCCATGTGGATCATTTGTGCAAGGTACATCGCCCGCACCTGGACAGACGTGTTGCGACAACGTCAGACAACTCTATGGCCAGGAACTGAGCTGCCTCTGCCTCATGGTGAATGACCCTTCCATGAGTTCTTTTCCTATCAATAGAACATTAGCCCTTCAGTTGCCAGTACTCTGTAATCTTCAGGGAGGCCTTTCTACTTGTTCAGGTATTATATAACATGCTTCTCAATATGCAAAAAAGTGCAAGTAAAAGGTTATAAACATTACTAATTGTTTCTTGACATTTCCAAAGAGGTGAACCATCTTTATTTTTAAATTCCCTCCTAGTTCACCTACTTCTCAAGTATCATTCGGGAGAAAAACAAATGCTACTGTTGCTGGTAAGCATATTGGTCTGACCTCATACATACTTTATAGACTGATATCAATCTTTGTGAACACATAAAATATATGAACCAGCAAAGTAATATGTAGTCAAGATTAATCACACAGAACTTAAGCAGTTCAATGCAATCGAAGTTAGCTTATTTGGCAAGCATATTCTTACAATCCTTGCACTTGTTTTCGGATTTCAGCTTCTCCATTGGTCACAGTATCACCAAGGACCAGCATCATGGGATTAGTCCCCCATAATGGAGCAAAGTTGAATCCAGTGTATCACATTGTGGTGGCATTGATAGCTGAAATAATCTTTTTCGGGATAAAATACATTTTTGAGTCTTGGGGTATGGTGTTTCTGACATTCTAAGCCTAGCAAAAGTCTGTTCATAGTGGATTAGTTTCTATGGTATCTTAATCCTTAACTAAGATCGAGTTCAGTTGAAGTCATGTTAGGTTGTTGTTTAGAAATTGATTAATTAGCAGTTTGATGTTGTAGCTTTAATTCTATCATGCACTTTTATGTTTTTGAAACTTCTTTACAAAGTATCGAACAGCAAACTATTGCACAATTTAAGTGCATGTCATTTCTATATCAGTGTAACTGTATTCCAAAGGAAAACAAATTGAAGACTTAGCAACAGCATTTACGGTACCTTTAATTTCACCATATAACTTCTTAGGGATAACAAACTCTCAACCAAAGCCAGAATAGTTACTCCAAACTAGGCGCTTCCTCAGTCTGATTAGACTCAAAAACATCAAAGCCAGAGGCCTCTGGTTCTTATAGTAGCTCTCTAGGTTGTATTGATTCTTTGTACACGGGTGTGTCCTTGAAGTCTGTTGCTCCTTCATTATATGTAGTCCTGCCACAATCAATTAACTGCAAATGAAAGAAGCTAAATTCAACATAAATTCCTATACACGTCTAGAAAAGTGTATAAGAGACAGAGTTAAAACCTGTATTCATGTTATTCAAAATGTAGCAAGATAGACGCCATAAAGAAGCCAGAATCGACCTTATCTTTAAAGGCAAAATAAGAAAAATTTTATGATTCCATGTTCTGTAAATTCTTGCAATGTTCTTCTCTGCAACTCAGCAAGTTGCACATTGGATGACAAAACTGAATCATGAAGCTATGAGCAAATTCTTTGTGTGTTCCACAATCTATTCTTAACTGAAGTTGATCCTATCTATTCTTCGTGTGTTGCACATTGAATTTGCGACTTCATCATAACTTGGTGACCTTATACAACTTCAAAAATCATGTCAGCTAATTAATGACCTTTATTTGCTTTCAAGCGTCTTTATTCTTGAGCCGTACTTGTAAAAAGTGACTACCTTTACAACTATTCCAACAATACTATCAATTTGGCCTTTGTCCAACATCCCCCATTACACGAGTTCATTCAAGAACAGCTATAATTTGACAGGCTTTAAGCTAATTAAACATACAACTAGCATCCAAAATTGTAGATGAAGTAATATGATTCTGAACCATTTAATGCTTCCTATCAGTTGCTGCAGTTGATGAGCAAATCCAAAATAACCGACTGAAGTACTGTGATTTCCAACCCAAAATACGCAAGGCAATCTGGTTGGCTCCTTGCGTCTTGTTTGGTGTAGCAGCTATATTTCCATTCATACTCTTCTTTCATTAATAGGATTCTGAACTATTTAATGCCCAGTGTCTTTTATCAGTTGCTGCGGTTGACATGGAGATCAAATCTTTACTACAATTGGTTCCGCAACAATGGAAACTAATGGAACAATGACCTAGACATCACACTTTCGTAGGAGCTGGTATTAGATGTTGTACAATTTGTAGGGAAAACAGAAACCCCAAATTAATTTAATGAAAAATCCAATGTTATTGCTTTTTTCCCTTTATTTATTTCTCTTTGTATCCCTTTTCCTTGTTTGGTGGATGAGTTTATCATTTTGAAGCAAGTGGAAATGAGTCGACCAAACTTCCAAGCTCTTGCTAACTGAAAGGGATCTCAGCTGTCTCACATACTCTTCCTTGTGATGAATTTAACACAACTACTTGTGTTTAATCTAACAAAGTACAATTACCAAAAAAATAAATAAATACACTATATATTTAAGCAATCATCTAGTTTTCCCAAAGCAAAAACTAAATTCATTCAAGCTTCAAAGTTAACAACCCAACTAGTACATCATGAATAAACATTAAGATAGGTAATCACAAAATTTACCCAACAAAAGAAAAAAGAAAAACACAATTACAAGTATTATGACTAAAGTGATGACGCCCCAAAACCTACATTTGGCAAAATAAAGATGATTAATAATTCTTTGGTAGTGGTGGCTAAGTTGAATTATTAATCCAACACTTTCACTTTGGTGCAAATAAATTGGCTTAAACTAAAAAATTTAGTGTTGGTAATTGGAAGCAAAAAATTACTATTAGGCTAGTCCTCGATCTTGAAATTGTTATAGTGAATCTCCCCTAAAATTTAATTCTTACTCAACCTAATATTCTCAGCATCCCACTTATTTGGTCATGGTTCACTTTTTCACATCTAATCCTAAACATGTTGAGTTTTTAAAACTCAATTTTATTGAAATTTCGTTGAAGTTTCTTTAAGAAATTCCATTTAAGAAATTTCATAAAAAATACAAATAAACATGTGTAAATTATTAAACACAAAATAAATTTCTGACAAAAAAATAAAATATACTCATAACCAAACCTAATAAGTGAAACGGAAGGATTAATACTATTATACTACATAATGTCATTTCATTTTCAATCATTTAGTACTCAACCAATCAAATTAACATTTAAAGAGTAAGTTAAGCAATTAATAAAGAAGTTTAAAGTGTAAAAAAAAAAACTAAATTACCTCGAAAATAGTGCCAAAGGCCCACATGTACTGAATAAAGATTCCAAAGCATCCATTGAGGACCTTCCCAAAAATCAGGCTTTTCACCAGGAAGCTAAGGTCTCACAAACCCATCAACAATGGTCACAGTTGAGCCACGACCATCAATATCAGTCGTCCGATCAAATTCTTTGAATTTCTTTTCTTTTTCAGCTTCTTCTTTAGTTGAGACTGGGCTTGATGATCTTCTGATCTTGCTGTCTGACAAAGCTAGAATTAGATTCTAGGAGGAGAGAGAAAGTGGAAGAATTGAGTAGAGAGTCTATGTCTGATTATCTGAGTTTCGATCTCTTTTTCTTGGCACCCAAACCCCTTATTTGATAGATGTTCATGAGAAGGCATGAGGCAATCACTATACTAGCTCAACTGAGACTAAATTACATAATTATCCTTAATGAGGCTGCAACGTAGGCACTTCTAGAACAATTTAGGGAAGATGCTATGTGTCACTAATCAACATCATCAATAGTCCTCTCGGCTTGGTGTTGAGCTTCGCGGCAGGGGTCGAGCCGAAAAATGACTGTTCACAGTCCCCAGACGATGACAACCAATCATTTTATACCGATCCGAGATGCAAAATCATGGAGCACTCTCGCACTTGTCTTGTCGATCCGAGGCTTTAGCAACCCGTGGGATCCTCGGCAAGACGTAACTGCAACATTAACTCGTGGGTGACGTTTTTGCTGAGTCCCCATGCACTGAATTTTCATTTATTGCACTGCATTATTCACTTCGATTTTGCTGCAAAATGCCTCATTTTTCGCGCCGTAACGCCCGCAAAATGCCTCATTTCTTAAGCCATAACACCTCTCTTTTCCCGCCTAGACGCCTTTAGGTTTCATTTCAAAACCGTCAGTTTTTCCCCCAGATCCATTGAATATTCTGGAAGATTGCCATCCTATTTATGACATGATTTCTTGAAGTTGTAGAATCTTTAAGAGACATGAATGAGGTCGCAACCTCATTCCTGCAACTTACACGAACTTCCTATCCTTCAACTCTTCCTTCACTTCTCACTACCTTTCGCTCTTTTACTCCCCCAAATCTCACATACTCTCTTTCCCTCACCATCACCTTCCTGCTCCCCTTTCTTCCAATTTTATCCGTTGCCGACTGCCTATCGTCGCTCAACGTCATCGCCGGACACCACCAGAAGTCCCTCAAAAATCTCACTCGCCTTCCAAATAGAAAACCATGGCCGGTACGTTCACTCCCACCTCTCTCATTAGCACGCCGATCCCTCCTTCCCCCGTAGACGCCATTGACAGACTGTTAAATCCTTCTGACGAAGCTCTTCTGGCAGCAGTGCCACTAAATTTTCCCTCCGAACCTACCTTTTCTGAACCTCCTCAAAACGACCACCCCAACCTCCAAACACAAGATATATCAAACTCCCTCGACTCCAAGGATATCAAAATACTTAGGGATAGATGCCATTTTTCTAAGAACGTGCACATCAAACTCCCTGCCCCCGAGGACCGAGGCCACCTGCCTCTTCCTGGTTACCTAACAGTTTACCAGGAGCAGCTTGAGGCGGGGCTGAGGCTCCCAATAGCACCGCTCCTCATCCACCTATCCAACCACTGGGATATTAGCATATCCCAGCTGACCCCAAACGCACTTCGGCTTATTGCAGGCTTCTCCTTTCTGTGTAGATTACACAACATCCCCCTTTCTTTAGACATCTTTAGGATGATGTTAAAATTATCCCCTACAAAGGGATTCTTTTACATTTCTCCCTGAACTGTGGGCAAACAGCTCACTTCAGGTAACCCTTCATCCATTCATGACTGGAAAAAGTCATTTTTCTTTATCCGGTACCTCGATTCTCCAATGTCTCGGGGCCCGTGAAATCTCGCCAAAGGAAACCTCAAAACCAAAAACGCCTCTCCCCCGGACTCCATACACCCCAGGAAGCTAGTAGAATCCAACCTCAGAATAAATTTTAACAACCAACTTGCCATCCTATCCAACAACATCCTTCCCTGGGCGGGACTGTTCCCCACCCATGACATCCTCCCGAGCTAAGACCCTCAACAAGGTCATCACCCTTTATTTACCTTACTTTTTTTTTTTTTTACTGATCTTTTGTCTTCTGCAGACTTCGAAGAATTTCTTAGGGGGTTAGTGTCTACCACACCTGCTACTGGTGCAGGCACTTCTAACCAGCCCCTCTTCATCAACAAGCGGATCTTCATCCACCACCACCAACACGTCTTCGGGGAGTGCTGAGGCCACACCCTCAACTTCTCTACCTAGCTAATCAGAACTGAGGCCGGCAGCACCCCGGAGAGACCAGCTGGGGAGGTAACTCTGGCTCTTCGGTTCCCCGAACTTGAGTCGACTCGGGTTTCTAGGAAGAGGACAAGAGAGGCCGCTGGCCTCAGGGAGGGTCCCACCTCGGCAATGATCCTCTCTTAGCCGCGTCATCGCCCTCGAGGCCCTCCGTTCCAGTGGCAAGCGTGAGAACCCCAGGGACAGCTTCTAGGAATGTCCCTCTATCGAAACAACTCATCACTTCTTTTGGTAAGGACTGCCGAGCCTCCTTCTCTCCTACTTCTTATTCTTTCTTCCCAGTTGAGAGCTGACACTCTTCTCTTTTCAGGTGATAAAAAATACACTCCCGAGAAGGAGAAGAAATCTACAGGGAAGATACTTTCTCGAGAATGGCTCGTGAGCAGGCAAAGATGGTTGCTTTGCCTCGGGACGTAGCCTATGTCAAGAAGCTTACCCCCAACAGAGTTGACGAGCCACGACTCAGCCTGATGAATGTAAGCCTGACTAACCCTTCTTGAAATTTCAAGTTTTTGCACCTCATACTTCAACTCACACTTTTGCTCTTTTGCAGGCTATCACAATCTTGCCCGCCATCGCCGATCGCGAGTCCTCCTTCAACTCTGCCGTTAACTCCATGTAGCAGGAGTTGGCTCACGCCAAGTCCGGCGTGGATCAGGCAGTGAACTGGAGGCTGTGAAAGCCAACGAGTTGAAATGTAATTCGAGGTTGGCAAAAAATACGATGAGTGGAAGGCCGAGTTAACCGAAGTGAGGGACAAGCTTCGCCAAGCTGAGTTGGAAAAGAAGACCCTCGAAGTGGATGTCAGCGATGGTGACAAGAGGTTCACAGATCTAGAGCAAAGGGTTCTTCAAATTCAAGAAAAAGCTCAGTTGGCCGAGACGAAGTTCGCTTCTCGGGAAATGGTACTGCGGATCAAAAGAAGAAACCAGTTCGTAACTTCGGTCGAAGCAGATGAGATGCTAAAGGAGTTTACAAAGAAGGTCTTCTCCATGGGGTTCACACTGGCTTGTGACCACTTGGTGAAGAATCTTGATTTGTACGAGGGGCTGCCATAGGATGCTTCTGTTACTGAGGAGGTCATCAATGGCCTACAAGCTCAATTTAAAGCCCCCGTACCAATTCTCAGAACTTCTAAAGCAACTCTCCTAATTCAGGGTACGGATCCCGAAGACGAGTCTGAACCTGTGAATCAAGCTTCCACTTCAGCTCTACCGAGCCTTCCACTTCTTCTGCACAGGCTGATGTAATTCTGTTGTAATAGTTAGGAACTTTTTATGTAATAGTTAGGATTTCTTAATGAAATTCTCAAGTTTTGATAACTTTGTCTTCTCGATAAGAGCCTTGGCTTTTCTGCACTTCCACCCTTTACTATGCAGAGTTTCTTTATTTCCTGCATTCAAAGCAAAAGTTTTATGATAATAAGCAGATAATAAGCTTATAAAACTTAAGAATATCAGCATAGAAAATTGTCTAAGTTTCTCTTTCATTTTGAACCCTTGTTTAGACCCTTCCGAGCTGAGGCAAAAGAACTAAGCTTAGCTCCTTATGTTTGCCTTAGCCCTTTAATTTGAATCAGACCTTCCAAGGTCGAAGGAATAATGTTTTGTTTGAGCAGGGCTATCGAGCCACTTTGAGGATCGAAGCCTCTCAAATTCATTTTGCTTGGAGGGGGCTGCCAAGTCTCGGTCCTTGAGGGGGGACTGCTAAGCCTTGGCCCCCATCCTTTGCACTTCTATTGAATTCGATCCGAACCTCTGAGGATTGGAGCAGCTCGAATTTGTTTTCTGTGCTTGAACCGAACCTCTTAGGGTTGGTGCACTTTGATTTTGCTTGGGGGGGGCTACTAAGCCTCTGCCCTTGAGGAGGATTGCTAAGCCTCAGCCCTCAATCATTTGTTTTTGTGTTGAACTGGATCCGAACCTCTGAGGGTTGGAGCAACTCGATTTTGTTGATGTGCTTGAACTGAACCTCTGAGGGTTGGCCCACATTGATTTTGCTTGGGGGGGCTACTAAGCCTCTGTCCTTAAGGGGGGACTGCTAAGCCTCAGCCATCAATCATTTGCTTTTATGTTGAATTAGATCCGAACCTCTGAGGGTTGGAAAAGCTCGAATTTGTTGATGTATTTGAACCGAACCTCTGAGGGTTGGTGCACCTTGATTTTTCTTGGGGGACTACTAAGTCTCTGCCCTTGAAAGGGGACCGCTAAGTCTCAGCCCCTCAATCATTTGCTTATTGTGTTAAACTAAATCCGAACCTCTGAGGGTTGGAGCAGCTCGAACATCTGTCTTTTGAGAAGGAACTTTCATTACATTCTTTGATAATATTTCTTCAAATTTACAGTGTTCCACATTCTTGGAACAGGATCTCCTCTTATGTTTACCAACTTATAATAGCCCGAAGTGTGAGCTTCTATTACACAATAGGGGCCCTCCCAGTTTGGGTCTAACTTTTTAGTCCATTCTACAAGGCTTGCTTTATTTTTCTGAAGCACCAAGTCTCCGGGCCGCAGATACCGATGTTTGACCCTAGCGTTGTAGTGTTTGGCCATGACCTGCTTGTATTTGGCCTCCCGGATGGATGCATCCAACCTCTCTTCCTCAAGTAGATCCAGGTTAGCTCGCAGGACCTCATCGTTGAATTCTAAAGCACACAAGGATACTTGAGCCGAGGGTAGCCCAATCTCCGCAGGGATAACAGCCTCAGACTCGTAAGTCAAGCTGAACAGAGTGTTACTGTTAGCCGATTTTGAGGTATGGTCCTGTATGCCCATAAGACATTAGGCAATTCCTCAACCCAAGCGCCATTGGCTCGTTCTAGTCGAGTCTTGAGCCCCGTCAATAGGGTTCGGTTGCATACTTCAGTCTGTCCATTTGCTAGTGGATGAGCAACCGAGGTGAAGTGCTGTTTGATACCGAGGTTAGCGCAGAAGCTCTTGAAAGGCTCCCCTTCAAATTGCTTCCCATTGTCAGAAATGAGCACAGCAGGGATACCGAACCGTTAAACAATGCTTTTCCAAAAGAATTTTTTTATTACTTTTCCTGAGATTGTGGCCAAGGGCTCAGCCTCGATCCACTTGGTGAAGTAGTGAATCGCGACTACTAAGAACTCAAGTTTGCCTATCCCTCTGGGAAGTGGGCCCAAAATGTCAATTCCCTACTGAGCAAATAGCCATGGGCTCTGAATAGGGACCATGTCCGAGCCGGGTCTTCGGGGTATTGGCACATGTATTTGACATTGATGGCACTCCCGTACCATGAGGTGTTAGCTTCTGAGTGCAAGGTCGGCCAATAATACCCTGCCAGCAAGACCTTGCGAGCCAAGCTTTGGGGACCGATGTGACTTCTGCATATGCCCTCGTGCACCTCACATAGAACATAGCTAGTTTCGGAAGGTGTGAGGCACCTCGATAAGGGGCACAAGTATATTTTTTTATACAAGATTCCGTCGATAAGTGTATACTTGGCGGCTCTGTACTTGATCTTTCCAGTTTCGATCGGGTCCTCCAAAAGTTTCTCGTTATTCAGAATACTTATTATGGGTTCCATCCATCCGAGGTCTGGTTGGACACAAGAGATTCTTTCAGAGAAGTCAACAGACCTGCGCTCTCACAGTTCAACCAAAATCTCTTTCGTTAAATGTGAGTATATTGTCGAGGCTAGTTTTGACAGAGCACAGCATGCGTGTTTCTTGTTCGGGCAATGTTAATGATGTCCACCTTTTTAAATTTCTCAATTTAGCTTTTGACATCGGTTAAATACCTTTTCAAGATCACTGTGTTCAGCCTCGAGCCTCGTAAATTCCCAGGCTCTGATCACAACTAGAGGAGAATCTGAATGTATCTTTAAGGTTAGGGCTCCCATCTGGTGGGCCATCTCCATCTCCATCCCACAGATGAGGGCCTCGTACTCAGCTTTGTTGTTTGTTACTGGGAATCCGAACCTTAGGGCATAAGTGAGATAGTCCCCTTCTGGGGATCGGATTATTATCCCTGCCCCCGCTCCGGATTCACACGAAACTCCGTCAACATGAAGCTTCCATGTGAGATCCTTTCTCATTTTTTGTTCTTTTGCCGGATCAATTGCCATGATGAGGTCAACCTTCTCGATGTCATAGATTTTTGCAATGAAATCTGCGAAAGCCTGTGAGCCTGATTGCTGTCCGAGGCCTAAATTCTATATCAAACTCTGACAGCTCCACAGGCTACTTTAGCATTCTGCCCGAAGCGTCTGGCTTGCTCAAGATATTTTTCAAAGGAAGATTGGTCAAAAAATACCTATCTTGTGGCCATAAAAATAAGGTCTTAGCTTCCGAGCCGACACCACCAATGAGAAAACTGCCTTCTCGATAGGGGTGTAGTTTATTTCTGGACCTTGAAGCACTTTGCTTATAAAATAGACAGGGTATTGGTTGCCTTGTTCATCCTGTCTTAGTAGAACAGAGCTGACTGCCAATTCAGTGATTGAGATGTACAGGTATAGCGGCTCTCCTTTTTGTGGAGATGCGAGCTTCGAAAAATTGCCCAAGTATTCTTTAAGCTCTTCAAAGGCTTTACGAGCTTCTTCGGTCCATTGAAAGCCCTCAGTCTTCTTTATGAGCCGGAAGAACGGCAAGCCTCTTTCTGCAAATCAGGACAGGAAGAGAATTTAGGGCTGCCATTCTACCGGTGAGTCTGAACCTCCTTTATCGAGGTGTCTCTTATACACATCTAGATGTGTATAAGAGACAAGCAAATTCAAGGGGTTCACCTCAATTCTCTGATGAGAGACAATGAATCCCAAAAATTTTCCCGAGGGGACCCCAAATGTATATGTTTTTGGGATTCACAGCCTCATTCGAATGGATCTTAATGTCTCAAATATTTCCCTAAGATATTCCAGGGTTTTCTCATAGGTTCGGCTCTTGACCACCATGTCATCAATGTATACCTCCGTGTTTCGTCCTATTTGGATTTGAAGATTTTATTGACAAGGCGTTGATATGTAGCTCTGGCATTTTTAAGTCCGAAGGGCATCGTAGTGTAGCAATACGTGCCTCGGTTGGTGATGAAAGAGGTTTTCTCTTCATTTTCTCTAGCCATGTATATCTAATGGTAACCCTTGAATGCATCTAAAAAGTGTAAAATGCAAAATCCCACAAATGAATCTATTACCGTATCGATCCGGGGATACGAGTAACTGTCCTTTGGACAGCCTTTATTAAGATCAGTAAAATCTTGGCACATTCGCCAAGAAGAATCTTGCTTAGTTACAAGGACTGGATTACAAAGCCAAGTGGGATACAATATTTCTCTAATCAATCTTGCCACTAAGAGTTTATCCACCTTGGCTTTTACAATTATTAAACTGCGCTCTGGACCGAAAAGGTGCTTCTTTTGCTTCACTGGTCTGTATGCCGGGTCTACTCTGAGTTTGTGCTCGATTATTTCTAGAGGGACGTACGGCATGTCTTCGACGGTCCAGGCGAACACGTCCTTGTACTCAGCTAGAAGCTTGAAGACAAGGGCTTTAAACTCTGTTGGGAGGGTAGCATAGATCTTAATTTTCTAATCGGGGAGGCTCGGATCTAGTGGTACCTCCTCAATGGGGACCTCGTTTTGGGGCTCAATCTTTGCTTTGCCCTTCCTGTTTGGTTTGGGAGGCTCGGGGATCTCTGTAGCGCTTCTCTGAGGCTGTCCATTTTTCTCCCCCTCCCTTTGACTTGTCGAAGGCTCTTCGAGGCCATCCCAGGTGGATGAGGCATCAAAAGTTTGCAAGTAGACCTTGTCAGCTATGGACATGGATTGTGACTGGGACCGAAAGGACATCATGTAACAGGCTCGGGCCTCCTGCTGTCTTCTAATGACATCCAGACTATTCCTCATATCTGTCCGTCAACATGAATTTTATTCCAATATGGAACACGGAGGGAAGGATTCTGTAGGTGTATTGTATGGGTCGGCCTAGGATCATATTATAGGAACTGTTCCTTTTGACGATGACGAAATTAGTCATCTCAATTCTGTGCTTCGGGGGAGCTCCAAGGTACAATGGGAGCATTATCTGTCCCTCAGGCACGACCGAGTCACCAGTGAAGCCAACCAATAGGGTTTTGAAAGGCTTTATGAAGGAAGCATCCATGTGCATTTTGACCCAAGCGTCTCAACAAATAATGTCCGCCGAGCTTCTGCTGTCGACGAACACATGGTGCATTTCATAGCCAGCCACATTTACATGAATTACCACGGGGTCGTTGTGTGGCATTCGGCTAGGAACGGGGTCCTCGGAAGTGTATCCGAGGCTCATGAATGGCTTCAGTCGCTTCTCCCAATTCTCACCCGTAGGAATGTTCCGGGCATATTTTTTCCTATCATTGTTAGAGTCCCCGATATTACATTCGTCGGTCCTCCGGCTATTGTGTTTATCACCTCAGCTACACGGATCTGTTCATCTTGGTTTGCCGGGGGATTGTTTCTATTTTGATCACCTCGGTTCTGTTGACGAGATGGGCGAGATTTCGCCGGATTTTCTCGATTGGCAGCATTTCTTTGGAACTCTACAGCAGTTCGGCTGATGAACTCTTGCAAGTGTCCTTCTTGAATGGCCCTCTCGATTTCAACCTTTAGGTGATTGCAGGCCTCGGTATCATGGCCGTGTTGACCATGAAAGCGTAGTACTTTGCCCTGTCTCTTTTATCCGGGACTGACACCATTCGAGGGAGTGCCTCAAAGAGGCCCAAATGCTGTACTTGGTACAAAATTTCCCTCCATGATATATTGAGTGGTGTGAAGTCATCATCTGGATGGCTCCTTGTCCGTGAGGGTTGGTTCCCGATATTGTTGTCCGGGTAGCCCACCCGGCTCACCAACGGTCCGGCTTTGGGTTAGCCCAACATATCTGTGACCATATATCAGTTTTTTAGAGGATGAGGGGTTCGGAGTCTTCAGGACCTTTTCTCTTTGTGTATCGTAAAGTTCTCTTTTTGTCTTTGACAATACGCCATCTATGAACTGTCGATGCTCTGTCCAGGAGTTCAGAATAGGAGCTCGGTATCCTTTTGGCCAACTAGGCGTTGAAGGTGCCAGGTCGGATGCCACTGTAGAAAGCAGGCACCAGAATTCTTTCATCAACATTTTTGATTTGGACCACCTCGGCATTGAAGCGGTCCACAAATTTATTAAGCGATTCATCGGACCTCTTTCGAATGTTCATGAGATGGGACGTGTCCTTTCGCAATATTGATTTGCTCTAAAAGTGGCAAAGGAAGGACTTCGACCAGGTCATTGAAATTACGATTGAGTTCATCAGCAGCTCCTAGAACAGACTTCTGTACCGGAACTCGAAGAGTGGTGGCAATAACTTGCAACGGGTCGTATCACTATAACCATAAAGGCTAGTGATCGCTACCACGTGCTGAAGATGATCGGAAGGATCAAATTCTCCCTTGTAGCGGTCGAGGCCCGGTAGCCTGAATTGCATTGGAAGAGGTTCAATCTTGATAGAGATTGTGAATGGATCTCTATCAATCTCTGCCGTAGCAGGGCTCATCAGAAGCTAAATTATTTTTTCAGACCAAATCCATGAATTTTATTTTCGAGACTCTGCTCCTCAAGCTGTTTGAAAGCAGCATAGGAGGGTCCTCTTGAATTAGATTTTTTTGAGGAATGTGCACCGAGTCTCTTGCGCATTGATAATTTCTTTGATCCGCTAGTCGATGAGTGTGACTCATAAGATTGTTCGTCTGAGCGCGACTTTGTCAATTTGTGACGCAGGTCGGTTGGACTCATGGCATCAACCGGTTCTTTCCCAGGCCGTCGGTCGAAGGTATGTTGCTGTTCGGCTTGTGGAGCAGCAGCTTGGTTTGACCGCTCGGATGGAGTTTGGTTCTCGCGCTGCTCCACAAACACTCGAAAAGACTCAAAATGATCAGCAATGTACTTCAGGACAGGAGATCATTCTGCTTTTGTTGAGCCTCAGCTGGTGTACCGATGTTTTCTAAGTCATCGGTATGCACCACGAGGTGTTGATTGCTCATCTCCGCGTCCTTGCTGGCAGTTCGGTGTGTTCTACGGTTCTTCATCCTCCTCAAAGCAAAAACAAACAAATCAGATGGTTGAGAATTGATTGAAAGAGATGAAAATTTGTCGTTTCCCACAGACGGCGCCAAATGACAAAGCTAGAATTAGATTCTAGGAGGAGAGAGAAAGTGGAAGAACTGAGTAGAGAGTGTATGTCTGATTATCTGAGTTTTGATCCCTTTTTCTTAGCACCCAATCCCCTTATTTATAGATGTTCATTAGGAGGCATGAGGCTATCACTATACTAGCTCAATTGAGGCTAAATTACATAATTGGCCTTAATGAGGCTGCCACGTAGGCACTTCTAGAACAATTTAGGGAAGATGCTATGTGTCACTAATCAGCATCATCACTGTCAAACCTGCCTGTTCTTGATGAGAAGATAGCTTCTTTGAAGCAGAGACTACTGTCAGATGATGGGTTCTTGGAGATGATTATGATGGTAGCTAGTAGAAATGTGTGGCGGAGACACACGTTGGTGCATGGCGTTCTGGTGGGGC
Source organism: Cinchona pubescens (assembly GCA_025175665.1). Taxonomy (NCBI): domain Eukaryota; kingdom Viridiplantae; phylum Streptophyta; class Magnoliopsida; order Gentianales; family Rubiaceae; genus Cinchona; species Cinchona pubescens. The sequence continues at coordinate 1,551,751 of JANKKI010000152.1, forward strand.
TGTTGTGGAGGATTTGATTACCGTTGAGTGCCATTGTTTAGTGGCTTAGAGTGTGTGTGAGCTGAGTACATCATATGTGCCGATTAAGTGATGAACGAATTTACTCTTTTTCAAAGAAGATTAAACTATGGTTTAAAGGCAAAAATTTATTCTTTGGCCCATTGATTAAACTTTATTGAATAAATGATACTAAACATAACAACTCCAAAAAAAAAAAATACTAATTAAGATAACTCAACTCAGTAAAGTAATTGATTTAACAAAAAATTCAATAAATATCTAGTTTTAAATTAAACCTTTTTACCCAAACATCATTAAGTTGTAGTCTAAACTAGATCACAAGTTTTTATCGGTTTGTCCAAAACTTTTAAACGTAATTAAATGTAAAGGTCAAGATCTAGGATTTTAATTTTTTAAATTTATAATTAATCATATATATAAAAAGATCGTGGAAAAATTCTATTACGTAATAATTTTATCGGTGACTTTTTCTAGGTAGCTTGGCGGTTAAGCTATGCTATCTGGTAAGTGAGAGCAGTTACACCTTCACTGTGTGTCAATTGTGTGTACGCCATTGAAGCTCCTCCTTTTTATAATAGTATATAATAATTTAAAAAATTTTAAGAGCAAAAAAACATAATTTTAAAAATCTTTGAGCCGCCGCCCTCTCCCACCCCTTATGATCCGCCCCTGGAATCTGCTGGAATTGGAACTTCTTTGTCATCTTGGGTTGGTCCAAGTGCTCATATTTTTTGGGCAGATTATGTAAAAGGTGAATATCTGACGGTTAATTTTGGACTTAACTCCATTCCAGTGGTGGAGACTTCTTCTGCTGCTGGAATGCTTGCGTGAGTCTAACCCTAGTTCATAGGCTGATATGATTTGTGTGCATGGCACCTGCTTAGATGAGGGCATAACACTTTCTTATCAACCACCAAATTCTGCCCATAATGATGAAGCTGTCGTCACAATTGACATGGAGGATGTATCCAAGGGAATACAGAAGTACAAAAATGCTCTAATTGGTTTTGTCATGGGAGCTACTCCACCTTACCAGATCATGAAAAGGTTCGTGAGGCTAAGTGAAAAACTCTGAACCTTATTGCTTTCATTTTGATGAAATCAGGGATTTATTTCTTCCAATTTTACTTTGAGTAGGGCAAGAATCAGGTGCTTGGGCAATCCCCCTAGCCTTTCATGAGCAAAATGTTGTTTGTCAAGCCTTGTTCTCCTAGATTGGATCTCTCAAAAGAGGAATTGGTCTTATTACTAATTTCGGTAAAATTTCAAATCTTAAGCTGGAAAAGCCAAGGTGACTTCACTATCTTCAAATGGTGGCTCCCATCACCTATCGAGAAGTATCGTAAGCATTATAACAAAGGCTAGGTGGATTTCCTAAAGTTCAAGAAGTCATGGCCATAGGTAAGCATTAATCCAGCATCTTTATGACAACTTTGATCAACATTATCTATTATCAGTCGGGGCATCTCTGGTCGAACTTTATAGGCTCTACCTCAACGTCCTTAACATAGTCAGATTTTTGAATTTTTGTCTGAGATGAAGCTTCCTCCAAGTCAAACCCATCAGGAAATCTATCCATAAGAGCAGAATCAATATCGTAATATTCATTCATCAACCAATACATATTGTCTTGCTCCTTTAAATTTGTAGATGTACCCTTCTCATCTCCACCATATGAATCCACGCTTACAGTTGGCTTTTCAAGTTGTTTCATAAATATAATATCTAATTCCCTAGATGAGAAGGCTCTAGTTCCCAGTATTATTATCCGCCGAAAAACTTGATAAACTAACTAGTTTCATTGGTGTTCCTCTTTATACTGATGAACAAACTGCATGTCAATCACACCTTTCCTTTGCAATAACTTGTGTGGAGGTTCCTTGATGTTCATAGCACCCTGTCTTGGACTATTCTTTATATTCTAAAAATGGGACTAAAGCTATGCAAGAGATTGTGTATGAATGGATTCCCCCCAAATGTGTGAAATGTTTGAAGTTTGGTCATAATATTGCCAATTGCCCTTTCAAACCTAAACAGACTACTAAATGCGTACCCAAAAACAATCCAGTGAGTGAAGTTGTAAACAATGAGCCCGCGAAGCAACATGAGTGAGTGCAGCCTTCCCTGATGATAAGATAGTAGAATCTCTAGTGATAAAACTGAAAAAATTACTATGGATATCCCCCAAAATGTCCCTCTCACCAAAGATGAAGTGGTAACAGAAATTGATTTCCCCCAAAAGGTACTTGAGGGTAGCCCTGCAAATATCCTCACTTGTTTCCCAAATTCTTTTGAGACTTTAAGTAATGAAATAGATGCTGGAGTAGCTTTAACCAACAACTTTCCTGATGGATCTCTCAAGGGAAAAGAGGAAGGAAAAGTGGTTTCTAGAAGTGCCTAAAGCTAGAGTTGCTCATAAGAAAACTGGTGATAGGGGTAAATCCTCTGACCTTATTTCTCTTTAAATGAATATAGTATGTTGGAATATTAGGGAATTAAATAGCCCATGTAAACAAGCTGAGATTAAACACACTGTTAATACCTTCCATCCTGCTATCTTCGGTGTTGTAGAAAATAAAATGAGAAGTGAAAATGTGGATACTGTCTTCAATAAATGTTTTAGTAGATGGAAATTCTTTCATAATACTCCTATTCATGTTGTTGGTTGAATCTAGTTTTATTGGGATCCTAACATAGTAAGAACCTGGTTGGTTCAAATGCATGATCAGGTGATCACATGCTATGTTGTTCATTAGGTCTGGCAGAAATCCTTTTATATCTCTTTTGTCTATGCTTGTAATGTAGCTGAGGATAGAAGAGATTTGAGGAGTGAGCTGGCTGGTCTGAGAGCTACCATATCAAATATGCCTTGGCACATAATGGGAGACTACAACATTATCTCAGGAACAATTTTGAAAAGTTTGGGGGACATGATGGTGACACTCCTGCAATGGAAGGTTTTGAAGAATGTATTCGCATTTGTGATATTGAGGATATACCTTATAAAGGATACTTATTCACATGGTCTAATGGCAAGAAGGGTATTGCTAAAATATATTGCAAGTTGGATAGGACTATGTGTAATGAAAGATGGACGACTGAATTTCCTTTCATGGAGACTAAATTTTTAGATCCAACTATTTCATATCATAGTCGTGGACTTATATCCATTGAAGAGGAGTTCAATGATGGACCGAAAACCTTCAAGTTTCATTCATTCTGGATGAAACATCCAAACTATATTATATTGCTTTCCAACACTTAGACTACAGATGTGCATGGAAATCCCTTGAGAAAACTGTCTCAAATTGAAGCTTCTGGAAGAGGAATTAAAAAAACTGGATAAATAGTATTATAGCAACATTAGCTAAAGAGTTGCTTATGCCAAGGAAGCTTTAACAGGGTGCAACAGTAGATACAAAATAAGCTTTCAATGCTAAGCTTCACCAGCAGGAAAAACAGCTTCATAATACTTGTTGTGAGTTGCTTCTTGCTAAGAAAAACTTCTTCAAGGACAAATCAAGGAAATTCTGGCTCACTGTTGGAGATAAAAATACAAAATACTTTCATAGAAGTGTCAAAATTCACCAACTCAGGAATAGAACTACTATGTTATAGAAGGAAGATGGCCAGGTGACAAATAACTATTGGTGAAGGAAGTGTATAAGACACACTGTAATGTTTTAATCTCCAAGATCCTATTTCTTAATACACAAATCAATTAAGGTATCTCAATGAGACATTGCAAAAGTGTATCAAGAAAAGGATTTCGCAAATCACATTTGAAAGATCTTATCAAGGATGTTTTGGAAAATGAATTGTTCCAGCTTTGAAATCCATGAAGCAAGGGAAATCCGCAGGTCCAGATGGATATCCTATGGAGTTCTACCTAATGAACTGGACTACACTTAAGTAGATGATTTCATATCAGTTGTTTCTCATTGCTTCACTGAGGTTAATATGTACCCCTATCAATAGTGCCATTTTAACCCTCATTCCTAAAGTCCCAAATCCAACATCGTCCATGAAGGAATATAGGCCCATTTACTGTTGTATTATCATTTACAAATGCTATTCCAAAATCTTGATAGAAAGACAAAAGAAAGTGCTCCTGACTTGATTTGTTGGACACAAAATGCTTTTCTAGGTGGCAGGTCTATGTCTGAAAGTAATTTACTAATGCATGATTTAATAAGAGGCTATCATGGGAAAATTTATATGAAACCTGGATGTACCATTAAAGTGGATCTCATTAAAGCTTTTGACACTTTGAATTGGGATTTTCTATTTGTAGCCATGTCTATAATGAATTTCCCTCAACAACATATTGCATGGATTAGAAATGGCATCTGTTCTGTAAAAATTTCCCTAAACCTAAATGGTTTCTTAGTGGGGTATATTCCAAGCCACAGAGGATTGAAGACAAGGTGATCTATTATCTCCTTATCTTTCTATCCTGGCTATGGAAGTATTCTCTGAGTTACTTGAAGAAAGCATCCAACAGGATGGTTTTGATTTCATCCGTAGTGTAAACCACAAAAAAGTACTCATATAATATTTGCTGATGACTTGTTCTTGTTTTCAACTGCTACAGGGAAATCAATCAGCTTACTGCATGATGTACTAGAGGAATTTTCCCTTTTGTCAAGACTCTAGCCTAATCTCAACAAAAGTGAAATATTTCTTGCAGAAACATCAAATCAAGAAGTTGTGTATATAGGGTAGAATTGTAGGAATGAAAGAGGGGAAATTTCCTGTCGAATATCTCTGAAGTCCTCTTATTAGTCCCAGGCTAAAAATTTCTGACCGTAAGCCTCTTATTGGCAAAATCACATCCGGAATCAAGCTTGGAGTACAAAGGTTTTATCCTATAGGGGGAGATTGCAGCTCATCGAATCAGTCTTCATACCATTCAGATGTTCTGTTTGAGTAGCATCTTCATCCTTCCAAAGAAAGTCTCCAAAACCATTGAAAGTATATTTTTTGCATTTCTTTGGACGGGGACTGATGACAAGTATCATGCAAAAGTGAAGTGGTCTGATGTTTGTAAGCCACTAGATGAAGGGGGATTGGGCCTTGTACAGCTTCAGACCTGGAACAAAGCACCTATGCTAAGGTGAATTTGGGATATTTGTCAAAGAAAAGAGTCATTGTGGATAGCATGGATTCATTCCATCAAGCTTAAGCATGCATCCTTTTGGAAAATCACTATTCCAAATAATGCATCAAGGTTCTAGAGAAAGCATCTGGAACTCAGGAGTATAGCAAGGCAACACATAAGAACTGTTATTGGAAATGGGGAAACAACCTTTTTGTGGTTTGATATATGGCATCCCAAGAGTCCTCTTCTTAATACCTATGGTCACCACACTGTTGCTCAATTCAGAAGTCACCTAGATGCAGAAGTCAATGAGTTTATCTCCAATGATATATGGTGCTGGCCAGCACATAGAAGAACAACAAAAGTTGAAGATCTAATTGATTCTATTCCCGATTCTTTAATCCCAAATCCTAACCTTGGTGATCAAGTTGTATGGGATTGCGACAACACAGGGAAATAGTCTTTAAACTCTGCCATCCTCTTGCTCAAGGAACCATCACCAAAAATTCTTTGACACAATTTGTTCAGGTTCAAAAAGCAAATTCCTAGACATACTTTTGTCCTTTGCTTAGCTTGCAAGGAGAGGCTTGCTATTAAAGATAGGATCAGCAGATAGGGGATCGGCACTGACCTGTCATGCTTCCTATGCTATAGTGAACCTGAAACCTTAAATCATCTTCTCTTTCATTGTGATTACTCCCACTATGTGTGGTCAAGACTACAAGCTCAGACTTTGCTGCATCAAAATAGATATAATTGGCATGAGGAATTATCATGGTAGACTCAATATCTACACAACAATTCTTTCATTGACAGCCTTCAAAAACTTAGTCTTGGGTGCTGCAGTCTACTTCTTATGGAGGGAAAGAAATCAAAGAGTATTCACTCACAAACACCAGTCAGCCCGAGTTTCTCTCGCAATAATGCATTGCAGTGATTCGAGATCATGTAGATGGCTGGATGAAAGTTCAAAACGCAAAGGAGAATTGGGAACTTAGCATTATTTGGATTTTGAACAACATATTTTCAGGTGTTATATTGTTTTTTTTTGTTTGTTTGTTTTGATTTGTTGTGGATGCTATTGTTGTTTTTCTTGTACTTTGCAAATTCCTTTAAAAAGGATGTTTTTCCGCTGGTGTAAATTCCATGCAAATATATAAAAGCCATACCATTTAACTCCAAAAAATAATTTTACTAGTCATGAAAGATGACAGATAAATTCATATGGTTATGATTCAGGATTTTTAATATTTTACTCGAGCTCAAATGAATTTCTAAATATATTCAAATCAATAACTTTTTGAATCAAATTCATATTTTAAAACATTATATTAAACAAGGTAAAACGATAGCTTGAATATTGCACTTTTTTGGACCTTGGATCATATCATTCTTTTGCATCTCTTGATAAATTTAGCTTGATCATATCATTCTTTTCAATCTCTTGATAAATTTAGCTTTGTGTGTTGGCTATGGAAGCATCTGTTAAATACACTAATAGAGTTGGGATGCAAGAATTAAATCTTGACACCTTAGTCGCAGATTCATGGATTGCATTTTTGAGTTGAGCGAATTTTTTGGATTTTTGAGTTAAAATTTTGAAATTTAATCCAACCCAACTAATATAAAAATTCAAGTAAACCTAACCCAAATATTGCTTGGTTAAGTTACTTAAGTTTCGTGTTTTTTGAATTAAAAATCTCAACCAAAAAATGGTACATCCCGTCTACTAGTAGAATTAAGATTCAAATACTTCAAATCCCAAGATATTTTAGAAATGTGGAAAGAGTAGACTATTGTGCGTTGAGGTCAGTTACGATAACTAACATGCACCTTTCCACAAAATCGCCATTGATGAGCTCTGATCATCTCTATTACACATCTTTAGTCACTCCTTATACCTTCAAGTCATCTCTCTGCGTATTTTTGTTTTTGTGTTACTGTTTTTTTGTTTTAGTTTTGCTTTTCCTTTCCTTAGTCATAATTGGATTGGGAAGATTGCAATAGGCTTCTCTCCCGCAAGAGGTAATTCAATTACTTCCTGCTTTCTGGCGGAGATCCAGATCTGGATTTCTGCATGGCCAATTCGTCTATGGATTCAAGTTCTTCTTTACCTGTTGCAATCTCATCTACTGCCTTGTTTGGGAAAATCTCGAGCCAATTGAACCCTAAACAAATTACTTGGGATGGTATGTTGAAATCTCACTAATCTGGATCTGATTCCTCCTCTAGTTTGCCACAGAAATCATGGGCTGAAGTTGTTAGATTTACATGGCATCACCATGAAGGCTGGGTTTATCCTAAACTCCCTTGACTTCTCTTGATTCGGATGTAGAATTAGAACTTTAACATTGAATGTTGAAGAGGGCTTAAACAAATGGAAGAATGATATTATTGGCTAGGATTTGGGAACTAAACTTCCTTATCAATTAATGTAGAGATTCATTGATGAAAAATGGAACCAAATATGGAAGATAAATTATACGCTGTTAAATCTGGTTTGTTCATCTTTAATTTAGAGTCTGAAGAGGTTGTGTTTAAAATTCTTGAGCAAAGTCCATGGCTTTTTTACAGCAAAATGGTGTTTCTCAAACCATGGAACACTTCGATGGATTTAGCAAAGGGGAAGTCACTTCGATGGATTTAGGAAAGGAGGAGTTTCAATTTGTACCTATATGGATCAAGTTACCTAATTTGCATCTTCATTATTATATTGCAAAATGCTTGAGTAAGATTGTGAGAAATATAGGAGTTCCTATGTATATTGACAAGAAAACTGCAAATCAATCTAGGCTATCTAGGGCAATGATATTGCCACAGCAAATTGTTGTTAAAAGGACAAAATTGTCCTCCATATTCAATGATTTCTATTTCTATTCTGAACCCCACCACCATATTTGCCTCCTCTCCATAGTAAAGCCACCTCCATGTTCTCTCCTCAACACCACCATCCTATTCCCTCCCATCATACACCCTCATTCTCATATCACAAGCTATCTCTCCCACTCATTTCTCTTTCCTCACTGCCATCGCTCCATTCTAGATCTCCATGGCTTCGATTTCCACTGCTAGATAAGGCTGGATCTAGTAAGAATCGAAAAATATGGAGCCCAGAAAATTTATCAAACAGCTTGTGTGCATTCCCTTTGTGGCTACTAAATCATCACATACTAGAGCCAAATCGACAGATTACTTCCTTTTTCGTCCAAGTGTAATCATCTAGTCAGACCACAAGATCAAGAATCTAGGATCTAACAAATCACCTATGATGTCAACCAGATTTATTGAAGATAAAGAGAGAATCGAAAAAAAAAATCATCATGTCTTCAACTCACGAGAAAGAGAGAGAGAAATTCTCAAATGAGTTTGTATTTTTTTTAGAATATTTCAGTAGTAGTTTTTGTTAAATTCATTCTTGCAATCTCAAAACTACTTTAGATTTATCAATGGTCCACCTTTTTAATTTTGCACCCAAAATCTGGTATTAAAGTTGCTAGAAAATAAGAATACATGTAGATATTGAGTCTACCATGATGAACTAAAAAGAAGAATTCCCAAATGAAAAGAGAAAGGAAGGAGTGGATTCTGTTTGGGTTCACAAAGCAAAACAAGTGAAATAGTTAGGAGGGCAGTTTTGTCATTTTAGCAACAATTTGCTGTGGTAATAAGATATTTGATGTGGTAATATCATTGCCCATGCCCAGATGTGTGTTGAAATTGACGTAAACTGTTCTTTGCTAGATCCTATTACGCTAAAGAATGAAAAGGATGAACTTGAGGAAATTAAGGTGTTGTATAAATGGATTCCACAAATGCGTAAGACATGTTCAAAATTTGGCCGCAATGCTGCAAATTGCTCCTTCAAAATGAGGGAAATTTGGGTTCCAAAGTAGAAAACTGAAGTTTCAAATATTGCAAATGTGATACCCGAAATATCCTTGTCATACTTTAGCCATGTTAATATGAGGATTAGAAATTTTTGAAGTCAATTTATAATTAGAGCAAAGGTTGGGGGTCAAATCTTAATAATTAAAGTAGTTTATATACTACTAAACAATTATCTGATTCTATTTTCCCAATTCTAACATTTAGAACAAGGTTTCACTTCCAAGAACTTGAGGAAGGAGGAGAAATAGCAAATTCAACCACAAATTTCCATAATTGAGGTAAGAAATTCATTCTTTCTTGAGTTCAATTAGTCTAATTTGAAAGATTAAAAGATGGGGTTTAGGAATATTTCAAGAATATTGTGGGTTTCAAAATCTTAGCTTGTGGTGATGATTTAATGGTTAGAATTGGTGTAATTGGATTTATTTTCTTGCTCTTTGTTGTTAAAGTTAAACCTATGGATGTATGTGTTGAATTTAAAGGATAGTCTCTTTGGATGGTTTAATAACCAAGAAAAAGGCAAGAAATATGTTAAATTCATAGCTGGAAATTCGCAGACAGCACTACGTAACTTTAGAAAATTGATCATATCTCAGCGTAGGACTATCGAAATTGCACACCGTTTGTTGCGATGGAAACTAGACTCGCAGCCCTTCGAAAAAGTATAAAGATGTTGTTCTGTTTTTCAGTATATTAACAGCAGTTTTCCATAAAGTGGACTGAAAATCTGGTTCTGCTGCAGAGTATTTTTTGAATTGCGGGCCATTTTTGAGCAAGTTGTGTTTTGAACTGGGAAATGTTGTCTTCTTAAAACATCTAGTAAATTGATTCTAATTTCTATCGGAATCAGTTTTGTGGCTTTTGGACGAATATAACTTGAGTTATGGTCATTTTTGTTCAGCACTGTCAATGCTGAAAATATCATAGCTAGACTTGTTATGCTATAGATCATGACTTATGAGAATTTAATGAGGCTAATATTATTGTAGATTACCTTTTAGGTTATGAGGAGATGGTTTATGTTCTGATTTTATTATTTAGGAAAGATTAACGGGAGTTCAAGTAGCTTGGATTTCGAATTGGAAACATTTTGATTAGTTGGTAAGTGGCTTGTTCATATTTCTATTGTTTTTAAAATCGATTTCTTAAGTACTTTTGTACTAAATGATTGCTAATGCTTTGAAAATCTATTTGTGTATGAAATTGGATTGAGCATATGGATAATTTGTTTAGTGATTATATGTCTGTGAATGATTGTTTATTATGCTTTATTTGGTATCATTGGACTCATTAAACTATTGCTATGTTAAAATGTCGGTATGGCCCTTTCACGGGATACAGTAGTGGAAAAACGGCCCTATCACGGGTTATAATAGTGACCGTAGTATGATATCCGGAACTACGTTTAACCAACATATGGCCCTACCACGGGTAAGAACAGTGGGTTACGACCCTGTCACGGGTTATAATAGTGACCATATCATATTCTTTAGCTGAAGTAATCTGCTCATCCCACTTACCTTATGCCCTTGCAGGTGATCACGTTTAGATCGCTTTCTGGCGGAGTTTTGATATACTGCCGAGTAGAATTAGTTTTGTTATGTTTCACCTTGTTTAGAAAGTCTTGTGTAGTTGTATATATATAAGGCTATGGTGATTCTAGTGGGATGTTATGATTATGCTTTTCTTCTAGGTTGAAGATTTGTGGTGTTCTTGGTTTGAATTTATATAAATATTTGAGTTTGTATTTATATAGGTTGTGTATGTATGTTTTGGCAATTGTTACTTATAAGCGGGATATACCGGTTTTGTATCCTCTTGGGAGGGTATGCCGGTGCCACACTCTAAATTACAGGTTGTTTTAATTATGTCGAATTTGGGGTGTGACATTTAGTGGGATCAGAGCCTATGATTTGGGAATTTTCATAGCGTTAAGCATGAATTGATTGTTTGTTGGAGTTTAGGTCGAATGAAAGTTTTTTCAAAGTTTATGAATACTAATATCATGACTTTATACTCTAGGTCATGGAAAGGGCACGAAAGAGGAAGAATGTAGATACCGCTACTAGGACTGGAGATGATGAGATTCACGATGCAGAAATGGAGGTTCCACTAATTAACTTAGAGCATGGAAGTAGAAATGCAGCTTCAAGAGTTGACTAGGGTATATCTAGGCAGTAGATTTAGGGGTTCTTTTGCAAACAATGACTCAAGTGATACAAAATCAGAACCAACAACAGCTGCAACAACAAAAATTACAGCAGGAGCAAACACAAAGCTCTTACTTTGATAAACTGTATAGAGCTAATGGTGCTCCAAATTTTGAAGGCGGGTCTGATCCTGATGTAGCACTAAACTGGATTACGCAAATGGAGACTAAATTTATCTGCTTTAAGGTTTCCAGAAGATGTGAAGGTCCAGGTGGTTATTCCATTATTGGTAGGTAGATGCAGAAAATTGCCTCTTTTAATGGTCAATCTTATACACATCTAAATCTGTATAAGAGACACATCTCCAGACTGTCTTGATCAATACACCTCCGCTTTCAAAATTTGGAGCATGAGCTCTATACCTGTCTCTTATACACATCTGCAGTGTATCAATATGCAAATAAATTCACTTCTTTGGGACGTTTTTGCACAAAATTGTTTGAAGATGAAGAGGACAAGATCTACCGGTTTGAACAAGGTCTGAGAGAAGAAATTGGGTGCCAACTAGCTTCACATAAATTCACAACATTCAAGAATATGTATGATGCCGCGTTAGCAGTGGAGATGCGATTCAAATTGAATGAAGGTGAAAGAAGTATTGGCAAGAAGCCAAGATGGATGATGGGGTCTAATCAAACTGCTGGAACAAGACAACAGGATAATTTTCAAAATGCTAACAAAAGACGAGGACCTGTAAATGCTAATGGAGGCAAGTTGAAACAATGTGAGACTTGTCAGAAGTTTCATCGAGGAGAGTGTAGATTGAAGACCGGAGCTTGCTTCTCTTGTGGCCAACATGGCCATATTGCAAGGAACTGTCCAAATAAAACTAGTGAAGGAGGAGTCAAATTTTCTAAACCAGGCGAACAAGGGCCAAAGACCAATGCACGGGTATTTTCTATGACCACCAAGGAGGCGAAAACCTCTGATAATGTGGTTACAGGTACAATCCTAATAAACTCAATTCCAGCCCATGTATTGTTTGATTGTGGAGCCACTCATTCATTCATGTCTAGCAAATTTGCTAAAAATTTGAATCTTAAATGTGAAAAATTGCATGATCCCTATTATGTTGCTACTCCTATGAAAACAGGTGATTGTACACACCTTAATGTTTAGAGATTGTCGAATAGATATAGGTGGTCATGAATACAGAGCAGATTTAGTACAAATAGACATGGATGATTTTGATGTAATTTTAGGAATGGATTGGTTAACTAGAAACTGTGCTTCTATTGATTGTTTGAGGAAAAAGGTTGACTTTTCTTTGCCAAGAAAGAAAAAGTTCTCTTTTCAGGGTAAATTGACGAAGCAACCTACATACTTTATACCCATCATTTCTACCATTAAGGCGTTCAAAGCCTTGAGAAAAGGGTGCAGTGGAAATCTGGCCCTTATTAATGATACTTGGAAAGAAACATTGAAACTTGAAGATGTCCCAGTGGTACAAGAATTTTTAGATGTCTTTCCAGAAGAATTGCCAGGTTTATCTCCAGACAGAGAGATTGAATTTGAGATTAACATCGTATCCGAGACTGGCCCTATTTTTAAAACTCCTTATAGAATGGCCCCTGCTGAGTTACGGGAGTTAAAGTTGCAGTAACTCGAAGAATTATTGGATAAAGGCTTTATTCGACCTAATGCGTCTCCTTGGGGAGCCCCAGTCCTATTTGTGAAAAAGAAGGATGGAAGCTTGCGGTTGTGCATTGACTATCGTGAGTTGAACAAAATAACCATCAAGAATAAACATCCTCTTCCCAGAATTGATGACTTATTCGATCAATTAAAAGAGGCTGTAGGGCTGTAGTGTTCTCAAAAAATTGATCTGCTTTCAGGTTATCATCAACTGAAAATTAAATCTGATGATGTATCGAAACGCATTTAGAACAAGGTATGGTCATTAGGGCCAGTTTCGGATACGATGTTAATCTATCATTCAATGCAGCTTTCATTTTGTTCAACTTTAATAATGCACTGGCAAGCCTTCTCTTATACACATCTAAAGATGTCTTTATTGATGACTGTCTTTGGTCTACTCTAAGACCAAAGAAGAGCATCAAGATCACTTGAGGACTGTACTAGGGATTCTAAGGAAAGAGAAGCTATATGCTAAATTCAACAAATGTGAATTTTGGCTCAAGAGCATAGCATTTTTGGGTCATGTAATATTAGATAATGGTGTTTCGGTTGATCCTAAAAAGATTGAATCTATTGCATATTGACAGAGTTAAAGGAATAGTGTATCACTTAGAAGTTTCTAGAGGTTTTCAAGATACTATCCTGCCAATTATACACATTCTTAGTACTTGCTATTCCTTTAACTCGTTTCACCCAGAAACGATCAGCATTTGCAATGGACTTCAGAATGTGAGAGAAGTTTTCAAGAGTTGAAGCAGAACTAATTTCAGCTCCGATTTTAACGTTGCCATCAGGGATGGGAGGTTTTACCATCTACAGTGATGCATCTAGCAAAGGATTACGACGTGTTCTTATGCAAAATGAGAAAGTGATTGCATATGCTTCTCGCCAACTGAAACCTTATGAACAGAATTATCCTACTCATGATTTGGAATTGGCGGCTGTGGTGTTTGCTTTGAAGATTTGCAGACATTATTTATATGGGGAGCACTTATGAGATGCGAAGTATTTACAGATCACAAGAGTTTAAAATATCTATTTACTCAGAAAGAGTTAAATATGAGGCAACGTAGATGGTTGGAATTGCTAAAGGATTATGATTTGACCATCAGTTACCATCCAGGCAAAGCAAATAAGCTAGCAGATGCATTGAGCAGAAAGCCTACCTCCAATATGGCTTCTATGTTGACTAACTAAAAAGATATTCTAAAAGATTTAGAGAAGTTGGAGATAGAAGTTGTTGCACCAGTGACTGGACAAGTGATGGCTGCTCTAATTGCACAACCATCATTAGTTGAGCTAATTAAAGTCTCTCAGACAAGTGACGATGCCTTGATGAAAATAAAAGAAAAGGTTAAGGAGGGATCTCAACAAGATTTCCACATTTATGATGATGATAGCCTATGGATGAAAGGTCGATTATGTGTCCCTAACGATCCAAACTTAAGGAAAAGTGTACTAGAAGAAGCTCATAATTCTAAGTTCTCCATACATCCGGGCAGTACAATAAATGTATAGAGACCTGAAACAACATTTCTGGTGGAATGGTATGAAACGAGAGGTGGCTGAATTTGTGGCCAAATGTCTAGTATGCCAGCAGGTAAAAGCCGAGCATCAACGACCAGGTGGATTACTAAAACCTCTTGATATACCAATGTGGAAATGGGAGCATGTTTCTATGGATTTCGTGGTTGGATTGCCTAAGACTAGGCAAGGTAATGATACAATATGGGTGATTGTTGACAGACTTACTAAGACTGCTCAGTTTTTTACCTATGCGGGCTACTACGCCAATGGAGAAACGAGTCACGATATACATGGATCATATAGTGAGACCTCATGGTGTACTCGTCAGTATTGTATCTGATCGAGACCCTCAATTTGTATCTGGATTTTGGAAAAGTTTCCAGCGGGCCATGGGGACCAATTTGAAGATTAGCACAGCTTTTCACCCTCAAATAGATGGGCAAACGGAGAGGACAATTCAAACTCTAGAAGACATGTTGAGAGCTTGTGTGAAATCATTGACTTTAGAGGTAATTGGGATGAATATCTCACTCTCATAGAGTTTTCTTACAACAATAGCTATCAGGCAAGCATAGGTATGGGAGGAAGTGTAGATCTCCCTTTTATTGGGATGAGGTTGGTGAGAAACAAATTACTAGACCAGAATTAATCCAGTTAACTCTTGAGAAAATTCCATTAATAAGGGAGAGAATCAAGATAGCTCAAGACAGACAAAAGAGTTGGGCAGACTTGAAGCGAAGGGACCTTGAATTTCACATCAAGGCGACTTTGTTTACCTCAAGGTTTCTCCCATGAAAAGGGTGATTAGATTTGGGAAGAAAGGGAAATTAAGTCCATGGTATATTGGTCCATTTGAAATTCTCAATCGAGTTGGAGATTTGGCGTATAGACTTGCTCTACCTCCTGAATTGTCAAGGGTGCATAATATGTTTCATGTATCATTGTTAAGGAAGTATATATGATCCCAATCATATACTGGAATATAAACCATTGCAGATACTCAATAGAACTTGACGTATGAAGAAGTTTCAATTCGAATTGTAGATTATAAGGATCAAGTTCTCCGTCGGCATACAATACCGTACGTTAAAGTTCAGTGGTCCAACCATACAGATATGGGAAGCAACGTGGGAGCTAGAAGAGGAGATGAGAAAGAAATATCCTCATTTGTTTCAAGAACCAGGGATGTTAAGTTTCAAGGACGAAACTTTTTTTTAACGAGGGTAGAATGTGATACCCGAAATATCCTTGTCATACTTTAACCATGTTAATATGAGGATTAGAAATTTTTGGAGTCAATTTATAACAAGAGCAAAGGTTGGGGGTCAAAACTAAATAATTAAAATAGTTTATATACTACTAAACAATTATCTCATTCTATTTTCCCAATTCTTCCATTTAGAACAAGGGTTTCACTTCCAAGAGCCAGAGGAAGGAGGAGAAATAGCAAATTCAACCACAAATTTCCATAATTGAGGTAAGAAATTCATTCTTTCTTGAGTTCAATTTTATGAGCTAATTTGAAAGATTAAAAGATGGGGTTTACAAATTTTTCAAGAATATTGTGGGTTTCAAAATCTTAGCTTGTGGTGATGATTTAATGGTTAGAATTGGTGTAATTGGATTTATTTTCTTGCTCTTTGTTGTTAAAGTTAAACCTATGGATGTATGTGTTGAATTTAAAGGATTTGGATGGTTTAATAACCAAGAAGAAGGCAAGAAATATGTTAAATTCATAGCTGGAAATTCGCAGACAGCACTGCATAACTTTAGAAAATTGATCATATCTCAGCGTAGGACTATCGAAATTGCACACCGTTTGTTGCGTTGGAAACTAGACTCGTATCCCTTTGAAACGGTATAAAGATGTTGTTCTTTTTTTCAGCATATTAACAACAGTTCGTCCATAAAGTGGACTGAAAATCTGGTTCTGCTGCAGAGTATTTTCTGAATTGCGAGCCAGTTTTGAGCGAGTTGTGTTTTGAACTGGGAAATGTTGTCTTCTTAAAATATCCCTAGAAAATTGAGTCCAATTTCTATCGGAATCAGTTTTGTGGCTTTTGGACGAATATAACTTGAGTTATGGTCATTTTTGTTCAGCACTGTCAATGTTGAAAATATCATAGCTAGACTTGTTATGCTATAGATCATGACTTATTAGAATTTAATGAGGCTAATATTGTTGTAGATTACCTTTTAGGTTATGAGGAGATGGTTTATGTTCTGATTTTATTATTTAGGAAGGATTAACGGGAGTTCAAGTAGCTTGGATTTCGAATTGGAAACATTTTGATTAGTTGATAAGTGGCTTGTTCATATTTCTATTGTTTTTAAAATCGATTTCTTAAGTACTTTTGTACTAAATGATTGCTAATGCTTTGAAAATCTATTTGTGTATGAAATTGGATTGAGCATATGGATAATTTGTTTAGTGATTATATGTCTGTGAATGATTGTTTATTATGCTATATTTGGTATCATTGGACTCATTAAACTAGTAAAGGAATGGGAAAGGCTCAACATATTAAATTGCTATGTTAAAATGTCGGTATTGTCCTTCCACGGGATACAATAGTGGACAAATGGTCCTGTCACGGGTTATAATAGTGACCGTAGTATGATATCCGGAACTACGTTTAACCGACATATGGCCCTACCACGGGTAAGAACAGTGGGTTACGGCCCTGTCACGGGTTATAATAGTGACCATAGCATATTCTTTAGCTGAAGGCAAATGAAAAATAAATAGATTGTAAGAATTAAATAGAACAAAATATGAGAAAATATGTCTATTATAGTTGTGTATGCCATGCATATATGATGCTTGATTGTGGTTAAATGATTGTTGTGAAATGATTTTCATGAAATGTAATATACACTTTTAACGTGCTCAATCCAGTAGAGATATGAGTGAGTTACTTAGAGAGCAAATGAAAGCTCATCCCACTTACCTTATGCCCTTGCAGGTGATCACGTTTAGATCGCTTTCTGGCGGAGTTTTGATATACTGCCGAGTAGAATTAGTTTTAGTTATGTTTCACCTTGTTTAGAAAGTCTTGTGTAGTTGTATATATATAAGGCTATGGTGATTCTAGTGCGATGTTATGATTATGCTTTTCTTCTAGGTTGAAGATTTGTGGTGTTCATGGTTTGAATTTATATAAATATTTGAGTTTGTATTTATATAGGCTTTGTATGTATGTTTTGGCAATTGTTACTTATAAGCGGGATAGACGGCTTTGTATCCTCTTGGGAGGGTATGCCGGTGCCACACTCTAAATTACAGGTTATTTTAATTATGCCGAACTTGGGGTGTGACAGCAAATGTGATCACAATTGATTGTTCTATACTAGAGATGGCTATTGAAGAAAAACTGCTAGTTGAGGCATTTGATAAAAGTTCAAAGGAACCTGTAGAGCAGGTTATTGAATCTACAAGTACTCCTATTTCCTATTTGGAGATTGTGCTAGAGGTTGTCATCGATAAAAAAAAAGGATTCTACAAACTCATTCACTCATTTCTAAGATGTGGCTGTGGTTGTATAAAAAATAGTTGAAGTGGTTAAACCTAAGTAAGGTAGACATGGTGGTGGTAAAGTCGGGCAAAATAAGGTGGGAGAAACCTAGAGAAAGGTAAAGCCCCTGACCCTTCTTCATTATGAATGTTTGTTGGAATATTAGTGGTAAACCAACCACATAAACAAATTGCCGTAAAGAAACTTATACTAACCTATAAGCTAGACTTATTTGGAGTTTTGAAAAACAGAGTAAGAGCTGAGTATTTTGATAAAATATATAATAGTGCTATAAAATTAAGTCAAAATTATTAAACTTGACTATAAAATTAACTAAAGTAGGAAATATAGTAAGTGTAGACAAGGAAAAAGTAGACAAAGAAATAGTAAAAAATTCTCTAATGCTCTATAATATCGACTTTCACTAGCCTTGTAAATGAGGTACCAAAATTTTCTATTTATAAAGTTACAAGACAGCGAATTCATGAATAAATATTTAATATGATACATGAATCACGTGGATGCAATAAGTCTTCACATAATTTAATATAACTAAACGGATGAAAATAACATTAATCGATGTGTTTGGGAGGGAAGCGAATGGACATCCTTCTTCATAGAATTTATAACACTCCCCATTGGATATCCATGCATAAAGAATATGCCATGAATTACTACCTCATTAAAAACCTTTACCAGAAAAATCTAGTGGAAAAAAATAATGGTAGAGAAAAAAAGAGTACAGTGCATATTCAATGTTTATAGTACATTTTTGCATGCTACCTCATTAAAAACCTTGTTAGAAAAACCTATTGGGATCAAACTATGGCCAAGAGAAAAACAGTATAGCGTGTACTACTACTCCCCTCATAAAAATATCACTTGATGTCCTTGACATAACACATCCTAATTTTGCAAACTAACTTCTCAAATGTTATTATTGGCAATACCTTTGTAAACAAATCTGACTAAATTATCACATTTACAAATTTGTTGGATTTCAATATCATCATTTTTCTTAAAATCACGAGCTAAAAGAAAAGTTCGGAAAAATGTGTTTTGTTACATATTTTCTGGATATATATTGGGGTTGTTGGGTCAATGACCATAGTCAAGTATATTCACTACTTGTTTCATGTATTGCAATTATTTTAGCATGATTGCAAGAAGTAGTGCTAAATTTTATTCTGTTGAATGCCATGATATAGCAATTTCTCCATATATAAATAACTCGTTCGAGATCGACTTCTATATTGGATCAGATAAATATCCAACATCTAAATAGCCAACTAATTTTGATTTAAATTCATCTGAGTAAAATATACTCAAATCAATAATGTCTCAGAGATATTGAAGTATATGTTTCATTGTCATTCCAATATCTTCGTATTGGAGAAGAACTAGATTTTGCTAACAAATTTATAGTACATGTTACCACTGAGATATGATACTTTAGGACCAATAAGTTCTTCAGCATTCTTCCGAGGATGAAAAATTATTATTCTTGATATCAAACGATCTTACAACCATTGGAATAGTTAATGGATGTATTTTATCCATATATAGTCGTTCTAATACCTTTCTGGTATAAGTTCATTGATGAACAAAGATTTATCGACAGGTAATCAAACTATAGACATTTGCCTTGAACTTTTACCATGTCAACTATTCTAGATCTGTGAAGATCTTCAGGAGTTCAAATAATATTTATATCATCAATATATACAATAGTTATCACAAACTCAAATCTTGTTCTTTTGTGAAACCACATAGGTAAATTCGATCATTTTTATAACTCTTAATCAAGATATACTCATTGAGGCTATTATATCATATTCGCCTAAATTACTTTAATCTAATCCATACAAGGATTTTCGTAATCTTTTTGAGCAATGTTCCTAGGAAACTTTATATGCTTCAAGCATGTAAAATATATTAGGGATTTTCATATAGATATTGATATCAAATAAACTATACAAAATATGTTCAATTTCCATTAGACATATTTTATTTTTTTCATGAATTGCCACACAATATAAATATCTGAATGTGATCGCGTCCATCATTGGAGAATATGTCTTTTCATAATTAATGCCATTATCTTTGCAAATAACTATGTTCTTAACAATGCTAAAATTTTTATGGTACAGTTTCTAAATTTCTCATTTCGTTTTTCCACAAATATTTATTTGTATCATATCAACTTTACACCTTTAGGACTTTGGAATGCAAGTCCAAAAATTTTCACGTTTCTAAACGTAAATTTAATTCTACATGTATGCATCTTTCGATTTTGGTCAATCATTTCTATGTCGATATTCTTCTACAAATTTATATTCAAAATCTTCGTTTTCTATTCAAAACATCAGCCGATATTATAAACAATAATATGTTGTCAGCAATAATATCTTTTCAATTCTATCTTTTTGAGTAATAACATAACTTATCAAAATTTCTTTATTTTCATTAGATTCAGGTATCTGATCCACTTTTGGAGTTTTATGATTAGTTATGTCTAGGGCCTCTTCAGGAGCACCCGCCTTCATGATATGACCACTTTAACATTTGCTTCTTTCCTTTTATGAGAATTCTTATCTTTTGGAATCGATTCGTCAACCACACTTTATGTGTGACTAACTATAATTTGTGATAGGTTGTCCTACTAGGAAACTAATTCAAATTGGAACATTTGAGCTGGTAATGAATCTGACAATTGATTCACAATATTTTGTAAATGAATTATCTTTTGAACTTCTAGTTTATGAGAATCAAAATGTGATAATTCATTTCATTCACTTTTCTTTATCCAGCTGCTTATCTTCTTTCCTTAATGTTGAAAAAATATTTTTATGACAATCAACAAATTGTGCATAAATAAGTCTCCTATGAATATTTCAAGATATTTAATTAGAAGGGACGACTCAAAAATATATATATATATATATATATATTCCCAAATGTCTTTTATTACCAATATTTGTGCATTGTGATGGAGTAATGTAATAAAATATATATTGTACACTAAAAAAACCTCAGATGAAAAAATTAAATTCCTAACCAATCAAGTCAATTGTAATGGGGTGAACTTAAAATATCTTGTTGGCCTGATGCGTATAAATGTTGCTGCGTAGCATGTCTTTATACATAAATAGGCAATTTTGTTTTCATAAGTAATTATCTAACTATTAATTAGAGGTGTTTTATTAATTAAAAATTATACTAGACCATTTAAGGTATGAACATGTGTATGAGGATGTTTAATAGTTATATCAATTGACATATAGATGCCTGAGATATAAATTCACTAGTATTATCAAGACAAATTTTCTTAATTGTATGTTTGACAATTGTTCTCTAAAGTCAATCTAATTATTTGAACTAGTAGTCTAACAAACTCCAGGTTGTGAGTCAATAACATGCACACATATGACCATCTAGTAAATGCATCTATCAAAATTATAAAATATCTAAATAGTACACATAAAGAGTGAGTACGCCCATATATCTTATCCTTTAATATGTTCAAAAGATATAAGGCATTCAATCCCAATTTTAACCAGTGATACGGTCTAATAATTAATTTTCCTTGAGAACAAGCAGCACAAAAGAATTCATTGAATTTAAGAATCTTTTGGTTCTCCAATGGATGTTCATGTGAATTCTCAATAATTTTTACGCATCATAATTGACTCAGGATTGTCTAACCGTCATTGCCAAAAAATATAAGTATTTGAATCAGTACCTGTCTCTTATTCAGATTTACTATAGCACGTGCTTCAATTGTACTATTATATATATAGTACAAACCAAAAGGAAAGACATGCAATTTTTTCATAACATATTTCTTTCCTAATATTATGTAGATACTCAATAATTTAGTCATGTATAGTCTCAAATTGATATCCTCTTCGGCGGATATCTTGGAAGGTTAATAAATTTCTTTGTGACCTTGTAGAAAATATTGCATAATTTTAATGAATTTTGTTCTTTTGGGTAATAATATGGTGGCTCTTCCAGAACCTTCAATTAGTTTAGTATTACCCGATGAGAAAAATATTTCTTACTTTTGAGTATCAGCTCTGTGTTGTTGCACTGTCACAGGCATATATCTTCTTAACTCGGATACATTTAAATGTATATCTATTTGTTTCTCATTAAACAAAATAAATATTATAACAGAGCAATATAAGATAACAAATTAATATAAAAGAACACGACATACAAAATTTTAAAACTATATTGAAGACATGCTAAATAAAATATCATGGTATTTTCTTTCTTCAGTCTTTTCATTGTCAATTAAATGGTCTTATACTTCTTCTAGGGAAGAATCAATAGCACAGATTACCATGTGTCAAACTCATTATAGAGAAAGTATTGTTCTTTAACACATCTAGAAATCTGTGAATAATAGAAATATAATCTAATTTAAGAAGGTATTTTGACATATACGCAATCAGTGGTCATTCATACCACAAAGATAACATTCATTTTTCACATCCTTCTATTCTGTCTATTGTTATCTTTCTCTTTTATCTCTTCACTATTCTAGTACTTTTGATGGTGAGATATAGTGCTACAATCATAATAGTTACTTATTATGACCACCATCTCTCCGTCCATAAGTTTTACTTCAATTTTGTAGTATTCACTTCAGGGAATGAGGCATAATTAGTTGGACGAGATTCACATGAAAGTTGGAACATTTTTTTAAAACTCTTTTGCCGGTATTGCTTTTTTAGGAGTATATTTGAGGCAAGAAAAGTAGAGAATATTTTTTCTAATATGTGCTCATCAATGATCTGTATAATTTTCCATAGATCTTCAGGATTTTTTAAATAGGAAAATTTTGAATCCTTTACGGATATAATGACAAAAATCAAATATTTTGTTTGACCCTATTTGGATATAGTACTTTGCTTTTTATTTATTTATTTTTTATTTTGTCTTCAGGACATATGGGATTCGAATAGATTTCAACATCCAAAACCAAGATATTATAGTTCTTGACCATTATGCTAATGACCGTAAATTCTAGTTTGATATAATTTGACATTATTCAAACTAATCAAAATAAATTCTAATAATATTATGTTCGATACAATTGAAAGTATAAAAAAAGATAATAATAGAGAATACTCAAAATCTTTAAATCATACCTCTCTGCGATAATTTAAATGTGTATATTTTTGTTGTATTGAAAGTTCTACGTGGAGTAGAATTTGTATTGATTTAAAATTCTACTCCAGTTGGTCAGAGTTTCATGCTGATAATGTGTTATAAAATTAAATCAAGATTATTAAATTTGACTACAAAACTAACTAAATTAGGAGATATAGTAAGTGTAGACTACGGGAAAACCTGACAAAGAAATAGTCAGAAATTCTCTAATACTCTGTATTATCAACTATCTAGCCTTACAACTGGGGTATAAAATTCCTTATTTGTAGAGTTATAAGATAGGAAATTAATGAATAAACACTTAATATGATATATGAATCACGTGGATCAATAAGTTTTCGCATAGTTCAATATAACTAAGGAGATGAATATCACATTAATCGATATCCTTGGGGGGACGAAGGGACATCCATCTTCGTGAGAATTCATAACAAATGGTTATTTTACAAATTGGAGTTGTTACCCTAATACAAATTTGTGGGACTTAGCACGATTTGGTCCTGTTGGAATCCAACACTATGATAGCTGATCTTATCAAATTTTATCCTCATGTTTAGGACGGACGTAGAAATATTATTTTGTGGGGCGAGAATATATTAAAGGGTAGCATAGTTTATACAGTTCACATTATTTATAGTATTCGAGATTGATCGGACAACTTAGTTTGTAGTATGTAATAGTATATTACATTTTTTTTGCAAGGAACAATTTTCATTATTCAAACTCGTGACCTCCAAATCACACGATAATAAAGTTTAATGTTGCGCTAAGATCTTATTTTGGGACAAGATTATATATTGAAATAAATTTAGTTAAACAAATAAAAATTTGATATTAGTTTCATGGTTTGTAATCCAACCAATATCCCAAAAAAAAAGAAAAACGAAACAATCGTATAACCAATCAATTTATCTGCTCCATGCTTTACAAAAATTCCTCAAATTTTCTTTAGAGTAGTTCAACATGACAAAAAAAATAACAAAATTTGTATTATAAATGTTGACTACAATAACAAATAGAATAGTTAACCATTAATTAAATAAAATTGAAGTATTAAGTTCTTGTTACAAAATAAATGAGATAAGTTAATAGTATTTCATTTGGTCATTGATTTGTTAACGAAATAAAATCAAGAGTAATAAATATTAATAACTTAAATGACACTGAAGTTCATGACAATAGTAAATTCGATTTTTAAAGGAATATGTGAGGGTGAAATTCTGATAAAAGAAAAGTTTAGAAAAGAAGCTGCACTGCAAATTTGAATTTGTAATAATACAAAAGGGCAATGTATTTAGTCTAAGAAATAGTGGATTGAAGAATTCTGGATTTAGCAATTTAAGTTCAATTGGCCGAATAGTAATAACATTAGTTACTTTGGCGTCCAACAAAAGGATACAAATGGAGCCAAATAGATGACAAAATTAACTATTAAATTAAAAAGAGACATGAAATTCAGGGGGCAAATTTAATAATTTATTAAATATTTTAACCAAATTACATAGGTATATGGAGAAATTATAGGATTCTTGGGGCGGTTTCCATCCCTCCCAATCGTCTGCCACTGCTTAAGTTATAACTTGCTATGTTGAACATCTTACCTGGTAGAAAATTTCTTTCTTTAATTTATGCTAAAAATGACAGTGATCTGAGGAAAGAATTGCAGCATGAATTACTCTATTGAAAACTAATATTGGTAGTAGGGCTTGGTTATGAATGAGGGACATGAATGTTATTAGATGTGAATATGAAAAGCTTGGAAGCTATATACAGAGACACACAAGCCATTTTGACAGTTTGAAATCTGTTAACATGATATTGATGTTGATGATTTGCCCTTCAAAGGTTGATTACTAACCTAGTGTAATGGTAGACAAGGTGATGACAGGATATATTGTAAACTTGATAGTCATGTGTAATTAATGAACAATGGCTCCATTATGTTTGGCAGTCAGGAAACTGAATTTTTGGAGCCTAATGTTTCAGATCATAGTCCTGGCATTGTCTCTATTAAAGACTCTTTCAATCCAGGTCTTAAGCCCTTCAAATTTCATGGATTGTAGATGAAGCATCCTGAGAATAACACTATATGCAGAAGGCTTGGAATACCAGCATACAAGGCAACCCTATGAGATCTTCTTTCCTTATACTTAATGCTCTAAAGCAGGAGTTAAGGGTCCTCGATAACGGAAATTACAGCAGTATTAGTTCCAGAGGATTGCAAGCCAAACTTGAGATGGATAATCTTCAAAGGCAACTACAACTTCATCCATTTGGTACTCAGATACAGTTGGAGGAGAAGGAAGCCGTTGTAAAATATGTACTCAGATACAGTTGGAGGAGAAGGAAGCCGTTGTAAAATATAATGAACTCCTTATTGATGAAGAACAATTCTACAAAGATAAAGCTAGGACTTCATTGCTAAGCTCTGGTGACAGAACTACAAATTTTTTCCATACAAAAGTGAAAGCTCATCAAAGTACAGACAGAATCTTATCCTTATAAGACAATGATGGTAGAAAAGTGGATGATTATGAAGAACTAAAGATGACTGACGTCAATTTTATAAGAAGCTATTTGTAGAAGCTGAAGATTTAACTGAAAAGCA
This sequence comes from Cinchona pubescens, assembly GCA_025175665.1. Classification (NCBI taxonomy): domain Eukaryota; kingdom Viridiplantae; phylum Streptophyta; class Magnoliopsida; order Gentianales; family Rubiaceae; genus Cinchona; species Cinchona pubescens. Next base: position 1,577,440 of record JANKKI010000152.1, read on the forward strand.
GCAAGAAACTGCAGCATGTTATCACTGGCAGACTTACAGTTGTACAAGCAGAGAATTTGAGGAAGCCTATTTCTTTTGAAGATATTGAGACTGCTCTTTTCTCTACAAAGAAGGGAAAAGCACCTGGGCCGGATGGATTTTCTGCGGAATTCTTCACAAAAAACTGGAGTATGGTAAAAGATGAATTTATTGAAGCCATATCTTTTTGCTTTAAAGAGAGTTATATGTATTTGTCTTCCAGCAGTAACATTATTTCTCTGATTCCACAGATACCAACCCCATCACACATGAAGGAGTTTAGACACATCTTTTGTTGCTATATCCTATAAAAGTGATCATTCCAAAGTGTTGATAGAAAGACTTAAGGTTGTTTTATCTAGTCTGGTCAGTAATAAATGGAATGCTTTCTGAAAGGAAGAGCCATGTCAGACAGTATCTTGCTGATGCATGACATTGTCAGAGGTATATTGGAGGTTAAGAGGCTAGATGTGCAGTGAAGGTAGAGGCTAGATGTGCAGTGAAGGTAGAGGCTAGATGTGCGGTGAAGGTAGATCATATAAAAGCTTTTGATACTATCAAGTGGAAATTCCTTTTTGAAGTCATGAAGTACATGAATTTTCCACAGAATTTTATTCAAAGGTTGATGAATAATGCTCATTTTTTTCTTAACCTTAGCGGAGCTTTGGTGGGCTACTTTCAGAACGAAAGAGGATTAAGATAAGAGATCCTGTATCTCCTTACCTTTTTCTTCTGACAATGGAGGTTTTTTCACTGATTCTTGCTGATAAAAAAACTCGCTCAAACTCTGAATACTATCCTAATCGTAAGTGTAGGATTTAGATATCTCTCATATTATCTTTGTTGAAGACTTGTTTCTTCGGTCACCTGCAAACTCAAATTCTATAGAAGTCCTTAAGAATATTCTTGACAAATTTGCAGCCGTCTCTGGTCTAAAACCAAATTTTGAAAAAAGTGAAGCTTATATTGCTGGTGTAGATGAATCTTAAGCACTAGATTTATGCAGACAAGACTATGGTTACCAGAAACGCATTACACTAGGAAACGCGATCGGGTATGGGAAAGCGATTCACCACTTTTTAAAGTATCGGATACGTAGGGTAGGCTTAGTCGATACATCGCGATACGCCCTTTCTTAAAAAAAGTTGCTATATCATAGGGATAAGAAGATAGTTGATAGTATATACCATATTTCTATGTAAATGTTCTCTTTTAGTGACTAGAGAAAAGAAAATGTTCAATATCAAAACTATTTTAGAGAATAGTTCTAATTAGGTAAATTTAGAGAATATTTTCTCATTTTTTCAATAAATAGGAATTCATTCCACTTTTGACTTCTGAAACATGAATCATTGCGTTTCGGTATGCAAATGAATCTTGTATTTCGATACGCACAAATTAGTACGCAATTTTTGGGGGTAGGGAGAGTTTCCGGTAACTATGGACAAGACAACTTGGAATGAGGAGAGATTCCTTGCCTATGAGATATCATGGAGTCCCATTGGTTAGTAAAAGATTATCTTTCAATGATTATGCTATTCTCATTGAGAAGATTAGATCAAAAGTTAATAACTGGAGCTCAAAGTTATTAACCTGTGTTGGATGATTACAGTTGGTTAAATCTGCCCTTCTAAGCATACAACTCTATTGGAGTAGTACTTTCCTTTTGCCTAAAAGAGTGATTAGGCAGATTGAACAAATGTTTACTGCCTTCTCATAGAAAGGTACCGACTCTGCTTAGCAGATGAGTCAAAGTGAAGTGAACCAATAGTTCTTATGTATACATATAGTGCTGGAGGATTGAATATAAATAGTCTGAATGTGAAACCCAGTACAGCACATTTTAATAGCCTTGTTCTTTGATTTTTAACTGGTTTAAAATATTTTTCATATTATTTTTAGTCATTAAGTACTTCAACTTATTCGTTTTTCAATTCGGAAAATTTTTTGGTTTACGCGATTTCGGTTCCGGCGGGTAAACGGGTCAAAAGTTGGACTAAGTGTAATTAGTGCATTGTGGTGTGTGAGTGTTGTTTGATGGCTGATTTAAAATGTTAATTTAGTAGCAAAAATTAGTTTTTGGGTTAAATAGTCAACTTGGAGACTATTTGGTCAATGGGGAACTATTTGGGTCAACTTTGGAAGTTTTTTTAAGTCTTCTTCTTGTTGTTTCTTCCTTATTTCTTCCCAGCAGCAGCCGACTCCTCTTCCTCCATTTTCCCCCAAAAATTTTCTTGGATTTCAAGTAGAAATCACTTGGAAGGTAAGATTTTTGTATTTTAGCACTTTTTGGCAAGCTTTAATTTCAAGTTTTGTAGGATTCTTTATGGCTGAGAAAACCCTCTTTCCAGATGCAGCCTTATATGTGTTGATTTATGTATGTTATGGGTTATTTTTAGTGTTTTGGAGGTTGGGAAGTGATTGGGGTTGATTTTTAACAACTTTCCATGGTTAGATTACAAATTTTAAGATTATGAGTTAGGGTTTTGTCTTCCATATGTGGCCTAGAGTGTTATGCTATGAATGCTTATGTCTATGCACATAATGATGTTTTAAGAGTGTTTTAAGGTTAGTTTGGATAGGAATTGAGACTTGAAACCAAGTGGAATTGATTTCCCTTCATTTTGTAAGTAAGCAGAAGTTTGGCGCAACTAGGATAATTTGGATAATTGGTTATGTTTGAAGGATCTTTATTGATCTTTTGATGGTTTTAAGTGTTTCCTTGGTAGTGGGTTGGATAGGAAGCATGTTTGAATCATGATCCACCATGGCTAATCGGTAAAAATTTCAGTTTGGTAGTAAAGCGTCGAGAAGCTTGTCGAAGTTGGTCAGAAATTCTGAAAAGGTCATTTTTGACCAAAGAGCTGTTGGTGTCGTTTTCTATCGTTTCGCGTCGTTTTCGCTTCCCTAGTCATTCTTTAACTTCTACATCTCTTCTAAGAGTCCTCTTATATCTGTGTTTTAGGTACCACGCCACCTACCACCGGCGATCGCGTTTGATCATAGATGTGTATAAGAGACAGGTGTAGCGATCATATTCAATGATACTCATGCTATTTTATTAAATTCCGGATTGAAACTGTATTTGGATTTGTTCGCTATGCTTTAGCATATTATGTTTTGAAATGATTGGATCTTTTTGGCTATGTTTTGGACATGCCTGACGTTTAAATGGCATGATACATTTTAGAAACTACTTATGATTATGGTTTATTGACGTTTAAATGGCATGAGACATTTTAGAAACTGCTTCATGACTATGGTTTTCGCAAATGTTATTATCTTTATGTTTTCTTTTTATCGAAATGCTTGGCCCCATTTGAAGAGCTTTTATGATATCCACTGAGCTAGTTATATAAGAGACAGTGTCAAGGTGGTTATTGGAAATGTTGTAATCATGGAACTTATACGTAGCATCTTTTGTACTAAGAAGGAATTTTGTAATTCGTATTTTTGTGTAAAATGAAATATTCGGTTTTATAGTTAAGAAATGGTTTGATGGTTCTATTACATTGCGGTTAAGTTTGTTGCTCTGTTCGTTTGTGCCTTGCGCTTTGGACCGGTGTGCCATTAGCGCGGCGTGTTACGGTCCTGTTTTTGGGGCGTGACACTGAATGTTTGGAATAAAGCTTTGATCCTCAAGCATCTATGGGCTATTGTTATTAAGAAAGAGTCTCTCTGGATTGCTTGGGTCCACTCAGTAAAACTCAAGAGACAATTCATATATATGGTATGTGCCTATACGTAATGGTTGTTCCTAGTTCTGAAGGAAGCTGCTAAAGTTAAGAGAATTGGTAAGAAACTAATTGTAAATATAATTGGGAATGGTGAAAATACTTTTCTCTGGCATGATAATTAGAACTCTCAATGTCCCCAACCGCAAAAGTTTGGCTAAGATATTATCCGGGAAATTAGGGAGTACCACACAGTGGCCAAAGTCAGTTCTCTCATTTAAGAGGGAACTTGGAAAGGCCCCGTCGGGAGAAGAAGAACTCACATAGTGGACATCATTATGAAGGAATTGGAGGAGAGCCACTCAATATAACTATCACAGATGGATTCTTTTCATTGGGCTGCTGAAAGAAGTGGTATCTTCACAGTTAAATCAGTTGTAAAGCTCCTTATTCCTAAAAATAATTTTGTTAGTTGGCACCACATTGTCTGGTTCAGCCATAGTATTCCTGAGTACTCTTTCATCATATGGATCCTTTGTATGAATAGATCGAGTACTAAGGATAGATTTCAAAGATGGGGAATTGTGGTGGGTACATGGTGTCGTCTTTACTGCATGCACGAGGAATCTAAAAACCATCTTTTTTTTGTGAATACTTTATCTGTATTTGGTCTAGAATTCAAACCTGCTGCTTATTGTTCAGAAGAAGATAAAATGGCGTGATAAGCTTCTTTGGCAGGAAACCTAATTCAAGAAGGAAATCCTTTTGTGATCTTCTTAGGAAGTTGGCTCTGCATGCAACAGTTTACTATATTTGGAATCTAAAGAAACATGAGAGTTTTGTGTGGTAAAGCTCAAGAAGTTGACAGGATCATTGCCAAGATTTATAAAGACCTTAGAAGGTACCTTGTAACTGGGGGAAGTGTCCCTAACTCAAGAGAAAACTGGATGCTAAGCTTGGAGTGGGGACTGCCATAGTTAATTTTCTTAGGATGACAGTAGAAAATTTTGCTGTATAGTGATGATAGGATTTTGCTGTTTAGTTTTACTTGTATAGCTCTTCCCCATATTGTTTTTGTAGTGCTAAGTGGAGCTAGACTGCTGAGACTTCATTTTTTTTGATAGTGTAAGCTTAATTTCTAAATCCAAATATATAAATGCCACTTTTACTGTGGGGTTTCTAACTCCTTCCTACTTTGGAATAAAAATGAAAGTAAAAAAAAAATGTTGATACAAAAACAAGTGCAGTGGAAGATATTATTAACACATATAAAAATATGTTAGAAAAAATTACAAAATAAATATATCTGACTCTCGTATTAAGATTAGCATAAACCCACGACAGAATTGTCTTAACCTCAAATTAGAATCTCCATTCAAGACTCTCAATTCTTCTTAGCTAAATTATATGGCGAATCCTCTATTTATAACCATAACAATCATAAACCTAAACTACTAAACACCCAACTATAATATAACCCCTAACTTGTAAGGAGTTTGGTTTAATCATACCCATAGTTATTAACCCAGTCTAGAGAGGAATTAGTGAGAAAGGTGGATCAATGAGTTATGGTTCAACCGTGGGTTATTGATCTTAACCAATGGGACGCTAAAATTAATTATTTTATGAATATATAGTACTTTGAAAATTAATATATATGACAAAATGCTAATAAAAATATTGTGTCAAATTTTTAATTAATTGTAATAGCCTTGTATAAGAATTTATCTAAAAGTTATAATTAGTCCACCGAAGTTCAATAGTTAATTTTAAGTTACTATATGTGTAATTTTCAAAATAACCACTATAAGATATATAATGATATATAAATAAATACATAGATAATTATCATTCATTATTTCTTATATGGTTATCATGTTATAATATTATATGTATATATGTACGTAATGTGAGTAGATTTTTATAATATATTTCATTTATAAAATTTTAGTGGTACAGTATTTTGGGATACTTTGTTATTATCTACCAAAAAAAAAAAAATTATATGTTTTACAATTTATGTTTGAACAATTTTTTCTGGAAAATAAATAATTTTCTTATTTCAAAGCACTTGTAGTTGTACTTTTGGAAAAACAAATGCATTGTTATTTTATAAATTAATTGCTTAAATAAACTTAACTATGCCGATTAGCAATTTTCAATAAACTATTAATTTAAGCAATTTACCCGTACAATTATCAATTTATTGTATATTTCTCCCATTGAATTGATTTTAATAAATTAGTTAGCATCAAAAGACTGAGCTAAAATATCCTTAAAAAAATATGTTCCTTGTAGCCTTCATGCTTTCTCGCTTTCCTCTCAGAAAAACTCAAACAGACAAAACTCAAAAACATAATAGGAAATTCACTGAGCAGTTGGCAAGCACAAAATGGTTCATTTTCTATTTTATATTTACCAAGTCTAGTCCAAAAAATATTTATAACCAACAATATCAAATCAATCCAGAATCAATCCAGCATTTAAGTTTAAGCAAAAGGTTGTTATATCACCATAAAAAGAAACACAAAATTGGTAAGAAAGTAACACACAGAATTCTTAGGGAAACTCCAATAGTGATGGTGACAGTGGCAATGGGTAGCGTGAGGGAGAGGGATTGAGAGGTAGAATAGTGGGAGGGAAGGCACTTGGGTTAGGAGCTGAGTGGCAGAAAGCGAAAGGAAAATGAGTTGTGGCTGTGAAAAGAGAAGGTGAAAATAGGGAGGGAAAAGGTAAGGAAGAAAGGCAATAGGATAAGAAGGGATACTGGAAAAGGGATGGGAAAGGAAAATGAGAGAAGAGAGTTATGGAAGGGAAATGTAGGAGGGTTGAGAACTAGAAGGGAGGGAGATAGAGGTTTATGGGTGGGAAAGCTTATCCTCCCCTTGAGAGGGGGGAATAAAGTTGGAGTATGAGGTGTTGGAAACCCTTCTAGGGGTAACTGGAGATGGAGGCACCAGGAAAGGAAGGAGGAAACACCGGAAAAAAATAGAGGATGGATGATGGATTTTGTTGGTTGAGTGAAAGATAGAAGATATGGGGTTTTAAGAGTTTTTTGTTTAATTAGGATAAATTTGTCATTCCAGCATTTTTGTATTGATTTGAGTGTTATGATAAAATTGATATTTAAAGGGTTTCAATTCATAATTCAAGGGACGCATCACTAATTGGTAATACTTCAAGGGGTATTTAGCAATTAATCTTTATTTTATTTATTATAGGAATGGGGAAAAAAGTTAAAATGAATTATAGGATTAAATAAATAAAAGATAAGATTTTACACAAGGATGAGAGCTGACCCAATAACTAGTGGTTGTTCACTTCATACAAGAGGTCTTGTTCGGATCTTGCAGTTGAACTGACTGGATTTCCCATTTATCTAGTTGACCGCCAATTCATTAAAAGTTGAGGGTCTCCTTCCTTATTAGGTCAAATTAGCAACCCAATGGTTTGGTATTTGGTTCATTGCGTTGATCGGTTGAACCATTGTATAAAATCGGATTTAGTAACTATGATTATACCAACAATATACTAGTTTAAACTAAACTCTCTATGGAAGTAAGTCCATGTCATCCATAAACAACTCAATCCTTTGACTTTTTCATTCTTTTTCTATCCCAATCTTCATTCATGTGCTACATCAATTGATTTGATCTTCATCTTCCAATTTTCAAATTATCTATGCAACTGGACAGATAAATCTCCATCGCATAATTTATCCTCAATTTATCAATCCTCATGATAGAACTAGTATCAAAATTTTCAAATTTGTGAATTAATTACAAAAAATAATTTGACAATGATCTTTTTCTGATTGCTGTCTAAAACAACACAATCATATCAACAGATCACTCCTTTAGATCAAGTCCCAACTCAGGTATTTTCCATCCTAATTGTTAGTAAACGAGCACCCCAAAAGATGTTCGAGTACTCTAACAATAAACTTTTTCTCCAATTTTACAAGCATCCCAAAATCAAATTTTAGGACTCTCATACCAATTGTTGGCTCAAAAAATATGAAGAATATTATTTAACACATAAAAAAAATATGTGAGACAAGAAATATGTGAGACAAGGAGTTACAGAATAAATCACATCTCACTCTCATATTGAGATGGCATAAATCCATGGAAGAATTGCTTTAACCTCAAATTAGAATTTCCATATTCAAGGCTTTCAAATCTTCTGAACAAAGTAATATGATGAATCCACTATTTATAACCTAACAACTTGTGTTCCAAGAAATTTAGTCAGATTGAGAATATAATTCTAATATAACTACAGGAGGAGACTAACAATTGCACTTCCCTTATAACTTAAATACCTAAACTATTAAAAACCCAACTATAACATGATTCCTAACTTTTAAGAATTTTGGATTGCTGAAGCCAAAAAAACTGTATAAAAAGTTTATTAGGATAATTTTATTTTACAAAGACATTAATTATGATAAAACTCAAAAAATATATTGTTTACCTTGTTTTGGAATGAATATCATTAATTTTTGAATGCGTAAAGTAGGATTTATTCATAAGAAAAATTGATAAAGTCACGACATTTCCAAAAAAATCAATGATAGATTTTCTTGAATGAAGCTTATAGCCTTCAAGATTCTTAAAAGTTGTTGCTAATATATGGAAAGAAACTGAATTGTATTGAGTTGTATATTTCCAAGTACAATAGTTGAGCTTATATATAGGTCAAAGATGGCTAAAAATAACTAGAAGTATAGACCTAAGATAACTACAAGTAAGATAAACAGTAGAACAGGATATAGATGTAGTACAATATCTAGCACATTTAACACCCACTCCCTCACTTAACTCATCTCTTATAAAAATTGACAATAACTTGAGTTTGGTCACAAGTGCATGAAAATGGATAGGTAGCTGTGTCTTAGTGAAAAGATTAGTAACCCGGTGTTCAAATGAAATAGAGACAAGAGAAAGGGTCTACTATAAAAAATTATATCGTACAAAGCAGCAATCAATCTCAATGTGTTTTGTTTATTCGTGAAAGACATCATTGTGAGTGATGTGGGTGTCACTTTGACTATCAAAATAAATAGGTGTATTATCTGGAAGAGAAACACCATCTCATGAAGATCGCAACCAAAATAGTTTAGATGTAATATCAACAATAGCATGGTACTCAGATTCTGAACTAGAACGAGAAACAACATATTGTTTCTTACTTTGCTAGGAAATAATGGAATCACCAAGGAAGAAACAATAGTCAGCGGTAGAATGACGATCAATAGGATCTCTAAATCACTAAAATGCTTCACACACTTGGTGAGCCAATAATCTTACAAAGTAGGGATATGTCTTGCTCACACTAAAATTCTTTTAGTTGAGCCAAGAATCTTACTTACAACATCACTTTCGTACAAGATTATTACTCCACTCAAAGTTGAATTGCACTCTAAACTGCACACTAATACAACAAAGTACTATAGCCAATTTGTACTCAAATTGCTCTTCTCTAAGGCTTGTATTCAATGTATTAGATAATCTTTATAGAATATCAAAGCAGTTAAGAGCAATAAATTGTTGTTGCAACTACTTCCTAACGGCTAAATAATAAATGCAGAAAAAATAGCCGTTGGGGTTTCGAACGTCCGAGATAGATGGGATACGTCCGACACAGCGTCCGATCTTCATGCAGTTGGTGAAGAGCTTCGTTCGGACGTCCGTGCATGTGTTCGTTCCTTCGTCCGATAGAGGCTTCAGACGGTCATGTTCGTCCGTTTGGAGAAGCAGTAGGATTCTTCCTTCTGCCTGGTCGTTCGGACGGTGGAATGCATCCGAGAAGCTTGACATAAGGACTCAGATCGAAAACCCTGTCTCTAGCAAAACAAATAACAGACCTGTAAAAACTTGTTTACAGAGTTAAGTGTTTATGTCATCATCAAAATAAGGTTTAGAAAATATCAATCTCCTCCTTTTTGATGATGACAAACCTTCAAGGAGTAATTATGTAAAAACAATCAGATATGACTAATCATTTTACAATATAGATGACTGCTCCCCCTTTTGACATCATCAAACAAAACTCCCCCTGAGAGTGTGCAAGGATTTCAATAGAAATGTATAAACCAAAGCTCAAATAATCAACGCAAATATTAATTGGTACTTAGTTCAAGTATTCAAAAGAAATGCATAAAAACAGAATACTTAGTTTAAGGGAATACACAAAAGGGAAATCTAAGAGCAGTCCTAACTAAAAAATAGAGAAGTGCAAAAAACTAAAAATAGATGTCAAAGGAACTAAGTCGAGTCATTTTTTCTTCTTGGAGCGCTTTTCAGCCTTTTGACGTTTTGAAGGAGCATCTTCATCAGTGGCCTCACTGTCTTCCTCTTCTCCAGTGCGGTGTTGCATGATGAAATCAAACGTGTCGTCAACATCCTTATCGTCGCCTTCATCTTCATGGCCAGCAGCTTGAGTATTGGCATCTTCTTCGTCGTCCTCACGAACATCCCCATCTTCATTGTCATCACTGTCAGAAGATGAGTCAAGTGGATATTGTGATTGAAGGTTGGCAAATTGAACCTGAGCCGAAGCAGACATGCCAAGGCCAAGAGCCTGTCTCTTATACACATCTGACGTGTATCAAGTCGCTTTAATTTACGATTTGTACGACGTTGAAATGAACTGACTTGGGTGCTCAAGGAAGTGAGAAGGCCGCAGATATGAGAAAGTGAAGGTTCAGAGGTAGATGGATGAGGATCATGGAATGGTGGGGGTGGTTGAGGAGGAGAAGAATGTGGAATAGCGAAACCAGAGGTGGAGGCCTGGGATTTTGAACGTTCAATATCAAAAGCTGCCTTAGTAAACCATTGATGCGTTAAAAACCGAAGGCCTTTTCGTTCAATATAAGATTTGTTAAAATAAGGGGGAAATTGTTTGTTGCCGCTGGAAGGAACATTGAGGAAATCAAAAGTTTTGGTGAGGAATTTTTCAAAAGGAATGTTTCTTCGGGTATCAGTAAGGAAGAGTGCCATGTTTCTTCGGGTATCAGTAAGGAAGAGTTCCCACAGAGAGGAACAAATATACCCAAAGTCAAGAGGAATACCCTTGAAAACACAAAAAAACAAGTACAACTGCATTTTTCCGGGCTCAGTACGATGCCTGTCGGTTGACAATAACAGATTCGTAACAAGGGTGTATAGAATGTTTAGTTCAGGAGTTAGTAAAGTGGTTTTGGCTTCCGAGGCCTGTTTGAAATTGATGTTAAAAATAGCCCTAATCTCATCAATGTCAAATCTAGTATCAATAGCCTGCCATTTATCTAATGAAAAGAAATAAGAGAAATAATGTGGATTTGAGACTTCACATTCAAAAATAGTGTTGATGATGTTGTAGAGGAAATCTCTAGATTGGTGCTGTTTACACGAGAAACTAAAGTGCGAACAGTGGGGCCTTTCCGAAGATTGGCGGTGAACTGAAGCACCATGTCATGATACACGGGTAAATCAATATGCACTAGGTGACCCCAAATTTATTTTTCAAAGCATGATTTAACAATGGGAAGATTATACTTATCAAAAAAACTTTGAGATGCATGAAGCTAAACGATTATAGATTTACTTAGAAGAGATGTATACCGTTCAAATGCCTTGGCATCGATGAATTTTGGTAATGTTGGATTTGAGGAGACTTGGGGATTAGCAGACGATTCTCCACGCACTGAAGCTTTCCCTTTTGTTTTACGTCCACGATTTGCTGTAGAAGAACCTCCGCGGGATTTAACCATTGTGAAGGAAGAGAAGGAAAAGGAGGAAAATTTTGATTTTTTGAAAGATTTGGGAGAATTTGATGAAATGAGATGGTAGATGGGGGAAATTAGATATGATAATGGTGAGAACATTAATACTTTGGAGAAGATAATTTTCCAATCAATTTGTGGATAGAGGGAAGGAATTTGGAGGAGAGGTTGAGGGAAAAAATTTCGCCAGAGGGTTTTCGGGGGTGAGGTTGAGTCCGAAAAGGGGAAAGATGGACGGTTTTAATCAAACAGAGAGAACGTTCGGACGGCCGAACGTTTGGTGTGCGTCCGATGAAGTGTCCGACAGTTGATGAACGGACGACCGATGGAAGACCCAGTGCGTCGGATGTTCTTTCGGACGAAGGTACGCGTCTAGAAGAATTTCCAGAGTTGGTGAAGAAAATGAATATTGTTTGGACGATTATGAGCGTCCGAGGAAAATAGGAGTACTCGGACGATAGAGAGCGTCCGAAAGAAAGTGTGGTTTGGACGATCGAGTGCGTCCGAACGAAGAAACTATGCCAAATTGATCTGTAAAATCCCCAAACATTTTCTGAGAGATTCAAAGCGATCTAGAGCCAAGGGTTTTGTAAAAATATCAGCCAGTTGATACTGAAGTAGGCACGAAATCAACACGAATTTAATTTTACAAACAAGAGATCTAATCTAAATGATGCTTAACAGATTGTGTTTGGTTCTAGAGTGCACAACAAGATTTTTTGTGAGATTAATTGCACTTGTGTTGTCACACTTTATAGGCACACAATCAAAAATCACACCAAAATCTTTCAGAGTATGTTTCATCCAAAGAAGTTGAGCACAATAATTTCCAGCAGCAATGAATTCGGCTTCAGCCGTAGAAAGAGAAATAGAATTTTGTTTTTTGCTAAACCAAGACACAAGACAATTTCTCAGAAAATGACACATACCACTGGTACTTTTTCTATCAATTTACACCCAGCAAAGTCAGCGTCAGAATAAGTAATTAAATCAAATGTAGAGGACTTTGGATACCACAAACCAAAATTTATTGTATCTTTTAGATATCTAAAACTTCTTTTAACAGCTATCAAGTGTGATTCTTTGGGGCAAGATTAAAATCTAGCACATAAACAAACAGCAAATCATGATATCTGGTCTAAACACTGGCTGTTAAGTAAAGTAGGCTTCCGATCATACTTCTATAGTGTTTTTCATCAACACCATTACCTCCTTCGTCTTTATCAAGTTTGGTTGAAGTGCACATAGGCGTACCAACTTGTTTGCAATCTTCCATTCCAAATCGTTTGAGTAGCTCCTTTGTATACTTGACTTGTGTAATAAATGTTCCTTCCTTTGTTTGGTGAACTTGTAATCCGAGGAAAAATTGTAACTTGCCCATCATACTCATCTCAAACTCTTTTTTATATCATGTGAAAAGTTCTTGCACAAATTTTCATTAGTAGCTCCAAAAATAATATCATCAACATAAATTTGAACAATTAACAAACCATTTAAATCTATTTTTGTAAAAAGAGTGGTGTCAACTACACCTCTTTTGAATCCATTTTCTATCAAGAAACCACTTAATCTTTCATACCAAGCTCTTGGAGCTTGTTTCAAACCATATAAAGCTTTGGAAAGTTTGAAAACATAATTTGGAAATTTTCACATTCAAAGCCCGGAGGTTGTTCAACGAAAATTTCTTATCAATAAAACCATTTAAAAATGCACTTTTCACATCCATTTGAAATAATTTGAAATCATTGAAACATGCAAATGCGAGAAACATGCGAATGGATTCTAATCTAGCCACGGGTGCAAAGGTTTCATCAAAGTCAATACCTTCTTCTTGAGCATAACCTTTTGCAACAAGTCTAGCTTTGTTTCTTATGATTTCACCTTTGTCATTTAATTTGTTTCTAAAGACCCATTTAGTTCCAATAACGGGATGAGAAGATGGTCTTTCAACCAAGATCCATACATTATTTTTCTCAAATTGACTAAGTTCATCCTGCATGGCTTTAACCCAAGATTCATCACTCAACGCAACATCTACATGTTTAGGTTCAATGTGAGAAAGTAATGCACAATTACTATTCAAAGGTTTATGAGAACGAGTAGTTATCCCATCGGATAGATCACCTATGATTAAATCTTGAGGGTGACTAGAGATGAATCTCCAAGCTTTCGGAAGATCTTTTGGAGTATCTCATCCTTTTCATCATCTATTTGATGGTTGTTGACATCATTGCTTGATGTGATCTCTTGATGATCTTCGTGAATAACGAGCTTTCCGAGCTCCTTTAGAATACCTACATCTTCATCTTCACATAAATTCTTTGAGATAACATCATTAGTTTCATCAAATGTAACATGTACAACTTCTTCAATCAAGAGTGTTCTTCTATTGTAAACTCGGTATGCTTTCTTGTCACTAGAATATCCTAGAAAATTCCTTCATTCGATTTTTTGTCAAATTTTCCAAGGTTTTCTTTGATTTTTAAAATAAAACATTTGCAACCAAAAACTTTGAAATAGCTCACAACGGATTTTTTACAAAAAAGGAGTTCATATGGAGTTTTGTTTAAAAAGGATCTTAATAAAACTCGATTCATGACATAACAAGCCGTGTTAACCGCTTCGGCCCAAAAGTCTATTGTGGTAAGTCGCATTCACTAATCATAGTTCTAGCGGTTTCTTGAAAAGTCCTATTTTTCCTTTTGACAACACCATTTTGTTGAGGGACTCTAACAACCGAAAATTCATGAAAAATACCGTTGTGATCACAAAAGTCGGGAAAACCTCCAAATTTAAATTCGGCACCGTTGTCACTTCTTAAACGAATGATTTTTAAATTCAATAAATTTTGAATTTTGGAAAACAATTTTACAAACTTTTCAAAAGCCTCATTTTTGTGAACAAGAAATAATATCCAAGCATACCTAGAATAGTCATCTACAATAACAAAGGCATATTTGCAACCACCAAGACTAGCATATTGAGTAGGTCCAAATAAGTCTAAATTCAACAATTCTAAAGGTTTATGAGTAGACACAAAATTCTTTGGTTTAAAAGAAACTTTGACTTGTTTGCCAAATTGGCATGCATCACAAATTTTATTTTTCAAAAAATTTAGTTTTGGCAAACCTCTAACCACTAGAAGAATCCTTCTTAGCAAGTTTTTCAATCAAATCCATATTGAAATTGCAAAGTCTTCTATGCCAAGGCCAAGGATCATCTATGGAAGCAGTAAGACATTTTACATTGCTATTGCTAATTTTATCAAGATGAATCACATAAACATCATTGTGCCTAGTGCCCTTGAATAAAACAACATGATTTTTATCAAGGATAAGACATTCATGCTTGGTAAAAAATACATATAAATTTTTGTCACAAAGTTGACTTACACTTAATAAATTATAGTTCAAATTATCAACAAGATGCATATTCTTAATTAAGGTTTCACCATTTTTACCTACATCATCAATGCCGATTGATTTTGCTTTATTGTTGTCTCCAAATGTGACTTTTCCACTATTTTTGGATATGAGATTTGTGAAGAGAGAAGCATCACCCGTCATGTGCCTTGAACATCCACTATCTAGATGTACTTAGCATTGTTGGTGATGTTAAGTACCTATCAAGTAAATCAATTGATTAACTTTTGGTACCCATATTTTCTTGGGTCCATTTGAGTTAGTAAAATTGCTATCAATCCATGCAACTTTCATTCCAAGTTTTTCATTTTTCTTGACATAACACATATTCTTAGCATGTCCATGTTGTTGGCAATATCTACAAATAATACTTTTATTTCCATATAAAGATGATTTGGATTTTACAAAACATAAGTCATTCCTTTTACACATGATAAAATTTTTGTTGATTAATACATTTCTATTTCTTTTCAAATCAACAACATTTTCTTTCTTTCTAGTCAAGAGAACATTCAAATCATCCATTCTTTTGTTCAAGGAGGCTTGTTCTTCCTTGATCTTTGATCTCTCTTGCATTCGTTTCTTCAAATCATGATTTTCTTGTGATAGCCTATTATTTCATTCACAAGTTTAGTGTTGTATATTCAATAGAGCATTTGATTTTTTAGATAACATCCTTATTTCTAGCATATGATTCCTTTAAACTATCATGCAATTTCAAAATCCAAAAGTTTCAAGATCATCTTCATCATTTTCATCATTAGAGTCATAGTTAGAATTTACCTCATCATCTCCAATGGCCATAAAGGCCATTTGTGCCGACTCCATTTCTTCTTCAACTTCTCCTTCGGAGTTGCAACCATCCCATGTGATTTGAAAGTTATTGAATCTAGGTTTTCTTCCTTCCTTCTTTTTCTTGGAAGGGCACTCATTTGCAAAGTGTCCGAGTTGACCGCATTCAAAACATTTTTCGTTTTGCTTCTTCATTTCAAACCTTGTCTTTCCTTTGAAATTATTTGAATTTGTAGCTCCGCCTCTTCTCATTCTTTGTTTGTTAATATAATGTTTAAGAAATACTTTGGTGATGAGTGCAAGATCTCCTTCATCAAGATCTTCATCTTCTAGATTGATGGAGCTGTTTTCATCTTCTTCTTGAGAGGTCTTTAGAGCAATGCTCCTTCTTGGCCTTGCTTCTTCATCATCCACTACTTTGGCCTTCAACTTCAGAATCATAAGATGTAAGAGAATTGATTAGCGATTCAATAGGCATTGAATTTAAATTCTTGGCTTCCTCTATAGCAATTGTTTTGGCATCCCATTCTTTGAAGAGAGCATTTAGGATTTTTCTATTTTTTTCACCCAAAGAATACTCCCTACCCAAGGCTTCAAGATCCTTAATGATGTCATTGAACCTACAATACATTTTGTCAATATTGTCATGTGGTTCCATCTTGAAGGACTCATACTTGGTAACAAGTAAGGATTTCTTTTGCTCACGAACATCGTCACTCCCTTCATGTATTTCCTTCAATTTATCCCAGATTTCTTCAGCTGAAATGCATCCCTTCACGCGAGTTGATTCATTTGCATCCAAGGCGTTATATAGCACGTTCATGGCTTTTGCATTTTATGTCAGGTTTGCCTTGTCTTTTGGAGTGAGCTCATCCCTCGTCTTTTCTCTTCTTCTATTTGTGTGATCATCAATGATAGTAGCTTCAAACGGACCTTACATTAACAACATACCACAAGTCAATGTCAATAGATTGCGAAAAGATTTTCATCCTATCTCTCCAACTAATAAAATTTGTCCCGTTAAACATAGGGGGCCTAGTAACGGATTGACCCTCAAAAAATAGAGCATTGTTGGTTGCCATAATAGTTCTTTTCTCGAAAGCAATTTATGCAATAAAATGAGACCAAGCTCTGATACCAATTGTTGGTCCCAAAGCAACCTAAGAGGGGGGGTGAATTAGGTTTCTAAAAATGATTTTAGAAATATTAAGATTTTCTAAATGAAAACTGATATAATCGAATCAGTGAAATAGTGAAGTAAGAAACAGATAAAATTAATCAGCCAATACTTCCAAGCTAACAAGCTTGAAGTATCAAATCACTAAAATGCTTCACACACTTGGTGAGCCAATAATCTTACAAAGTAGGGATATTCTTGCTCACACTAAAATTCTTTTAGTTGAGCCAAGAATCTTACTTACAACATCACTTTCGTACAAGATATATCACTCCACTCAAAGTTGAATTGCACTCTAAACTGCACACTAATACAACAAAGCACTATAGCCAATTTGTACTCCAATTGCTCTTCTCTAAGGCTTGTATTCAATGTATTAGATAATCTTTACAGAATATCAAAGCAGTTATTTATAAGAGCAATAAATTGTTGTTGCAACTACTTCCTAACGGCTAAATAATAAATGCAGAAAAAATAGCCGTTGGGGTTTCGGACGTCCGAGATAGATGGGATGCGTCCGACACAGCGTCCGATCTTCATGCAGTTGGTGAAGAGATTCGTTCGAACGTCCGTGCATGCGTCAATTCCTTCGTCCGATAGAGGCTTCAAACGGTCATGTTCGTCTGTTTGGAGAAGCAGTAGGATTCTTCCTTCTGCTTGGTCGTTCAAACGGTGGAATGCGTCCGAGAAGCTTGATACAGTTCGGATGGTACAGTGAGTCCGAAAACCCTGTCTCTAGCAAACAAATAACAGACCTGCAAAAACTTGTGAATGACATCTATTAAGAGTTAAGTGTTTATGTCATCATCAAAATAAGGTTTGGAAAACATCAAGAACTTGGTTGATAGTGAAAACTGTTGTAAGAGAGACTTCTCCCTAAAAGGATTTAGGAATATTTGAGGAGAGTAATAGAGCTCTAGTAGTGTCTAGGATATGGCAATGTTTTCTTTTACCCCAGCCATTTTGTTGAGATGTACCTAGACAAGATCTTTGAAGAATGGTGCCATCCTCATGAAGAATGGAAATAAAAGAAGAATTAGTATATTCTTGAGCATTATCAAAATGAAAGATTTTAATATTGGTAGAAAATTGAGTTCTAATCATATTACAAAATTCGCGATAAATTTGCAGACCTGTGTTTCATTAAGGAAATCCAAGTAAAACAAGAATAATCATCAATAAAAATAACAAAGAATCAATATCTTCCTATAGTAGGAGTAAGAGAAGGTCCTCAAATATCAGAATGAGTAAATTTTCCATGACTGGCTTCTATACCTGAAGAATCAACTATATACAGCAACTATAACTTTGTAACCTTCTCGACATTGAGCAGCAATATGCTTGCAACATTCTGCAAAATTATGTCCACAATGCCCGCAATAATCACACTTATTTCAAAGTTACTCCCTTTTTGGCTGAGATGGTTGAGCTTTAGAAGAAGTAGAGGCCATGACTACTTCAGCAGATTTCGAACGTAAACTCTACAGACGAGTTTCTTTAGAGATTATTTCTGACATAACTGAGTGGAGTGTCAATAAGTGATGTTTATGTAAGAGACTAGCTCTAGTGGGTTCAAAATCATATCTCAGAACCATAAGAAACTGAATCAATAGGAGATTATCTTTGTGAGCAGTATAGAGTGCAATATCTTTGACATAAGGTAATACAGACTCAAAAATGCAAATTAATCCCAATGACTATTCATTTTAGAATGAAAATCATCAATAGATTGTTCAAAGCTAGCAGAGAATTTGAAGTTTACTTACAATCTAGTATTGATGAGCAAGATTACTAGTTGAATGTATTGTTTAGCCAGAAAATTGTCTCTTATTGTCGTCTCAAAACTGTTGAGAACAAACCCAATGGAAGAGTAAATGTATTGATGAACCAAGAAAAGATTGATGAACCAAGAAAAGACATTGTGATTGATACTATCCTACTTCTCCAATCTATTTGCATATTTATCAGAAGATTCTTCAGTGTCTCACATCGATTTGATACGATCTCCAGTAATAAGTCACCAAAACTTACAACCTTTGAGAAAATTTTGCATGGCTTGATCCAAGTTCCATAGTTTGTACCATCAAGAGTTATGTTTGTTGGATGAGTAATATCAGAAGTGGGATTAGAAGCTATAATGATGAAGAACACCTCCAGAAAATAGGCAAGTGTACAAAAGAAGAGCAAAATTTGCAAACACTAAAGACAAAAATGGATTCAGCATGCTGGAAAACCATACGAACTGATCAAATTGAGAATATAATTGGTCAAAATGTGGTCGAACCAGTCAAACTAAAAATGATTGTAGGTGGATCGGTCTGATATTACTAGATCTAGGTAGTTAACATAGAGATAACATGTCACCAATGTGGTGCTGACATTGATCTAACGTGGCATAGGCATTGTAAAATCCTGTGCTGAGGTAAATAGACATGATAACTCTAGAAAATAGAATTATTATATTGTTAGTCTATGGCATTTTCATAGTATTTTTCCAGTTTAAGTATCTAATTATGTGTTTTTTTTTTCTTTAGTTTAATTGCATTTATTAATTACATTTTCATTAAGTAGATATTAGACTTTTAGTAGTAGTTTTAGGATAATTTTGACACAATTTTGTTACTTACTGGTATGCAATAATACGATGCGGAGTTGCAATGCTGTCGTAGGCATCCAAAATTTACAACTCTCAATGGTAATGTAGTAGCAGTAAGTACAGGTGGTCCCACAGAGAACGGAGTTTATTCTTGTGCTAAATAGAAAATGAGGGTTTTTGAATGCTTTTGAACTCAAAATTTAAACAATAAAATACCTAAGGCGAATTTAATTAAGAAAGATCTTGGTCTTGGTCATATCCACCATGGCAATTTCACTAGTCGATCCTTGACACACAAGATAATTCAATTTTATATCAAGCACTAATTGAATAATTGACCCGAACGAATGCTAATTCAAAGTTGATTCTTATTTCTTTCTAAAGTTAGTTAATTTCCAACACGCGATCCAATTAACCCTAACTATTAATTTACTCCTGTACGCGCCAAAGATTAATTTAATAGAAGCTTTAAAATCAACAAGAACAATTACGCTAATTAAACATAAACACACGCGGTTATGCCAATTAGATGATTAAATTCCCTAAATTCAACAACACTAATCAAGCAATTATCAAATTTAGTTGCTGTCTCTTGAATACACATCTAGCTTAAAATAATCTAGCTATAGATTAATTCTAATAACTTAATATTCTGTAGCAATAATAAGTTAAAAAGAACAATCATAAAATTAATTGCAGAAAAATAATCAATACTTGACATATAATTGAATAATTCAAGCACAAGAAGTCTCAGAACTTTGTAGAATTGACCATGGCTTCAATTCCCTCCACCAAGAAAAGGGTTTAGGCACAAAGTGTCACGCCCCAAAAACGGGACCGTAACACGCCGCGCTAATGGCACACTGGTCCAAAGCGCAAGGCACAAACGAACAGAGCAACAAACTTAACCGCAATGTAATAGAACCATCAAACCATTTCTTAACTATAAAACTGAATAAGTTCATTTTTACACAAAAATAAGAATTACAAAATTCCTTCTTAGTACAAAAGATGCTACAACAAAAACAAAGTTCATCAATACAAAACCTATCTAATACACTACCCCTCTCCAAACAAAAGAGAAGCTTGGAAGATTATCCGCAGAGTCCTACCAGTAATGTGGAATCTGGAGACAATCTAAAAGCTGCTAACGCGGTGGAGAGTAAAAAACGAGCACCTAATCTGATCTCTTATAAATCACGTGGGGTTTGCATTTCTAGTAGAAATCACCATGGCGTCCCATAGATGACTATAGAACCGGTTCTCCACAAATCAAACATTTCCAAACACATCCAAAATTATCTATACCTAGGTCACCTATGAGCCAAAACAGTCATAAAATGCTTTCATATCAAAAGAGTTTGCAAACATATCATTTGATTATCATAAAATAGCTTGGTCCCGATTTCATATGTAATAATTCCAAAACTTGGTAAAAGTGCAGTTCCAAACATCATACACATTTTAAAATCCATCCAAACATATTTCGACCAAAGAGCTTTTGGTGTCGTTTTCTATCGTTTCGCCCACCTATCAAAGCAAAATTGCACAATGATCATGGACGCGAAAGCCGGCGGTAGGTGGCGTGGTACCTAAAACAGATATAAGAGGACTCTTAGAAGAGATGTAGAAGTTAAAGAATGACTAGGGAAGCGAAAACGACGCGAAACGATAGAAAACGACACCAAAAGCTCTTTGGTCAAAAATGACCTTTTCACAATTTCTGACCAACTTCGACAAGCTAAAACCCCAGTCAAAACACTTAGTTAATCCCTCAAATTCGTATTACAGCTAGATTAGAGGAGATAATAAGCTCAGTTTTCCAGAAAAAGAGAAAAACTTCGCATCAGTTAGAGCTCAAGCTGTAGGACGCATCCTCCCTTCCGAAACATCCAATTCCAAGGTATTCAAGGGACCTTGGTTACAACCCAACTCAAAACAACATATTCAACCAACCAACAAAATCCATTTCCAAGGTATTCAAGGGACCTTGGTTACAACCCAACTCAAAACAACATATTCAACCAACAAAATCCATAAACGGAAAGATTCACCGGAGCAATAGCCGGGACTATATCAATAGCATTCCACAACAATGGAAAACACCTAAAACCATCAAAAGATCATTAAAGACCCTTTAAACATAACCAATTATCCAAATTATCCTAGTTGCGCCAAACTTCCGCTTACTTACAAAATGAAGGGAAATCAATTCCACTTGGTTTCAAGTCTCAATTCCTATCCAAACTAACCTTAAAACACTCTTAAAACATCATTATGTGCATAGACATAAGCATTCATAGCATAACACTCTAGGTCACATATGGAAGACAAAACCCTAACTCATAATCTTAAAATTTGTAATCTAACCATGGAAAGTTGTTAAAAATTTGGTTAATCACTTCCCAACCTCCAAAACACTAAGAACAACCCATAACATACATAAATCAACATATATAAGGCTGCAAAGAGGGTTTATTTTTAGCCCTAAGAATCTTATACAAATCTAGAAATTAAAGCTTGAATCATAAAGCCCATACATATAAATGCTAAAATACATAAAATCTTACCTTCCAAGTGATTCCTACTTGAAATCCAAGAAAAATTTTGGGGGAAAATGGAGGAAGAGTTTTCGGCCAGCTGCTGGAGAAAAATGAGGAAGAAACAAGCAAGAAGAAGACTTAAAACAAATTTCAAAGTTGACTCATTTAGTTCCCATTGACCAAATAGTCTCCAAGTTGACTATTTAACCCAAAAACTAATTTTTTTGCTACTAAATTAACATTTTAAATCAGCCATCAAACAACACTGCACACTGTCACTTATACACTATCTAGATTAGTCCAACTTTTGACCCGTTTACCCGCCGGTAGAAAATCGCGTAAATCGAAAAATTTGCCAAATTGAAGCTTCTATTAAGTTGAAGTACCTTGTTGACTAAAAATAATATGAAAAACATTTTAAACCAATTAAAATCAAAGAACAAGGCTATTAAAATACTGGGTTTCACACAAAGTGCCATAAAAGAATAAAGAAGAATTTCTACTGCTAAAAACCCTAGCAAAAAGAAAATAAAACTGTTGATCACTTTTCCTCCCCCTAATTTGGGGTATTTATAATGAGTATTTAGGGTTACAATTAAGGTCTAAAGATAAGAATGTGAAATCAGGTGAAAAAGAGTCCAACTGAGCGAAGAAATCTGTCAAAAACTCAAAAATACGCAATTCTACTGTTTCGACATTCACATGCGCTGCCTATTTTGGGCGCATTGTGCTTCCTAATGAAAAGTTCCCAGCGCACATGCAATGCTCAAACCCTGCGCATGTGGGAGAACGTAAAACAGAAAAGTTGTAGACGCTATGTTTTTTCTTTCCAAAAAATCTTAAATTACCTCAATTGGAGCTTAGATAAGAAAGTTATGCTCAATATACCAAAATATATCAGAATCGCTACTCGCCGGTACACATTTTTCAACTTTGCAATTTTGAACAAGATTTCTATAGAATCATGGAAAAGTCAAAACACAAAAGTTGTAGAAATCTTCAATATATTTCCAAATCATTCAAAATGATCTCAATCGGAGTTTGGACTCGAATTTTATGCTTGAAATATGAAACCGCATCCAAAATGGCTTCATACTCGTGCATGTTCCGCCCTTAGCATTTTCTTTCATCTTTTCCCATCTTTTTCGGCTCGTTTTCACTTTAACAGTACAAAAACTAAGAATAACCAAATTAAGCTCAATAAAAACTCAAATCTTGCTTACAACACATAAAACACCGAACGTGGTAATTGACACATAAAATATGGCACAATTATGAACTTATCAAATTACCCCACACTTAGCCTTTTGATCGTTATCGATCTAATATAAAATTAAAACATTTAAGTTTAGCATATTCCACTCAACATATTCCTTCAAATATCCATAGAAATAATCAATAATCAATCCAGCAATCAGAGTAGTCTAAGAACCCAAGAGCTCAAATGCTATTAAGAACCAAAACATGAAATTCGTGTGTATGTGTGTATAGCCATTCAAAAGTTCAAATTCAAAAATATTTAGATTAAATGATGAAGAAACTCAAAAAATTTTCTAAATACCCCATAACTCACTCTTCTTACACCCCTCCACTAATCTAGACAACCGATTCAATTTAAATTTAGGTAAGACTTTCAGTTCGAACTATAGGTTAGGATATTTGTTAGCCAAAAAAGGGAAAGGATATAGCAAATACGAACAAGAGCTTTATAATAATGATGGCCACACATTAAAATAAAATTTTTGCTTCACATGCAAAATATCATACATCCACAACCCCACACTTGAGTAACAAACACCCATGAAAAATTTCGAACAACCAAACATGCCAACCTCCCTCGGACATATATAAATCACATCATCATTTTATTTTTCTATGTCCGCTCACAGTACGGGTACCAGTGGTAGGCACTACCTGCAACACATAAACACGCAGGTACCAGAGATGAGCACTACCTGCATATACCAACACTTCCATATTCATTTTTTCGTCAACAATGTTTTTCCAATACCCCATTTTGCTACAAAAATGTACATCACTCACTTCTCACAAACTTCCACCCTTATATCCCCTTAACAAATAGTGTGCACCACAAGCTCTTAAAGGGAAAACTTAGGATAAAACAATGAAAAGAACATTAAGTTCAATAAGGGTAGGTAAATTGAGTTTATGTGAAAGAAGATGAATGATGTTTCTCTTCACAAGAATAAGGCTCAAATAAGGTACTTAGAGTAAATTGTTAAAATGGTTGTGCCAGAAAGGCTCATCTAACGGAAAAGGCATTATCCTCATTTTTAAACTAAATCATGTCGTCTAAGAATTAGTTTCGAAATTGTAAGAAAGTGAGTTTTTGGGATGCAACATAATTGAGTCTACATAAATTTCTCTTTATATCCCAAATTAAAAATTAAAGTGTGGCTTAGTGCTCAAAAATCTTGAAAATCATGAATGGAAAATATTAACACCGACTACTCATTCAAGCATGGTTCAATTAATGATTTATTATGCAGAAAAATGGGAAAAATACGTTAAGCAAAATTTTTTGAAAATTGTCAAAAAAATAATCAAATAATCTACAAAAATTTTCAAAAATTTTGACAAGCTCTTAGATCAAAGGATTGTTAAAATATTGCAGAAAAATTGAGCAAAATACCCGAAATAATTAAAAAAATCCAAATAACTCTCTCACCCCACACTTAAAAAGAAGCATTGTCCTCAATGCTGTCTCTTATAAACATAAAAGATGTGGGAAAAAGAAAAGCTATTCACCAAACGCAAATTAATTCCAGAAAGCTTTTCTGATTGAAATTCTAGAGAGTTTTATTGAGGATTCATTCAATAGAACAAATAATTCTCTTATACAATAAGAAAAACAAGAAAATTGTAGAAAATAATACTACAATAATCAAGAAAAAACTTATTCCCTTGAGGGAATACATAACAAAAATAAACGAAACACACGATTACGAAAATAAACCTAAGCATTATGAAATAAACTAACTAAAATGAAACCTAACTAACGAAAATGTCTAACAAAAAAAAAAAACAACTACTCAAATTTTCTAGGAAATCAACTGCCATAAATATCAAATAAAGAAAACGACCCAACACATAGGGCATAAAAAACTCACAGAGCATGGGGCCCCAAATCCTACAGAAAATGGGTAAAAGGTGGAAATGTCGATGGGTCCTCTCCTTGCTCCCTTTTAAAGGACCATTTTATTAGCTTAACTTATCAATTAAGTCGATTTCTGCACTGTTTAATAAAACACATGATTCTAAAAATGCGTATTGTTGAGTTATTGACAAACTTCAATAACAAATACTCTGGAGCACCTGTCTCTTATACACATCTAGGTGTGTCTAAGAGACAGCACCTTTGTTTACTGTTGTTGGCTTGACTTGATGATTATTCATCTAATCAAGTAACAGTCATGTTGAGGAGTCCAAGGATCCTCCGCTTCACCGTTTTCACAAATGATGGATTCAATCTCCTTTGTTCTTTTACGACCCAAACAAGTTGCTCTTCTTGCGAGTTGCTAAGTTGATTTGAGATTATCACCCTCTCCTTATCCTTCAAACATATGTATTTAAGGTGACCAGGAAGGCATTTGTAATCCGAAATTATTTCCTGCACAACAGATAATTTCAATTTATCGTTAGAAAGTGGTAAAGCATTAGGACTTCCATTACTTGTTTCCTGAAACAAGTCCTTATTCTTTTCTTCGAGATGTTCTTCACGATTCGTGTCCACCTCCTGATTATTGGATGCGGTATATTCATGAACATCTAGTATTGGAGGCTTACACACATCAATTACTGAAACAAGTTTAGTAATAATTGAGCCGGTTCACCATATATCATAAATGCTGTGTAAACTTAACACTTGTATCTCCAAATGCCAAACTAAGAGTGCCATTAAGAAAATCTATCTTAGTTTGGGAAGTTGCTAGAAATGTTCTTCCTAATAAAATAGGAGCATTAGAATCACCATGTTCCATTTCTAGAACATAAAAATCAGCAGGAAAAACTAGACTTCCCACTTGAACTAAGATATCCTCTACAATTCCCTTAGGATAGGCTAAAGATCTATCAGCCAGCTGAATTACCACACTAGTTTTACTCAATGGTCCTATTTTCAATGCATCATAGATAGAATATGGCATTACGTTAATAGATACACCTAAATCCAGCATGGCCTTTTAAGAGTGTGTATTTCCTATCTTACAAGGAACAGAGAACATACCTGGGTCCTTACACTTTTCAGGTAGGGATTTTTGAATAATAGACCGAGACATTCCTCCCAACCTCTACCTTTCTAACCTTCTTCTCTTTTTGCTTTCGTTTATGGGTACACAATTCCTTCAAAAACTTAGCATAACGAAATAGCGTCTAATAAAGGAATATTTACCTCGCACTTACGAAATGTATCATACAACTCTTTGTCGGGATCCTCTTTTGAAAACTATTTCAACGGCTCAGGATTGTGCCATAGAGTTGCTGTTCGCCATACAGAACACCTTTGTCTTCACCGCTTTACCTGCGTGTTTATGTGTTGCAGGTAGTCTTTTTCAGCTGGCTGTCTCCTTCTCCTCGACCTTAACACGTTCAAGAACTATGTTGCATTGAGGAGTCAACCTCTTTACCACTCCTCAACATAATTGCACTCACATTCTCCTTAGGGTTGATGATAGTTTGAGACGTCAACTTCCCGGAGCTCTGCGCTTCCAACCTGCTAATCACGGTAGCCTTTTGTCCCATTTGATGCTGCAACTGCTAAATGCTGGCCTTGGTATCCTACTTATACCTTGTAAAATTGAATAGTATTATCGGTTAAAATACTTAGCCGTTCCTCTAAAGACTTACCAGACTGATTATTAAAATATGCTTGTTATCTTTGAGCGAATGACAGCCTGTATGATTGGAAGTTCTGCCAATTCTGTTGAGGCTGAGGTTGTGCTGGATTCCCGTATCTCAAATTACATGATCCCTCCATCCATGATTATACGTATTCGAGTAGGGATCGTAATTTGGTCATGGTTGCCCTGGGAATCCTCGCGCTGCATTTACTTGTTCGTGGCCATTGTCTTGTAATGTGGAGCACATATTTATCGAGTGTCCCTCATTTGAGCAGATAACACATGGTTGTGCAGTCGGTGCGGTACCTGAAAAAAAGTCAAACTTTCCATTTATTGCTCCAGCGATAAAATATTTACCTCATTAACACGCTTGAGAGGTTGATCACATCGTGTCTTGAACTTTTGAGAATGCGCGGCCATATTCCATAGAATCTCATGAGCTGCGTCTATGGTCAAATTCCATCTTTTGGGTGTCTAACGCCCCTCCACTTGCGGTGTCGACATGTTCCTTTCATTCGGCAACAAACCTTCATAGAAGTATTGAATTAATAAGGCGTCACTTATCTGATTATGTGGACAGCTTGCACACAATTTTTTGAAGCGCTCCAATACTCATACAAGGATTCGTCATTGTACTGCCTTATGCCACAAATTTCCTTTCAAATATTCGCAATTCGAGTCGCTGGGAAGTATTTAGCCAAGAATAGTCAGTTATCTGCTCCCAAGTTTTGATACTACCCGAAGGTAAATCGAACAGCCAATCCTTCGCCTCATCCTTGAGCGAGAACGGAAACGCTTTGAACTTGATATGCTCCTCTGACACCCCGGTGGGTCTCACACTTGTGCAAACCGCATGGAACTCCTTAAGATGCTTGTTCGGATCTTCACCTGGTAATCCATGAAGAGAAAGTAATAAATGGATTAGTCCAGATTTTAATTCAAATGTGACATTAGCATCTAATTCTGGATATGTAATGCATAAAATATATTTCCGGATCAAATTGGAATTCAACTTATCAGCAGACCGGGTCACAGGCATACACAATTAGCGGAAGAATAATAATAAAAAAAAGGAAAGAAAAACTGAAATAAATAGCACATAAATAATTCAAACCGTTCCCCGGCAACAGCGCCAAAATTTTGGTATGCAATAATATGATGCGGAGTTGCAATGCTGTCATAGGCACCCAAAATTAACAATTCTCAATTTTAATGTAGTAGCGTTGAGTACAGGTCGTCCCACAGAGTACGCCTCTTTATTGTTGTGTTAATTGG
This sequence comes from Cinchona pubescens, assembly GCA_025175665.1. Taxonomy (NCBI): domain Eukaryota; kingdom Viridiplantae; phylum Streptophyta; class Magnoliopsida; order Gentianales; family Rubiaceae; genus Cinchona; species Cinchona pubescens. Next base: position 1,605,564 of record JANKKI010000152.1, read on the forward strand.
AAATGGGGGGTTTTTGAATGGTTTTGAACTCAATATTTAAACAATAAAATACTAAAGAGAATTCAATTAAAGAAAGATCTTCGTCTTGGTCATATCCACCATGGCAATTTCACTAGTCGATCCTTGACACACAAGATAATTCAATTTTATATCAGGCACTAATTGAATAATTGACCCGAACGAATGCTAATTCAAAGTTGATTCTTATTTCTTTCTAAAGTTAGTTAATTTCCAACACGCGATCCAATTAACCCTAACTATTAATTTAACCCAGACACGCGCCAAAGATTAATTTAATAGAAGCTTTAAAATCAACAAGAACAATTAGGCTAATTAAACATAAACACACGCGGTTATGCCAATTAGATGATTAAATTCCCTAAATTCAATAACACTAATCGAGCAATTATCAAATTTAGTTGCTTCACAGATTGAATTAAGCACACGCGGTTAAAATAATCTAGCGATAGATTAATTCTAATAACTTAATATTCTGTAGCAATAATAAGTTAAAAAGAACAATCATAAAATTAATTACAGAAAAATAATCAATACTTGACATATAATTGAGTAATTCAAGCACAAGAAGTCTCAGAACTTTGTAGAATTGACCATGGCTTCAATTCCCTCCACCAAGAAAAGGGTTTAGGCACAAAGTGCCATAAAAGAATAAAGAAGAATTTCTACTGCTAAAAACCCTAGCAAAAAGAAAATAAAACTGTCGATCTCTTTTTCTCACCCTAATTTGGGGTATTTATAATGAGTATTTGGGGTTACAATTAAGGTCTAAAGATAAGAATGTGAAATCAGGTGAAAAAGAGTCCAACTGGGAGAAGAAATCTGTCAAAAACATTTGCTGTTTCGGGCGCACATGCGCTGCCTATTTTGGGCGCATGTGCGCTCTAGGCCGTGCTGAAAAGTTCCCAGCGCACATGCACTGCTCAAACCCAGCGCATGTGCGCTGGGCTTAACTTTCGGTTTCAATTTTGATCCTGATTCACTTGGAATTTGGGAAAACGTAAAACAGAAAAGTTGTAGATTTATGTTTTTTCTTTCCAAAAAATCTTAAATTACCTCAATAACTTTTCTGGAGCTTAGATAAGAAAGTTATGCTCAATATACCAAAATATATCAGAATCGCTACTCGCCGGTACACAATTTCAACTTTGCAATTTTGAACAAGATTTCTATAGAATCATGGAAAAGTCAAAACAAGAAAGTTGTAGAAATCTTCAATATATTTCCAAATCATTCAAAATGATCTCAATCGGAGTTTGGACTCGAATTTTATGCTTGCAATATGAAACCGCATCCAAAATGGCTTCATACTCGTGCATGTTCCGCCCTTAGCATTTTCTTTCATCTTTTCCCATCTTTTTCGGCTCGTTTTCACTTTAACAGTACAAAAACTAAGAATAACCAAATTAAGCTCAATAAAAACTCAAATCTTGCTTACAACACATAAAAACGTGGTAATTGACACATAAAATATGGCACAATTATGAACTTATCAAATTACCCCACACTTAGCCTTTTGATCGTTATCGATCTAATATAAAATTAAAACATTTAAGTTTAGCATATTCCACTGACCAACATATTCCTTCAAATATCCATAGAAATAATCAATAATCAATCCATGGTGACTGCTCCGGAGTAGTCTAAGAACCCAAGAGCTCAAATGCTATTAAGAACCAAAACATGAAATTCGTGTGTATGTGTGTATAGCCATTCAAAAGTTCAAATTCAAAAATATTTAGATTAAATGATGAAGAAACTCAAAAAATTTTCTAAATACCCCATAACTCACTCTTCTTACACCCCTCCACTAATCTAGACAACCGATTCAATTTAAATTTAGGTAAGACTTTCTTCGAACTATAGGTTAGGATATTTGTTAGCCAAAAAAGGGAAAGGATATAGCAAATACGAACAAGAGCTTTATAATAATGATGGCCACACATTAAAATAAAATTTTTCTTCACATGCAAAATATCATACATCCACAACCCCACACTTGAGTAACAAACACCCATGAAGGTAGACGAACAACCAAACATGCCAACCTCCCTCGGACATATATAAATCACATCATCATTTTATATATTTTCTATGTCCGCTCACAGTACGGGTACCAGTGGTAGGCACTACCTGCAACACATAAACACGCAGGTACCAGAGATGAGCACTACCTGCATATACCAACACTTCCATATTCATTTTTTCGTCAACAATGTTTTTCCAATACCCCATTTTGCTACAAAAATGTACATCACTCACTTCTCACAAACTTCAACCCTTATATCCCCTTAACAAATAGTGCGCACCACAAGCTCTTAAAGGGAAAACTTAGGATAAAACAATGAAAAGAACATTAAGCTCAATAAGGGTAGGTAAATTGAGTTTATGTGAAAGAAGATGAATGATGTTTCTCTTCACAAGAATAAGGCTCAAATAAGGTCCTTAGAGTAAATTGTTAAAATGGTTGGCCAGAAAGGCTCATCTAACGGAAAAGGCATTATCCTCATTTTTAAACTAAATCATGTCGTCTAAGAATTAGTTTCGAAATTGTAAGAAAGTGAGTTTTTGGGATGCAACATAATTGAGTCTACATAAAAATTTCTCTAAATATCCCAAATTAAAAATTAAAGTCTGGCTTAGTGCTCAGAAATCTTGAAAATCATGAATGGAAAATATTAACACCGACTACTCATTCAAGCATGGTTCAATTAATGATTTATTATGCAGAAAAGTGGGAAAAATACGTTAAGCAAAATTTTTTGAAAATTGTCAAAAAAATAATCAAATAATCTACAAAAATTTTCAAAAATTTTGACAAGCTCTTAGATCAAAGGATTGTTAAAATATTGCAGAAAAATTGAGCAAAATACCCGAAATAATTAAAAAAATCCAAATAACTCTCTCACCCCACACTTAAAAAGAAGCATTGTCCTCAATGCAAAAAAAATAAAAGCATAAAATGGGAAAAAGAAAAGCTTCTCTGGAATTAATTTGCGTTTGGAGCGGTATCCGCTATAAATAACCCCTTGTCGTGAATGAAAGCTGGAGAACACTAAACAAAATAGAACAAATAATTCCCTTGAGACAATAAGAAAAACAAGAAAATTGTAGAAAATATTACTACAATAATCAAGAAAAAACTTATTCCCTTGAGGGAATACATAACAAAAATAAACGAAATACACGATTACGAAAATAAACCTAAGCATTATGAAATAAACTAACTAAAATGAAACCTAACTAACGAAAATGTCTAAGAAAAAAAAAAAACAACTACTCAAATTTTCTAGGAAATCAACTGCCATAAATATCAAATAAAGAAAACGACCCAACACATAGGGCATAAAAAACTCACAGAGCATGGGGCCCCAAATCCTACGGAAAATGGGTAAAAGGTGGAAATGTCGATGGGTCCTCTCCTTGCTCCCTTTTAAAGGACCATTTTATTAGCTTAACTTATCAATTAAGTCGATTTCCTGCACTAACAACATAATAAAACTAAGCTAACACTAAAAATAAAATAAACAAAAGTAAAACTTCAATAACAAATAAGTGGAATAAAATGTAAATGAACATGGGTTGTCTCCCATGCAGCACCTTTGTTACATGGGAGTACTGTTGTTGGCTTGACTTGATGATTATTCACTAATCAAGTAACTCCCATGTTGAGGAGTCCAAGGATCCTCCGCTTCACCGTTTTCACAAATGATGGATTCAATCTCCTTTGTTCTTTTACGACCCAAACAAGTTGCTCTTCTTGCGAGTTGCTAAGTTGATTTGAGATTATCACCCTCTCCTTATCCTTCAAACATATGTATTTAAGGTGACCAGAAGGCTCAAAATAATCCGATTTATAAGACTTTTTCTGATAATTTCAATTTATCGTTAGAAAGTGCTAAAGCATTAGGACTTCCATTACTTGAATCCTGAAACAAGTCCTTATTCTTTTCCTCGAGATGTTCTTCACGATTCGTGTCCACCTCCTGATTATTGGTATATTCATGAATTTCCTGTATTGGAGGCTTACACACATCAATTACTGAAACAAGTTTAATAACAGTCAGCGGTTCTCCATGATCATAAATGCTACTCTTAACACTTGATTGATTAAGGATTATAACTATTGATATTTTGAAAATCTATTTCCATTTGGAATATGCTAAACTATTTCTTTTTAATTTTATATTAGCATTAGAATCAAAATGTTCATTGCTTATACACATTAAGATGTGTATAAGAGATGAGTAGTAATGGTTGCCATTGATGGATCTTTTTTGCTAAAAAAATTCCCTTAGGATAGGCTAAAGATCTATCAGCCAACTGAATTACCACACTAGTTTTACTCAATGGTCCTATTTTCAATGCATCATAGATAGAATATGGCATTACGTTAATAGATACACCTAAATCCAGCATGGCCTTTTCCAAGTGTGTATTTCCTATCTTACAAGGAACAGAGAACATACCTGGGTCCTTACACTTTTCAGGTAGGGATTTTTGAATAATAGACGAGACATTCCTCCCAACCTCTACCTTTCTAACCTTCTTCTCTTTTTGCTTTCGTTTATGGGTACACAATTCCTTCAAAAACTTAGCATAACGAAATAGCGTCTAATAAAGGAATATTTACCTGACACGCACTTACGAAATGTATCATACAACTCTTTGTCGGGATCCTCTTTTGAAAACTATTTCAACGGCTCAGGAAATGGGGGTTCAGACTTATATTCTGGCCATACAGGAACACCTTTGTCTTCACTGCTGCTGTTTCTCTTCTCGCTTGGGCCAAACCTTTTTTTCAGCTTTGGTCTCCTTCTCCTCGACCTTAACACGTTCAAGAACTATGTTGCATTGCACTTCAACCTCTTTACCACTCCTCAACATAATTGCACTCACATTCTCCTTAGGGTTGATGATAGTTTGAGACGTCAACTTCCCGGAGCTCTGCGCTTCCAACCTGCTAATCACGGTAGCCTTTTGTCCCATTTGATGCTGCAACTGCTAAATGCTGGCCTTGGTATCCTACTAAAATTGAATAGTATTATCGGTTAAAATACTTAGCCGTTCCTCTAAAGACTTACCAGACTGATTATTAAAATATGCTTGTTATCTTTGAGCGAAACACAGCATGTATAATAATCAGTCGGTAACTGTCTCTGAGGTTGTGCTGGATTGAATATCTCAAATTACATGATCCCTCCATCCATCATTATACGTATTCGAGTAGGGATCGTACATTGGTCATGGTTGCCCTGGGAATCCTCGCGCTGCATTTACTTGTTCGTGGCCATTGTCTTGTAATGTGGAGCACATATTTATCGAGTGTCCCTCATTTGAGCAGATAATTCTACTGGTTACACTAGTCACAATGTATACTAAAAAAGTCAAACTTTCCATTTATTGCTCCAGCGATAAAATATTTACCTTATTAACACGCTTGAGAGGTTGATCACATCGTGTCTTGAACTTTTGAGAATGCGCGGCCATATTCCATAGAATCTCATGAGCTGCGTCTATGGTCAAATTGTCTAACGCCCCTCCACTTGCGGTGTCGACATGTTCCTTTCATTCGGCAACAAACCTTCATAGAAGTATTGAATTGATAAGGCGTCACTTATCTGATTATGTGGACAGCTTGCACACAATTTTTTGATTTCTAGCGCTCCAATACTCATACAAGGATTCGTCATTGTACTGCCTTATGCCACAAATTTCCTTTCAAATATTCGTAATTCGAGTCGCTGGGAAGTATTTAGCCAAGAATAGTCAGTGTATCTGCTCCCAAGTTTTGATACTACCCGAAGGTAAATCGAACAGCCAATCCTTCGCCTCATCCTTGAGCGAGAACGGAAACGCTTTGAACTTGATATGCTCCTTTGACACACCGGTGGGTCTCACACTTGTGCAAACCACATGGAACTCCTTAAGATGCTTGTTCGGATCTTCACCTGGTAATCCATGAAGAGAAAGTAATAAATGGATTAGTCCAGATTTTAATTCAAATGTGACATTAGCATCTAATTCTGGATATGTAATGCATAAAGGTTGTTGATGTAATGTGGGCGGTGCTAATTCTCTCAAAGTCCGTTGCGTCATGTTCGTCTGCCTTTGATCTTCCTTATCACTTGGAAAGATAAAATTATATAATTGTTCTTCCCCTAACTGGGTCGTTCTCTTAATTTTTTTCCAAATCTGCGTAACGTTCTCTATATTTCCGGATCAAATTGGAATTCAACTTATCAGCAGACCGGGTCACAGGCATACACAATTAGCGGAAGAATAATAATAAAAAAAAGGAAAGAAAAACTGAAATAAATAGCACATAAATAATTCAAATCGTTCCCCGGCAACAGCGCCAAAATTTTGGTATGCAATAATATGATGCGGAGTTGCAATGCTGTCATAGGCACCCAAAATTAACAATTCTCAATTTTAATGTAGTAACGTTGAGTACAGGTCGTCCCACAGAGAACGGAGTTTATTGTTGTGCTAAATGGAAATGGGGGGTTTTTGAATGGTTTTGAACTCAATATTTAAACAATAAAATACTAAAGAGAATTCAATTAAGAAAGATCTTCGTCTTGGTCATATCCACCATGGCAATTTCACTAGTCGATCCTTGACACACAAGATAATTCAATTTTATATCAGGCACTAATTGAATAATTGACCCGAACGAATGCTAATTCAAAGTTAATTCTTATTTCTTTCTAAAGTTAGTTATTTCCAACACGCGATCCAATTAACCCTAACTATTAATTTAATGTGACAAGCGCCAAAGATTAATTTAATAGAAGCTTTAAAATCAACAAGAACAATTACGCTAATTAAACTTAAACACACGCGGTTATGCCAATTAGATGATTAAATTCCCTAAATTCAATAACACTAATCGAGCAATTATCAAATTTAGTTGCTTCACAGATTGAATTAAGCACACGCGGTTAAAATAATCTAGCTATAGATTAATTCTAATAACTTAATATTCTGTAGCAATAATAAGTTAAAAAGAACAATCATAAAATTAATTGCAGAAAAATAATCAATACTTGACATATAATTGAATAATTCAAGCACAAGAAGTCTCAGAACTTTGTAGAATTGACCATGGCTTCAATTCCCTCTACCAAGAAAAGGGTTTAGGCACAAAGTGCCATAAAAGAATAAAGAAGAATTCGTCTACTGCTAAAAACCCTAGCAAAAAGAAAATAAAACTGTCGATCTCTTTTACGCACCCCAATTTGGGGTATTTATAATGAGTATTTAGGGTTACAATTAAAGTCTAAAGATATGAATGTGAAATCAGGTGAAAAAGAGTCCAATCGGGCAAAGAAATTTGTGAAAAACTCAAAAATTCGCAATCTTGCTACTTTGGGCACACATGCACTGCCTATTTTGGGTGCATGTGCGCTCTAGGCAGTGTTGAAAAGTTCCCAACCCACATGCACAGCTCAAACCCAGCGCATATGCGCTGGGCTTTACTTTCGACTTTAATTTTGATCCTGATTCACTTGGAATTTGGGAAAATGTAAAACAGAAAAGTTATAGATTTGTGTCTTAGCTTTCTAAAAAATCTTTAATATCCTCAATTGGATCTCAGATAAGAAAGTTATGCTCAATCTACCAAAATATGTTAGAATCGCTCCTCGCCGGTACATATTTTCCAACTTTGCAATTTTGAAGTCAAGATTCCTATAGAATCATGGAAAACTAAAACACAAAAGTTGTATAACTCCTCAATATCTTTCCAAATCATCCAAAATGATCTCAATCGGAGTTTGGACTTGAATGTTATGCTCGAAATACGAAATAGCATCCAAAATGGCTTCATACTCATGCATGTTCCGCCCTTAGCATTTTCTTTCTTCTTTTGCCATCTTTTTCTGCTCTTTTTCACTTTAACCCTACAAAAACTAAGAATAACCAAATTAAGCTAATAATAACTCAAATCTTGCTTACAACACATAAAAATGTGGTAATTGACACATAAAATATAGCACAATTATGAACTTATCACTTATTGAATTTTGGGTGTACATTGAAGGATTGGATTACAAGGACAAAAATTTGGAAGGATCGAGATGTCAAGGCTAAACTACAAAAAAGAGAGAAATTTGAATATCAACTTGAAGACTGTTCAACTGCGGTATCAAGCTCAAGCATAGAAAACGGTACCACGGTATCAAATTAGAAATCCTTAAGCCAAATTGTAATTCAGACCACGGTATGAAATACATAAAGAGAAATCTGATACTGCAATCTGAATTCTCATTTTGTAAGGGATATGGGCAAAATTGTAATCCTTGTGTTGAAGTCTTTGTAAAAACAATCTTATAGAGTATGCTAGTATACATTGTGACTAGTGTAGTCAGTAGAATAGTTAGGACCTTGCTTTCTATTCAATTTTCTTATTTAATTAAAATTTACTGCATTATTAGACTAAATTTCCTTAGCTTAGTTCACTGCAAAATATGATCTCTCTTAGTTAAATTTAGTGAGTTTTCTCTTAACTTTAATTTGATATATAATTGTCAGTTTTCAATTACTATTTCATGTTTTGTAAGTATGTTTAGCCTTAGTTTAATTTGTGTTTTCTTGCTTTTATGTATTGTTTATGTTTTCTTGCTTTTTGACTTAATCATGAGTAGCTAAATAGTTTGTGGATTGGGCTAAGAAGATGTGTTCTTTACCTATGTGGGGATAATTCTAGCTGGTAGTCTGTTAAGTAGAGGAAAATTAGATAATAATTATTGTTTTGGGAAGTTAAATGATACGGGATGGCCAGCCTTTGAACTTAATTTGTGGGTTTAACATCTAGATGTGGTAGTTACGTGTTAATCCTAGACCGAACATTTATTTAGACTGGGACAAATGGTAGTTGTGTCAAGACACAATTTGTTTTAGTTAGTTAATAGACAGTTCATGTTGTGTGACTGAATTAAAACCAACTGTTGGGCCAAGGGATTGGTTTATTTTTTGAAATGAGCCTCTAGTTTGACCTATATTTGGACAACCGATTAAAATGATACCCATGGTAAAGGAATGTTTTCCTAACTTGGCGAACCTCTCTCTTATTATTGCTTAGTTGCTTAGTTGTTAATTGATTAGTTTGGTTTGTAATAGTAATTGTGATTTTAAACATTTTGATTGTCTAATATGTATAATTATTCCAAATTTCAAGTAGTTGTCTATTTGCAATCCTCGTAAGACGATACCCTCACTATTTACTACTTATCTAACCGTATACTTGTGGGTGTGTGGATGGTGGTGTAGTGCTTGATCAACCATCTTTTATTACTTGAGTGTCTGATATTTGTAGTGCATAATTGTTGATCAAGAGAACTTAATACCTCTTGATTTGGAAATCGAGAAAACTTCAAGGCAAATCTGACAGAAAAAGAGACAACATCAAAGGCAAGAAGAATTCATAATGTGTAATAAGAAGAAAAATAGGAGAATGAATAGTGAGGAATAAAGTGATAATGATCATGAATAGGGCTTCAGTAACAATGGCTTGGGTGGAAACGGCAATAGGGGACATGGTTTGAATGGTAATGATAGACCTTTGAAAGACTATGTTTTGCCAACATTTGAAGGTGAAAACTCAAGCATAGCAAGAATTTCCATACAAGAAAATAATTTTGAGATTAAGCTGGCAGTTGTACAAAATGTTGCAAGCTCATGCTATGTTTGGGAGTGGTCAAAATGAATATCTTTACACATACTTGATAAATATTTGAAGAGGCATTAGATACTTCCAAATTTAATGGTTGCATTTGGAAGTGCTAGGATGAGGGCACTTTCATTCTAATTAACCCATAGAGCTAAAGCATGGTTGCAAATATATTATCAAGGGACATTCACAACTTGGAATGGATTGGCACAAAAGTTCTTGGCAAAGCACTTTCCGCCTTCAAGGACTGCTCGGCTTCGGAATGAAATGTGCTCATTTAAAAAAGATGCCGGTAAAGGAATTGGAGAGGCATGGGAAAGATATAAGGAATTGCTTAGGTGATTCCCACATCATGCCATACCCATTTTTTTTTTTTTTTTTTGCAAGTTCAAACGTTCTACAACGGTTTATACCAAGAGACCAAATCAATTAAGAATGCTTCGGTTGGTGGATCACTTTCCTTTGAGATACTAGAGGAAGCTCAATGTTTTCTGAATACTATGGCTTCCAATTACTACCAACAATGGGCTAGTTTCTTCTCCAACACAATATCAGCAACCTCCAAATCCACCTCAAGCTCAATGAGGACTTCTTCAATTAGATCATTCCAATGCTGTATTGGCACAAAATAGACTCATGACTAACATGTTGGCCAATCTCACATAGCATCAAAAAATATTGAAAAGGTGAGTCGTATTAAGACAATCTCACATTCCACTCATTTGTGACTTTTGCTTGGGAAACTACCCAAATGGTCAATACACATGTGAGGAATCATCAATGGGTAATGAGCAAGTGAATTATGTGGGGAACCAAACTCATCAATATAGACCCCAACTAAATGTTTATGGGAAACTTATAACCCATCTTGAAAGAACCACCCTAACTTCTCATAGGATGGTCAATCATCTCAAAGTTCCCATCAAACAAACTTCCAAAACCAAGCCTCCTATCTAGACCATACCAACCATCTCAACAAAGAACTTTCCGATCCAACTTCAAAAATTTGCAACCAAGCACTTCTAGTTCAACCTCAACCACACCGCAATCAATAACTTTTTATGAGTGGTCAATCTCCCCAAAGGGATGTGAAGGATGTATATGCTCAATTGGTAGAAACTAGAAGGGAGCTTGAGGCATTGAGAAGGGAAAGTAAGACAATTGAAAAATAAAGTGAAATGGCTAGAAGAGAGATTGAAACAACTAGAAGGGAGAATAAAACACGCACACGGGACCATGAAGCATTTGCAAGAAATCAAGGTTCTTCTACTAGAAATTTGAAGACATAATTGGGCTAAATGGCTAGGCAAATATCTGAGAGACCTAGTGGTGCAATCCTGAGAGACACACTCCCAAATCCAAGTAACCACCAAGCATGTGAATATGTTCAAGCAATCATGCTTAGGAGTGGTAAAAGCTTGGATAGCAATGTTGGGGTTGAATAAACTTTGATAGATAAGAAGATTGAAAAGGAATTGAAGAATGATGATGGTGCATTGGACAAGAAAAATGAGGAGCCTTCAAAGGGCATCTACTGTCAGGGTAATACGTTTGATGAGCCTATTAAGTCCCAAAACCAACACAAGAAGGATGATGAAGACAAGGATCCAATGGAACTAACCAAGCAAGTCTGGGTTCCATTACCACAAAGGTTAAAGGGTGAAGAGAAAGCCAAAAAGTTCAAGAGATTTTTGGAAATGTTCAAGAAGCTTGAGATCAACTTCCCTTTTATAGAAGCATCACAAAATATGCTAAGCTATTCCAAGTTTATGAAACAAGTCCTCTCTTCAAAAAGGAGGCTTTATGGTGATGAAATTCTTTGTCTAACGGAAAGGTGTAGTGCAATGATGAAGGAAATTACCTCCAAAGTTGAAAGATTCGGGCTCATTTTCAATTCCATGTGAAATTGGAGGCATCCATTTCGAAAGATCTTTGTGTGACTTGGGAGTGTCAATTAATCTTATACTCTTTTTGGTCTACAAAAAGCTAAATGGTAAGGATTTGAAACCTACAAGTTTCTCTTTACAATTAACGAATCGATGAGAGCATAAAGATTCCAAGGGGCATAGTTGTAGATGTGATCACCAAAGTGATAAACTATACCTTCCAGCAGATTTCATAGTGTTGGATATGAAAAAGGATAAAGAGATGCCCATTATACTAGGAAGACTGTTGCTCGCCACCAAACACGCTCTTGTAGATGTCCAAGGAAGGAAGTTGAAATGTATAATAAATAATGAAATTATTCTTTTAGTCTCGTTGATTACTTAAACTTCCCTCCACTTATGAAGATCTTATGAGAATTATTATGGTTGATGAATTGGTAATGATTTGTATAGGTACCACATGACTAAATATCCATGGGAAAAGGCATTTGTAAGCGTAAACAAAATTGATCATGATTATGAGGAAACAAAGGATTGCCTAAGTCTTCTAGAAGAAAATGACTCAATGCAAAAGGATGAAAATAGTAAAGAGGGTAAAGGTAATGAGGGGTCTCCAAACAAAAAAACCCCTATGATTAAACTAATACCTCTCCCTTCTATGGATTTACAATATGTGTTTCTTGGTGATGCAAAGACTTTTTCCATAATCGTGAATGCATATTTGTCTTGTGAGAAATTAGTTAAACTTATTGATGTGCTTGAAAAACACTGTGGTATTACTGCTTGGAGCATCAATAACATAAAAGGCATTAGTCCCATCATTTGTATGAATAAGATTTTATTAAATGAGCATTATAAACTGGCTAGGAAACCTCAAAAGAGATTTAACCCACATTAAAAGAGGTTGAAAGGAAGGAAGTCATTGAACTTCTAGATGCCGAAGTAATTTACCCAATAACTGAAAGTGTAGTCGGTTAGTCCAACTTAAGTTGTTCTAAGGAAAGGGGTTTTATTATAGTACTTAATTACAACAATGAATCACTTCTATCTAGGTTGGTGACAGGGTGGAGAATGTGCATTGACTTAGAAAACTGAATGAGCCTACCCAAAAATTCTACTTTCCATTACCTTTAATTGACCAAATGTTAGAAAGGTTGGCAGGCGCTAGTGTTGGCTTGCTATTGTTTTCTTGACAGATATTCTGAGTATTTTCAAATAGTGATAGCACTGGAGGATCAAGAGAAAATGACATTTCATGCTCTTATGGAACATTGCATACCGGAGAATACCTTTTGGGCTACGTAATGCTCCAAGCACATTTTAAAGATGCTTATTTGCCATTTTTCATGACATGGTAGAGAAATGAATTGAGATGTTTATGGATGATTTTAGTGTGAAATTTAATACTTCATTTAATGATTGCTTGTTAAACTTTTCAAATATGGTGCATCGTTGTGAAGAGACCAATTTGCCTCCTAATTGGGAGAAGCATCATGTTGGCCCCAAAACAACCTAAGAGGGGGGAGGGGTGAATTAGGTTTCTTAAAAATTATTTCGCAAAGTATGAACTTATAAAACCTTTTGTACTTACAAGTATTTTGGCAAAGATAAAATCAATTAAACTTATTAAGAACAGAAAAGGTAAAGAAAGAGATTAATCAAGAAACACTTCCATGATATGAGAGCTACCAAGCTTGAAGTGTTAATCCACTAGAATGCTTCACAACTTTGGTGAGCCAATAATCTTCTAATGTACACAAAGTAGGACAATCCTTGCTCACACTAATTCTCTTTAGTTGAGCGAAGGATTTTACTCTCAACCTCACTTTTGTACAAGATTATCACTCCACTCAATATTTTTGAATAGCACTCTAAAGTACACACTAATACAATATTGCTCAATAGCCAATTTGCACTCAAATTGCTTTTTTTCTTGCTTGTATTCAATGTGTAAGATGTATATTTCCTTATTATCAGAGTTGGTATTTATAGGTGCAATAAATTGGGTTGTTACCACCTTCCAATGACTCAATAATAAATGCTCAAAAACTAGCCGTTATAGGTTTCGGATGTCCGATGTTATTGTTGTGCGTCCGACCCAACGTCCAATCTCAAATATAAGTGAGTAGTGGATGCCATTCGGACAGCCGAGCTTGCGTCTGTTCCACCATCCAAACCAGGTGTATTTGAAAGGTTAACACTTCGGATGGTATATCGCGTCGGAGAGGTTTAGTGCTTATCAGGGAATTTTTCCTTTCGGACAGTCAGCTTCGTTCGATGTAAACTTCTTTCGGACGGTTGGATGCGTCCGTTGTAGTGCTTTAAATTCTTGATTCTGCCTTACTCTTTCGAACGAAGAAATACGTCTGAGGGATATTCCTTCAAACGCGCTTATACGTCCGATGTGGATACTCCAAAAACCTTGCTCTCTGTCTGATTGTTCGAACAGTGAATTGCGTCCAAGAAAATCTTGTTCGGATGAGCTTGTGCGTCCGAAATGTATAATGCTGTTCGGATGGTGTTCATCATCCGAAATCTCTGTTTCCAGTCAAACCTGGACAGCTTAGATTAAGAGGTTAAAAGAATTTGCATCATCAAAATAAGGATCAAAATAAGGTTTGTGGATCATCAATCTCCCCCCCTTTTTGGTGATGACAAACTATGAATCAAAATCAACACCCCTACTTCCCCTTTTACCATCATCAAAATGAATTAAGCTCCCCCTTAGAAAGTGCTCCCCCTTTTAGAATGAAACCAAAGGAGAGTAGATTATATTTGAAAATGGTCGATAAGCCAAATCATACTCGAGCAAATTAAGAGTAAAACAGACAACATTAACAACTATATGTAGAACATTATCTGTCAAATAATATAAGCCAACCTAAGAATTATATTTAGAATAGTCAACATCAATAATACACAAAAGAAAAAACATGAGCAATGAAAAAAAAAAAATCTAAGTGGAGTCATTTTTCTTCTTGGAGCGTTCTTCAAGCTTGCGTTTCTTGGTGGGTACATCGTCAACGGTAGCTTCACTGTCATGAGCATCAGTATCTCGTCGTTACATGATGTAGTTGAAAGTGTCGTCAACATCCTCGTCCTCATCATCATCAGCACCAGGAGCAGTAGATTTGTCAAGATTGGTGGTGCTAGTAGGGTCCTCACGATCATTCTTCTCAGGAATGGAATGATCATTATCATTGTTGCCATTATCATGGCTTTCAAAAGAGGATTCGAGAGTGTATTGGGACTGGATATTGGCGAACTGGACTTGAGCGGAAGCAGACATGCCCAAGCTAAGTGCCTCTTGAAGAATTGTTTGACGAGTTTCAAGGCGTTTCAATTTACAGTTGGTGCGACGTTGAAAGAAGCTCATTTGGTGACTCAAAGAAGTAAGAAGGCTGCAAATATGAGAGAGGAAAGGTTCGGAAGAAGAGGTATGGGGATCACGGGATGGTGGAGGTGTTTGAGGAGAAGGGGAATGAGGAAGTGCATGTCCGGAGGTAGAAGCTTGAAATTTAGACTTTTCAATTTCACACAGCTTCTTTTGTGAACCATTGGTCGTTGAAAAATCTCAAACCCTTACGCTCAATGTACGCTTTATTAAAGACAGGAGGATATTCCATAAGAGCAAGTGAATGGATTGTCAAAATGATCAAAAATTTTAGTAAGGAATTTTCCAAAAAGTATGTGGCGGCGAGTATCAGTTAAGAGCAAAGTTCCCACGAAGAGTAGAAGAGATAACCAAAATCCAGTGGAATGCCCTTAAAAACACCGTAAAATAAATAGAGCTGCATTTTACCGGGCTCAGTGCGATGCCCATCAGTTGGTAATAATAAATTAGTGACTAAAGTGTATAGAATGTTGAGTTCAGGAGTAAGCAAATGTGTTTTGGCTTCCGAAACCTGTTTAAAATTGACTTTAAAAATTGCTCGAACCTTGTCGATGTCAAAACGAGTATCCAAAGAAGGCCATTTATCCAATGAGAAAAAGTAGGAAAAATCGTTAGGCGAGGGAACCTCACATTCAAAAACAGAGTTTATGACATTGGATGAAATCTCAAGATTTTTGTTATTCACACGAGATATCAATGTACGAGTAGTGGGATCTTTCCTAAGATTAGTAGTGAATTGGAGTACCATACATGATAGACTGACAAATCTATGTGTACCAAATGACCCCAATTTTGTTTTTCAAAGCAAGTTTTCACTATAGGTAAGAATTAAATTCATCAAAAAGACCTTGAGAAATAGGTCTTTGAACAATGATGGACTTGCTAAGAAGAAAAGTATACCGGTTAGATGCCTTGGCATCAATGAATATGGGTAGAGAAGGATCGGTAGAGGTTTGAGGATTTGTTGATGATTGGCCCTGCACCGGAGTCTTGCCCTTTGACTTTTGTCCACGGGTAGCTATTAAAGATTTGCAACGAGATCTAACCATTGTAATGAAGAAGAAGAAGAAGAAGAGGGAAAATTGTGATTGAGGAGATTTGGGGGAAATTGTAAGAAATGAGATGGTAGAAAGGTGAAATGAGGTTCAATAGAGATGAGGGAGGGCTCTGAAATGAAAATTCCCTAACCAATTTGACAGGAGAAGGGATAGATTGAGAAAATTTTGAGAAGGAGCAAAATTTGCTAGAGCTAGGGTGCGGGGGATAGGAATTGTCCGATAAGAGGAAAATGAAGAGTTTTAAACGAGAAAAGCAATCATTCAAACATTTGAACGATTGTGTATGCGTCCGATCGTGCGTCCGAACGCAGATGAACTGAGGTTAAAGCTCTACACTATGCGTCCGAGGAAGTTTCGGACAATTATAAGCGTCTGTTAGGAATTCCAAGAGTTAATGAAAAAGGAAGGAGAATTCGAACGATTGTAGCATTCGAGACAGAGAAAAGGGTTTCGGACATTTAAGAGTGTCCGATAGAATATATGGTTCGGATGATCATGTGTATCCGAACTTAGAGTTTATATATTTTTTAAATTAATGATGCCCCAATGAGTTCTGAGAGATTCAAAGCGATCTAAAGGCAAAGGTTTAGTAAAAATATCAATAAGTTGATCTTTTGTACACACAAATTCAACACAAATTTCCTTTTTGCATACAAGATCTCTAATAAAATGGTGCTTGACATCTATGTGTTTGGTTCTAGAATGTATGACAGGATTTTTTGTGAGATTAATTTCGCTTGTGTTATCACATCTTACAGGCACACAATAAAAAATAACACCAAAATCTGGAGGATTTAAAGTATGTTTCCTCCACAAAAGTTGAGCACAACATTTTCCAGCAGCAATGTATTCGGCTTATGCCGTAGAAAGTGAAATAGAATTTTGCTTCTTGCTAAACCATGACACTAGACACATTATCAAAGAATGACACATACCACTAATACTTTTTCTATCAATTTTACAACCAGCAAAGTCAGTATCAAAATAACTAATTAGATAAAAAATGGAGGATTTTGGATACCAAAGACCAAAATCTATTGTACCTTTTAAGTATCTGAAAATTCTTTTTACAGCAATCAAGTGTGATTCTTTAGGACAAGATTGAAATCTAGCACACAGACAAACAACAAACATAATACACGGTCTGCTAACTGTTAAGTAAAGTAGGATTCTGATCATACCTCTATAGTGTTTTTCATCAACACTATTAGCTTCTTCATCTTTGTCAAGTTTGGTTGAGCTGTACGTTGGTGTTCCGACCTATTTGCAATCTTCCATTCCAAATCGCTTGAGTTGAGCTCCCTTGTGTACTTGATTTGTGTAAAGAACGATGGTGAACCCCAGTTATGATAACCATGTTTTGATGATGACCAAATCATACTAATGGTTTGCAATCAAGTGTTCAGAAGCAGGACAATTTGGACTCAAGGGAGCGTCTGGCAAAGAAAGTGTTCGGACGCAAGGAATCGTCCGACAAAAAAGAATCTGAAGTAGCTTCGGACTCTGAAAACCGTCCGACAGATTGAACCCAAGATGAACGGACGATGAAGACTGTCCGAGACAAGGAACCTGAAGCCAAAGAAGTTTCTGTCCTCAAGGATCGGATGCCGAAGACCGTCTGACAGACAGAGCTTCGGATGAAGCATAATGTTTGAACAGCTAAGTGGAATTGTCCAAAGTATTGAACACAAGACCAGATGCAGAGGGCATGCATCGGACGTCCGAAAGGTCCAACAGCTAGTTCGTTCGGATGCACACTCGTAGCATCGGCCGTCCGAAAGACCGAACGTCTAGTTTCTCAGGAAATAGAAAAACATTAGTCGTTAGAGAGCTTTTGGAAGCAATTTTTTGGCTTCTATAAATACCCCCAAGTCCGTAAATGTAAAAATAGAGAGTAGAACTACTACATCCAATACAAACACTTGTAATAACTTTTTGGGAAGAAATAGGCTAAAATATTATGTGTTGTATTGGTTTGGGTAGTGTAGTTCTCTTGGCTCAACTAGAGGGAATTAGTGTGAGCAATAGTGACTAGTGAGGGATCTTCAAGTGTAAGAGTGAAGGGATAACAGTGTACAAAAGTGAGGTTGTTGTGTAAAACCCTTTGGCTCAACTAGAGGGATTTAGTTGGTGCAAGGGTGAGCCTACTTTGTATACAAGAAAGTTATTGCCTCACCTTCTTTGAAGATGCACTACTAGTAGAAATACTCCAAACTTGAGAAGTTTGGGAGTTTGGTTTGATAATCTCTATCTCTATCTTTATATTTGCTCTTTAAGCTTTAATTGTTGAATATTTATTATATTCATCTGTGCTTAAGTTCATGTTTATTTGTTGCATTTCCATTAAGCACATTAAAAAGGTTTGTTTTTGAAACAACCTAATTCACCCCCCTCTTAGGTTGCTTTTGGGGCCAACAATTGGTATCAGAGCATTGATCTCTTTATTTTGCTTAAATTGCATTGGAGTAAATATCATGGCAACCAATAATGCTTCGTTTTTAAAGGGGCATTCTATTTCTAGACCTCCCATGTTTAATGGAATTAATTTTGTTTATTGGAGGGATAGAATGAAAATTTTTGTTCAATCTATTTACATTGATTTGTGGTATATTATATATGAAGGTCCTTTTGAGGCCAATATTCTTGATGAAAATACTCGTAGATATTGGCCTAAGACTAGATTTGAATTAAATGCACAAGATAAAGTAAATTTATCTTTAAATGCTAAAGCCATAAATATTTTGTATAATGCTTTAGATGCAAATGAATTTTCTAAAGTAAAAGGTTGCGAATCGGCCAAGGAGATATGGGATAAATTGAAAGAAATATAATAATTCCATGAACGAAATGAAGATATTCTTGATCAAAAGAAGTCACTTCTTGTGGCTAAATATGAATCCTTCAAAAATGAACCTCATGAGAACATTTACAAGATGTATTGTAGGTTCAATCTCTATTGTAAAGGATTTGGAAGGTTTGGGTGAAAAGAATTGAAATTTTTTTGAATGATTCGAACCTAAGGAATGGGAACCTAAATCCATTGCTATAGAGGAGTCTAAAAATTTTAATTCTATACCTATCGATTCTTTGATTAATTCTCTAACCTCCTATGAATTGAAGATGAAATACAAGGTACAAGATGATGAGGAGGCAAAGGGAAAAAGAAGCATAGCATTTAAAGCTTCATCAAAAAGGAGAAAAGACAGAAGGAAACCTTACTTATACACATCAAGCATCATCTTAAGAGACAGATCAATTCGATACACAACTAGAAGATGAATATGAAGAGAAATTCTGTCATTTATACACACAAGATGGCAATAATGTGGTATCCTCCAGATGTGCATTCTTCAAACAGATTCATAAGAGAATGATGATGATGATGTTGAATCATTTATTTTAAAAAAGCATGAATGTTTGAAAGAATCATATGCTAAGAACAAAGAGTTAAAAATTAAAGTTATTGCTTTATTGAGTGACAACTCAAAACTTGTGTATGAAAATCATTCTTTGACAAAAAAAAATGATGTTTTGAAGAAAAAATTTGTAGGAAAAACCAAGATCATGGAAGAGCAAGCTTCTTTGAAAAAGAGATTAGATGATCTTGATGATATTTTGAAAAAAGAAGAAAGAAAATGTTTTTGAAAAGAAAAGAACGAGAAATATGTTTTTGAACAAAAATTTTATCACCTTTAGAGAAAATTATTTGTGCTATGTTAAATATAAATCTTCTTTTTATGGCAACAAGAATATTATTTGTAATTATTGTCATCAACTTGGCCATGTAAAGAAAAATTGTTATGTTAAAAGAAACGAAAATTTGGGAATAAATTCTATTTGGGTGATTAAGCATGTTACTAACCCGATTGGACCCAAGAAAGTTTGGGTACCAAAAGTTGTTGCCTAACTTGTGTGCATGTAGGTATGCTTGGAGAGCACCAAGTAGTTCAAAATAGATTATCAATGGAGGGTGTTCAAAGCATATGAGCTAAGATGACATTGAAATGGGTAACATCTAAAATTTTGTGTTAAGAATGTGCTTTCATTTTCTTTTAAAAAAGATGAACTATGTTCTCTTGAATGTTACTCATCTATGTGATTCAATTTGTTTAAAATGCTAGGGAATATGTATCCCCAATTTTTATCTATAATAAGTTATTACTTGCAAAAGAAAGGAGGAGCATTCTCTTTTTTTAAATGGATTATTTTGCATTACAATAAATTGCATCACACATGCTTCATTGTTTTGATGATGCTTTTTGGTAAGGAATGAGCGAAAATTGTTTTGATCCTAATTTTTTGCAAGAATTCCCTCATATCTTATTGAATACATATTCTTAAAGGGAAGAATTGTTTTCGCATAATTTGACTTATTCTCCATGTACTCATGTGAATTATATTCATCTTTCAAGGGGGAGAATAACTTGGGGGGAGCTTAAATTGCAGTATTGTTATGTTTTGATGATGCCAAAAAGGAGGAGAAAATAAAGGACAAAAATCTCTTGTATTGTGCTTCATATTTTATGGTTGCTTTTAGGATTGTCCAAATGATTTGTCATCATCAAAAATGGGGAGATTGTTGAACCCCGGTTATGATAACCATGTTTTGATGATGACCAAATCATTCTAATGGTTGGCAATCAAGTGTGTAGAAGCAGGACAATTCAGACACAAGGGAGCGTCCGGCAAAGAAAAGTGTTCGGACGTAAGGGAGCGTCCAACAAAGAAGAATCTGAAGCAGCTTCAGACACTGAAGACCATCCGACAGATTGAACCCAAGATGAACGGATGATGAAGACTGTCTGAGACAAGGAACCTGAAGCCAAAGAAGTTTCTGTTCTCAAGGATTGGACGCTGAAGACCATCCGAAAGAAAACAACAGAGCTTCGGATGAAGCATAATGTCCGAACAGCTAAGTGGAATTGTCCAAAGTATTGGACGCAAGACCAGCAGCAGAGGCCATGCATTGGACATCCAAAAGGTCCAACGGCTAGTTCATTCGGATGCACACTCACAGCATCGGCCGTTCGAAAGACTAGACGGCTAGTTTCTCAGGAATTAGAAAATAGCCGTTAGATAGCTTTTGGAAGTAATTTTTGGGCTTCTATAAATACCCCCAAGTCTGTAAATGTAAAAATAGAGAGTAGAACTACTACATTCAATACAAACACTTGTAAGAGCTATTTGGGAAGAAATAGGCTAAAATATTGTGTGTTGTATTGGTTTGGGTAGTGTAGTTCTCTTGGCTCAACTAGAGGGCATTAGTGTGAGCAAGAGTAGACCAGTGAGTGATCTTCAAGTGTAAGAGTGAGGGATAACAATGTACAAAAGTGAGGTTGTTGTGTAAAAAAACCCTTTGGCTCTAGAGGGACTTAGTTGGTGCAATGTTGGGTGAGCCTACTTTGTGTACAAGAAAGTTATTGCCTCACCTTCTTTGAAGAGGCACTACTTGTGGAAATACTCCATGCTTGAGAAGCTTGGGAGTTTGGTTTGATACTCTCTATCTCTATCTTTATATTTGTTCTTTAAGCTTTAATTGTCGAATATTTATTATATTCATTTGTGCTTAAGTGTTTATTTGTTGCATTTCCATTAAGCACATTAAAAATGTTTGTTTTTGAAACAACCTAATTCACCCCCTCT
This sequence comes from Cinchona pubescens, assembly GCA_025175665.1. Taxonomy (NCBI): domain Eukaryota; kingdom Viridiplantae; phylum Streptophyta; class Magnoliopsida; order Gentianales; family Rubiaceae; genus Cinchona; species Cinchona pubescens. The sequence goes on from JANKKI010000152.1 coordinate 1,627,239, forward strand.
TAGGTTACTTTTGGGGCCAACACGTTCATTCCTTTGTTTGGTGAACTTGGAGTCCAAGGAAAAATTGTAATTCTCCCATCATATTCATTTCAAATTCTTTTTGCATCAAGCACGACAATACCTTGCACAAGCTTTCATTAGTTGCTCCAAAAATGATATCATCAATTACACCTCTTTTGAATTCATTATCAATCAAAAAACCACTTAGCCTTTCATACCAAGCACTAGGAGGTTGTTTTAAACCGTATTTTCAAAACTTTAGAAAGTTTGAAAATATGATTTGAAAATTTTTTGTTTTCAAAACCAGGGGATTGTATCGAAAACTTCTTGATCAAAAAAGGCATTTAAAAATGCACTTTTACATCCATTTGGAATAATTTGAAATTGTAAAAGCATGCATATGCAAGAAACATGCAATGGATTCTATTCGAGCAACAGATGCAAAGGTTTAATCAAAATCGATGCTTTCTTCTTGAGCATAACCCTTTGCAACAAGTCTAGTTTTGTTCCTAATGATTTCACTTTTATCATTTAATTTATTTCTAAAAACCCATTGTGTTCCGATTAGGAGATAAATTGATGGTGTTTCAACTAACGTCCATACATTGTTTTTCTCAAATTGGCTAAGTTCATCTTGCATAACAAATACCCAAGATTCATCATTCAATGCATCATCCACACGTTTAGGTTCAATATGAGAAAGTAATGCACAATTATTATTCAAAGTTTTATGAGATCGAGTTTTTACCCTATCGTTAGATGGATCACCTATGATCATTTGAGGTTGACTAGAGACAAATCTTCATGTTCTTGGAAGATCTTTTGGAGTGTGTTCTTTTATCCTTCGTCATCCAAGTGATGGGTGTTGTCCTCATTGTTTGACGTGATCTCTTGATATTCTTTATGAATAGTGAGCTTTTCAAGCTCCTTTTGAATACCTACATCTTCATCTACATTCTTTGAAATAACATCATTAGTTTCATCGAATGTAACATGCACAACTTCTTCAATCAAAAGTGTTATTCTATTGTATACTCGGTATGCTTTCTTGTTACTAGAATATCCTAGAAAAATTCTTTCATCCCATTTTTTGTCAAATTTTCCAAGATTTTCTTTGATTTTTAAAATAAAGCATTTACAACCAAAAACTTTGAAAAAACTCTCAACGGGTTTTTTACAAAACAAGAGTTCATAAGGTGTTTTATTTAAAATAGGCCTTAACAAAATACGATTCATAACATAACAAGCCGTGTTAATGGCCGTTCGACCCAAAAATATTTTGGTAAATCACATTCACTAATCATAGTTCTAGCGGCCTCTTTAAGTGTTCTATTTTTCCTTTCAACAACACCATTTTGTTGAGACACTCTAACAACCGAAAATTGATGTGAAATACCGTTGTGATCACAAAATTTGGGAAATCCACCGAATTTAAGATCGTCTCCATTATCACTTCTCAAATGGATGATTTTCAAATTCAACAAATTTTGAAATTTGGAAAACAATTTTACGAAATTTTCAAAAGCTTCATTTTTGTGAACAAGAAATAGTACCCAAGTATACCTAGAATAGTCATCAACAATCACAAATGCATATTTACTACCACCGAGACAAGCATATTGAGTTGGACCAAACAGGTTCAAATGCAATAGTTCCAAGGGTTTAGAAGTAGACACATAATTCTTTGGTTTAAATGACACTTTAACTTGTTTACCAAATTGGCATGCATCACAAATTTTATTTTTCAAAAACTTTAATTTTGGCAAGCCTCTTACCAATTCCTTCTTGACAAGTTTTTCAATTAAATCCATGTTGAAATGACAAAGCCTTCTATGCCAAAGCCAAGGATCATCAATAGAAGTGGTTAGACATTTTACATAGCTACTACCAATATTGTCAAGATAAATCACATAAACATCATTGTGCCTAGTACCTTTAAATAAAACAACATACTCTTTATCAAGAATTAGACATTCATGTTTGGTAAATAACACATATAAATTTTTATCACAAAGTTGACTCACACTTAATAGATTGTAATTCAAATTATCAACAAGAAGCACATTTTTAATCAAAGTCTCACAATTTTTACCTTCATCACCAAGACCAATTGATTTTTCTTTCATGTTGCCCCCAAAAATCACCTTTCAACTACTTTTGGCTATGAGTTTGGTGAAGAGATATGCATCACCCGTCATATGTCTTGAGCACCCACTATCTATGAACCATTTGGTATCCTTGTTGATATTCATTTCCTCGTCATCTTAACCAATGGCCATAAATTTTTTTGTGCCGTCTCCATTTCTTCTTCAACTTCTCCTTCGGAGTTGCAATCATCCCATGTGATTTGGAAATTATTGAAGTGGGGCTTTCTTCATTCCTTTTTGTTCTTGGAAGGACACTCATTTGCAAAAAATAAGAGACAGCATTCAAAGAACTTTTCATTTTGCTTTTTCATTTCTAGCTTGGTCTTCCCTTTGAAATTATTTGAGTTGATAGCTCCACCACTTCCCATGTTCCTTTTATTGATGTAGTGTTTGAGAAATCCTTTGGTGATGAGTGCAAGATCTCCTTCATCAAGATTTTCATCTCCTAGGTTGATGGAGCCATTTTCATTTTCTTCTTGAGAAGTCTTTAATGCAATGCTCCTTTTTAGTCTTACTTCTTCATCATCCACCACTTTAGCCTTTAGCTTGAATTCATAGAATGTAAGAGAGTTAATTAGAGATTCAATAGGCATGGAATTTAAATCCTTAGCTTCCTCTAACATAGCGATTCTTTTGGCCTCCCATTCTTTGGATAGGGCATTCAAGATTTTTCTATTCTTTTCACCCAAAGAATACTCCTTACCCAAGGTTTCGAGATCCTTAATGATGTCATTCAATCTACAATACATTTTTTCAATATTTTCATGTGGTTCCATCTTAAAGGACTCACACTTGGCAACCAGTAAGGATTTCTTTTGCTCTCGAACATCATCGCTCCCTTCATGAATTTCCTTCAATTTGTCCCAAATTTCTGTTGTGGAGATGCATCCTTTGACATGAGTTGAATCGTTAGCATCCAAGGCATTGTATAGCACATTCATAGCTTTGGCATTTAAGGTCAAGTTTGCCTTGTCTTGTGGAGTGAGCTCATCCCTTGTCTTTTCTGTTCTTCTATTTGTATGATCATCAATGATGGTAGCTTCAAAAGGACCTTCATTTACAACATACCACAAGTCAATATCAATGGATTGCAAAAATATTTTCATTCTATTTTTTCAACTATCTAAAGTTTACCCCATTAAACATAGGGGCCCTTGTGATAGATTGACCTTCAAAAAATAAAGCATTATTGGTTGCCATAATAGATCTTTACTCAAAACCAATTTAAGCAAATGAATGAGACCAATGCTCTGATACCAATTGTTGGCCCCAAAACAACCTAAGAGATAGGGTGAATTAGGTTTCTTAAAAATTATTTCGCAAAATATGAACTTATAAACATCTTTTGTACTTACAAGTATTTTGACAAAGATAAAATCAATTAAGCTAATTAAGTACAAAAAAGGTAAAGAAAGAGATTAAACAAGCAACACTTCCAAGCTACCAAGCTTGAAGTGTTAATCCACTAGAATGCTTCACAACTTTGGTGAGCCAATAATCTTCTAATATACACAAAGTAAGACAATCCTTGCTCACACTAATTCTCTTTAGTTGAGCCAAGGATTTTACTCTCAACCTCACTTTTGTACAAGATTATCACTCCACTCAATGTTTTTGAATAGCACTCTAAAAGTACACACTAATACAATATTGCTCAATAGCCAATTTGCACTCAAATTGCTTTTTTTCTTGTTTGTATTCAATGTGTAAGATGTATATTTCATTATTATCAGAGTTGGTATTTATAGGTGCAATAAATTGGGTTGCAACCATCTTCCAACAGCTCAATAATAAATGCTCAAAAATTAGCCGTTATAGGTTTCGGACGTCCGGTATTATTGTTGTGTGTCCGACCCAATGTCCGATCTCAAATATAAGTGAGTAGTGGATGCCGTTCGGACGGTCGAGCTTGCATCCGTTCCATCATCCGAACCAGGTGTATTTGAAAGGTTACCATTTCGGATGGTATATCGCGTCCGAGAGGTTTAGTGCTTATCAGGGAATTTTTCTTTTCGGACAGTCAGCTTCGTCCGATGTAAAATTCTTTCGTACGGTTATAGTTCTTTAAATTCTTGATTCTTCCTCACTCTTTTGGATGGAGAAATACGTCTGAGGGTTATTCCTTTGGACACTTTGTGTTAGTCCGATGTGGATACTCCAAAAACCTTGCTCTCTGTTTGATTGTTCGGACGGTAAATTGCGTCCAAGAAAATCTTGTTCGGACTGTCTCTTATACACATCTAGATGTGTATAATGCTGTTCGGATGGTGTACATCGTCCGAAATCTCTATTTCCAGTCAAACCTACATAGCTTAGATTAAGAGGTTAAAAGCATTTGTCATCATCAAAATAAGGATCAAAATAAGGTTTGTGGATCATCACATCATTTCATGGTACAAGAAGGCATAGTGTTAGGTCATAAGGTTTCATCAAAGGGAATTGAGGTAGATAGAGCAAAGGTGAAAATCAGTAAAAGAATGTCCCACCTTCTAATGTTAGGGAGATAAGGAGTTTTCATGATCATGCAGGTTTTACAGTTGATTAAACTTTTCACGAATTGCTAGGTCTTTTTGTTCTTTGTTGTAAAAGGATTGTGTATTCAACTTTGATGATGCATTTTTGAATTCTTTCAATTTGTTGAAGCATGTACTTGTCACCACATTGGTTATTGTAGCCCAAATTGGTTAGTGATGCTCAAGTAAATTACTCATCTATAGACAAAGAGTTACTTGCTATAGTTTTTGCCTTTGATAAATTTCGGTCTTACTTGATAGGTTCAAAAGTTGTTGTCCTTACCAATTGCTCCACTTTAAAGTATTTATATTCTAACCAAGATGCAAAGCCAAGATAGCTAAGATGGATCCTTCTCTTGCAGGAATTTGGTTGAGGTGTAAAGAACAATAAAGTGAGTGAGAATGTTGTTGCGGATACATGTCAAGGATTGAAAAAGATAGGCTTGTTTTTTAAGAAGAGAAACCTATCCAAGAAGAATTCCTAGTGGAAAAATTCTGTTGTAATCAAAATGAGTCAACCTAGGTATGCTGATTTGGTGAATTTTCATGTGGCCATATGTATAAGAGACTAACTTTGAACCTCAATCAAAGAAAGAAAAGTTCTTTGCCTAACTAAAGCATTATTATTGGGATGAAACCGCTTCAATCAAAAGGATTTGCCAATGTATACCTTCAAATTCTTAGGAGATGTGTTCCAGAGAAAGAGTTTGGGGAAGTCTTGGCACATTGTCATTCATCTTCCATAGGTGGCCATTACAGAGCCCAAAGGACCGTTGCAAAGGTGTTAAAAAGCGGTTTCTACTAGCCGGATCTCGTCAAAAACTCAAGGAATTTTGTACTAAATTGTGACAAATGCCAATAGGTCAGTAATATATCAAGAAAGAATGAAATGCCATTTAAAGGTATCCTGGAGCTTGAAGTGTTTGACGCTTGGGGAATTGATTTCATGGGTCTATTTTCAAATTCTTTCTCTAATAAGTACATCTTGGTCACCGTGAAGTACCTGTCAAAATTGGTGGAGGTTATCACCTCACCGACCAATGAGGCTAGGAAAGTTACTAAAATCCTTAGAATAAACATCTTCTCTCATTTGGGAGTGCCTTAGGCAACTATAAGCAATGGAGGATCTCATTTTAAGAATGCTCAATTACAGATTCCTTGCTAGCTAAGTATGGGGTGAAACATAAAGTTGCCTTGGCTTATCATTCCCAAACTTCTGAGCAAGTAGAGGTCTCCAATAGAGAGTTGAAAAGGATTTTGGAGAAAACCATGGGCAAATCAAGAAAAGATTGGTCACAAAAGTTAGATGATGCACTTTGTACGTATCGCACAGCATGCAAGGCCCTTATTGACACGTCACAATATGGCATGATGTATGGGAAAGCTTGTCACCTCCCAGTGGAGATGGAGCATTGAGCTCATTGGGTTATCAAGATCTTGAATTTTTACTTGAAGGATGCATGTGAAAAAAGACTTTTAGATTTGAATGAGTTTGATAAGTTTAGGAGAGATGCTTTTGAAAATTCAATGATATACAAGAAAATGACAAAGGCTTGGCACGACAAATTAATCTTGAAGAAGGACTTCAATCCCGAGGATCAAGTGTTAGTGTACAACTCAAGAATCAAGTTGTTTCTCGTAAAGTTCAAGTCTATGGAGGGATGGTTTGTTTGAAGTCATTCAAGTTTTCTAACATGGGGCTGTAGAGTTAAATGGCACAAATTCAAATTTCAAAGTTAATGGACACTGCTTAAACTTTATCATGGGAAGCATAAGGAGAAAGGATATCCATCCATCCTTAATTATGTCAATTAAAGCTCAAAATGTCCATAGTCAAGCTAATGACTATAAACAACTACTCTTAGGAGGCACCCCAAAGTTTAATTGTTATGTTTTACTTTGAGTTAATTTTCATGTTATTTAGTATTAATGTTTGATTATTTTAAACTAGGTTTAATTAGGTTTAATATGATTAGTATGTTTATTTACATGTTTTGAAAGGAATATGAATGGAAATGTGCATTAAATTTGTGATTTGAATGTTTAAAAGTGATTGGCAAAGTGGTGAAATCAAGTGAGCTCAAGCTAGAAACAAGGAAAAATTTTAGGTACGGAAAATGGTGTACTGTTGAAGTTCAGTCCATACTGTGGTATCAAAATTTGATACTGTGGTGTCAAATGCAATATTCGGGAGCCAATTTTCTGAATTTCAGATGATATTACGGTATCAAAATTCCATATCAATAACAACTTCTGGAAGCCAAATTTTTTTTAGTCGATACTGCAAATTTTTCAATTTTTCTAAAGGAAAATCAATACTTTTTACATCTCTTTGGATTTGACGGTTGGACCCAAGCTTCAAATTTCAAAGGGTGTTTCTATTCGGACTGCGGTATTTTTTTTTCGTTTCTTGAAAAATGATACAGCAGTCTGAAAAGATTCTAGAGCATCAAAGCATACCTTGGTCGTTTTTCCAGCAAAAAATCTAATTCCAACATTCCTAAAACCCTAAATATCTTTTTTTTTTCCCCATTCACGAAATTTTCTATCTTCTACCCCCAAATTCGACCAATTCAACCAAAATCCACAAATTCCAACTTCCCAAATCTATTGAACCATTATAGTCATTCAAGGAGATTTTCCAAGGATTTATATGGGTGATTAAAACGATTTAAACAGTTATTCAAGGTCACACTCTACTCCGGTAATTTGTTCCAATTTTTTTGCCCAAGTTCATAATTTTTCATGATTAATTTCTGATTTGGCATTTTTCTGTGCATTTTGGACAAAATTTGTGATTATTATTTGAGCTTTGATTGGTTGAGGATTGTTGATTGTTGGACCTTGTTGGACTATTTTGTTTTTAAATTGTGCATTGGTTGTTGTTATTGCTTGAGTTAATGTGCATATTTGAACGTGCCAAAGGGTTGGGAGTGCTTCCACCTCTGATTCTAGTAGAATAATGGGGTGTTTAGATTGATATCAATAATGGGTAGTAAACAACATCTCATCCATAACTTGTTTTTATACTAAAACGCAAAGGCTCATTTTGAAAATTTTGCTTCTACTTGCCTCATTTAAAAAGAATCCTAATGGCCGTTTCGAAGGCACAATATTTGTGATGCCGATTCTTCTACTAGTCTTATTTTCTACTCTAAGGGCATATTTCAGAGGCACGACAGTTGTAATGCTGATTCCTTTACTCATCTGTGTTCCTAAAAGTAAATATTTTTGTTTTGAACGTGACCTAAACCAAGGAAGGGGATGAAACGCACCCAAAATCATATGAAGAACTACACTTAGACCTTTTTCAGCCACTTAGGCCTTAGAATAACACTCCATGATATAATCACACAAATGGCCCAACTCATTTTCAATCACTTAGACCTTTTTTCCAAAAGATAAACTTGCCAAAAATTAACATTTTTGTGAATGAACAAAAAAAGTTTCAAATGAATTCTTTTAAAATTCACAATGCTCTCTCTTTTCAAAATTGGCAATAAGTGGTTTTTGAACTTTTTGTTCATGAAAGAACCAATGCAACTCCCACCAAAATTTTGAAATGCCTAATTTGAATACAATAACCATATGCTATTGCAAGTCATATGTCATCATTTGAGTACCACATCAATTTTTTTCTATCCAACAATTAACAACAAATATTTATAACACAAAACCCTTCCAAAAACTAACAAGATCAAAAAAAAAAAAAAAAAACGGACCACCAAACATGTCAATGTATTCAAAAGATGAGTACAACTCATTCTGCTACTCCTCCAAAATAGAATGAAACACAAAATATTACTACCAAATTAAAGCATTTAAAAGCATGCTTAAGGGAAAAGTCTTGTAAAACTAGCCCACTGACTTACTCAAAACAAAAGTAAACAAAAATCATCATCTAATTAACCAAGACATAGTCAACCAAAGTCAAGTTGCCATCTCATCAAACCCAACAAAGGTCACTATCAACAATTCATTCATAAGAAAATAAACTACTTGGCCTTAACTAATTTGTCCTCAAATCAAAATAAATTGAAAACCAACAATTCATCAAACTAAACTAAAAGCATAAAAGTAGAACTATGAAAATACTGCGAAAATGTAAAGGAAAGTGTGACAAAAAATGCCAACTCTAAAATCATCATCAATTTAAAATAAGGGATTGGGGGTAAAAGTAGATATAGGGTGGTCTTATCCAAGTTGAGCAAGCCATTAAGCAACTCCTCATCATCTCCATTGAAGGCCTCATCAACTCCATCATTGTTTTCTTCTTCATCACCACTGCATTTGACTCTCCTCAAAATCATTATCTCGGGCTCCTTCTACTCCTACAATTGGACTTTGATGTGGTTCTTGTGCGGGCTCCCCGATTGGTTGATAGAAGGCTGCCACGAGGTGGCCCATAATGTCAAGCTGGAAATGGCCTTGGATGAATCCAGGTGTTATGGATGGTAGTCTTGAGAGCTTGACCAATGAGGGCTATGTTGTTGTGGAGGACTATGTGACTGTAGGTCCAATAGCCTTGAAGCTCTTTCCTCTCCTCATCATTCAGTGGTGCATTGAAGACATTTCCCATTCGCATATTCACAAAAGGAGCTTGTGGAAGGAAAGGTGGCTACATTGGTATATTAAGGGCTCAGTGATACCTGTCAAACTCTCACATCATATTGTGCAAATAATCCCTGTCAATCTGACCTCTTTGAAAAGTTTAAGGCTCACTAGGTGGGATCACTAGACAACCTGCATAACAAAAAGAAAATAAACTAAGCTAATCAAATAAAATGCTGGTCGTCCAATCCTCTCATTGTTTAGAAAACCTTGCCTAATGATCCTTCCTACATTGATGGTGTTGCCCTAAAAAATGTATAAACTAAATAGGCCTTATCGCTCTTAACATGGCTAATTGTGCTTGACCCCTAAATCCTACAACTGACAAAGTAAAACCAATTTTTTGGTAATAACTGCAGACCACTTCTACAGAATCTCAAATACTTATTCCCAACAAAACTCACTATCCAAGCAACATTGTTAAAGCACAAGAGATCATCAATTACATTCATGACTTTTGGTTCATTCATAAAATCTCTATACACTTTATTGAAAATATCAGGCAAGTTGTAAAAAGCATTTATCTTTTCAGAGCTAAAATCAACAACCTGCCCTATGACTTGGCACTTTTCATTCTCAAGGTCACAAGTTACAATGAATTCTTTTATAAAATTTGTATAACCCAGATTGATTGCCTTGTCAAAACATTCCCAATTTTGAGTTTTCAATTGAGACTCTATTTCCATTCTAATACACTCATATTGTCCCCAATTTTGTGATAAATCAAACCCTCTCTCCCTAATGACCTCATGTTTTTTATTAGTTTCATACAGTTCTTTTGCTCGGTCACTTGCAAAAATTGCCTCAAAATTAGACCTACTAGTCCCTCATTTACTTTGTATTTCGTAGAATCAGAGGTGGAAGAACTCCCAACCCTTTGGCACGTTCAAATATGCACATTAACTCAAGCAATAACAACAACCAATGCCTTCAAAAATAAGACTATTAGAAGAATCGGCATCACAAATATTGTGCCTTCGAAACGGCCATTAGGATTGTTTTTAAATGAGGCAAGTAGAAGCAAAATTTTCAAAATGAGCCTTTGCGTTTTAGTATAAAAACAAGTTATGGATGAGATGTTGTGCACTACCTATTATTGATATCAATCTAAACACCCCTTACTATGATTAATACTCCCATTTGTGTTGCATATGCATTATAAGTAGTCCTGACAATCCTTTTGCTTCTAAGTGGTTTGTCGAGATGGCTTGATTAACTTATAGTTCTTTTGAGTTGGATCTAACTTGTTTTGCATGAATTGGGATGTTTTTGGAAACCTTTTTTTCATTGAGGAAAAGGCTTAGTATTTTAAAATTTTTATTAATGATTGAACCATTCTTTTCCAAAAAATTGAAAAGTTGGAATGATTTGTTTGAATACTTCAATTGTCATATCTTTGAGAGGTTGCCTGTTGATCCAAAGTACATTCGATTATCACTATTTATGTTGTTATCTTGATGGTCTTTGTCGCGTCTATCTGTTTATTTTTTTTCTTTTTCTTTCTTATTTTGCTCAGAAGTAGCAAAACACTAGGTTTAGAGGTATGATAATTCGAGAAAATAGAGTTATTAGACTCGTTAAACTATGGCATTTTCATAGTATTTTTCTGATTTAAGTGTCTAATTGAGTGTGTGTTTTCTTTAGTTTAACCACATTTAGTATTTACATTTGCATTAAGTAGATATTAGACTTTTAGTACTACTTTTAGGATAATTTTGATATAATTTTGTTACTTATTGAATTTTGAGTGTAACTCCGCCTGTATCGAGTTTTTCTTAGCATAGCCGGTCCCAAACCCGGGTAAGGGAGAAGGGTTATGTTAGGTCAACAGCCAACGTAAAACTTTGTCAATCTTATGAGATGAATCCACTACGATATTACGCTAATGCTAGGGCGTTCCCTGTAAGTGATGCTACGCATTGCCTGAGTACGGCGAATAGCAAGGGCCACTACATCTCCATGGGGGTCTGGGTGTAGTGAAAAATATGCAAGTGTCCTCACATAATAGGGAGAGGGTAGTAAGGAAGAAAAATGTTCTAGAGAATAGGATTAGAATAGAAATTTGGAATGTTGGAACTCTTACTGGTAAATCAATGGAGGTGGTAGATACAATGATTAGGAGAAGAATTAATATGTTTTGTGTTTATAAAAGACAAAATGGGTAGGAGAAAAGGCTAAACTATTAGATAATTCAGGATTTAAACTTTGGCACTCAAGAGTAAACAGAACTAGAAATGGGGTATGTATTATTGTAGATGGGTCGATGAAGGATGATGTAGAGCAAGTGACTAGGAAAGGAGATAGGATTATGACCCTTAAACTAATTTTAGGACGCAAAACTATTAATATCTTTACTGTCTATGCACCTCAAGTAGGTCTAGATGAGTCCATTAACGCTCAGTTTTTGGAGAATTTAGATCACTTGATAGGTAGTGTTCCCCAAGGAGACAAATTTTTATAAGAGGGGATCTATATGGACATGTGGGAAGAGATAATGAGGATTATGAAGAAGTGCATCCTGGATATGGTTATGGGGGGAGAAATGAAGATGGAAAATCAATCTTGGAGTTTGGAATGGCATTCGACCTTTACACTATCAATATTTTTTCAAGAAGAGGGAGAAACATTTAGTTATCTTTATGTAAAGTGATTCAACAAAGTCGTAGATTGACTTTCTCCTCACAAGAAAGAGATATAGAAGAGTTTGTAGAGATTGTAAAATTATACCTGGAGAAAGTTTAACCTCACAACATAGGCTTTTGGTGGTGTACTTGAGGTTTAAACATCACGTTAGGCGAAGGAACCTACTTAGATCACCTAGAATTAAGTGGAGGAATTTAAAGAAGGAAAAGGAAGAAATTTTTAAGGAAGATTTGTTAGGGAAAATTATTTGGGACTTACACGGAGAATCTGACACTTTATCAAATGAGATGGCAACTAGAGTGAGAATAGTGGCTAAGAAAATACTTGTAGAGTCAAGAGGTTATGCCCCAATGAACAAGGAATCTTGGTGGTGGGATGAAGGTGTACAAGATAAAATCAAAGTTAAGAGGGCTAACTACAAGGCTCTATATAGTTTCGACGTGGCGAAAATATTGAAAAATATAAGCTTGCTAAAAAGAAGGTAAAAAAAGCTATAAGTGAAGCGAGGGATAGGGCTTTTGAAGATTTTTACCAAAAATTAGAATATAAGGAGGAGAGCGAGATATTTATAAAATTGCTACAGCAAGAGCCCATAGGACGAAGGATTTAACCCAAGTCAAGTGCATTCAGGATGAAAATAATAAGGTGCTAGTAAGAGATGAGGAAATTAAGGAAAGATAGGTGAGATACTTCCATCAGCTATTCAATGAAGTCGGCAATAAACACGATATCATTCTAGAAGAGTTAGCTAAGTCTGAAAGTATAGAAACGTAATGTATTATCGAAGGATTCAAGAGTCCGAGGTGGAGGAGGCTTTGAAAAAGATGAATAAAGGAAAAGCAGTTGGCCCCAATGATATCCCAATCAAGGTATGGAAATGCTTAGGAAAGAAGGGCATAAGTTGGCTTACCAATCTTTTCAATAAAATATTGAAGAGTAGAAAGATGCGTGACCAGTGGAAGAAGAGTAGTCTCATACCCATATTAAAAAATAAAGGGGATATACAATAATTGTACGAATTATGGAGGTATTAAATTAATGAGCCATATGATGAAACTTTGGGAAAGGGTGATAGAAAAAAGGTTAAGAAATGAGATTAAGGTGTCAAATAATTATTTTGGTTTTATGGCAAGGTGATCAACTATTGAAGCCATACATCTTTTAAGAAGACTTACCGAGAGATACTGAGATAAAGAAAAGAATTTACATATGATTTTTATTGATCTTCAAAAGGCATACGATAGAGTCTCTAGAGAAGTTATGTGGAGATTTTTAGAAAAAATAGGAGTTTGAGTAAGCATATATAGAATCAATAAAGGAGATGTATAGGGATGTGGTTACAAGTGTAAGAATACCAGGAGGGTTGACACAAGAGTTCCCTATAAAAATAGGTTTACACCAAAATTCAGCTCTAAATCCTTATCTATTTGCGTTGGTCATAGATGAACTTATAAGACACATACAGGAGGAAATACCATGGTGTATATTATTTGCAGATGACATTGTGTTAGGGTTAATGAAACAAAAGACGGGATTAATGCTAAACTCAAGGTTTGGAGAGAGACACTCGAGGCAAAAGGGTTTAAAATTAGTAGATCAAAAATAGAATATATGGAATTTAAGTTTAGTAAGGGTGCACGTAGGAATGGAATAGGGGTTAGTATCAGAGATCAAGAGCTATCCATAAGTAAAAATTTTAAATATTTTGAATCAGTTATTCAAAGTAATGGTGGCATAGATCGAGATGTTACACATCGGATACAAGTGCGATGGACTAAATGGAGAATGGCATCGGGAATATTATGTGACCGCAAAATTCCTTTATGACTTAAGGGTAAATTTTATAGAACGACAATTAGGCCAGCGATGCTCTATGGGTCAAAGTGTTAGGCAATGAATCATACACATGAGCAAAAGATGAGAGTAGCAGAAATCTTGAAAGTTAAGATGGATGCGTGAGTACACTAGGATGGACAAGATATGGAATGAGCCTATTCGTGAGAAGATTGGAGTAGCGTGCCTGTGTATTGAGGAGAAGATGAGAGAAATATGGTTAAGGTGGTTAGGTCATGTGTTAGACGACCAGTAGCGTTGTCAGGCAAGTAGATTTTAGAAAGAGTAGTCAACATAAGAGGGGTAGAAGAAGACCGAAAAAAACTTGGTGGGTAACTTGTAGGAAAGGTATAACCCATCTAGGAATTAAGGAGGATATGGTCCATGACAGAGCACAATGGCGTAGCAGGATTCATGCAGCCGACCCTACTTAGTGGGATTAAGATTTGGTTTGTTTGTTTGTTTGTTTATTGAATTTTGAGTGTACATTCTAGGATTAGATCACAAGGACCAAAACTAGAAGGATCGAGAAGTCAAGGGTCGAATTGCAAAAAGAGGAAAATTTAAAATATCAGTTTGAAGATTGTTCGGACTGCTGTATCAAAATCAAGCATAGGAAAATGAGACCACAATTTCAAACTAGAAATCCTTAAGCCAAATTGTAATTCGGACCATGGTATCAAATTCGTAAAGAGAAGGTTCCAATCTAATATCGCGATCTGAAATCTCATTTTGTAAGGAAAATGAACTGTTTGTAATACTTGTCCTGAAGTCTTTGTAAAAACAACCTTGGAGAGTATAATAGTGTACATAGTGAGTAGTGTAGTTAGTATAATAGATAGAACCTTGCTTTCTATTCAAGTTTCTTAGTTAATACAAGTTTTCAACATTATTAGACTAAATTGTCTTAGCTTAATCCATTGCAAAATTTAATCTTTCTTAGTTGAATTTAGTGAGTTTTCTCTTGGCTTTAATTTGATATAAAAAATGTTTGCTTTCATTTTCTATTTCTTGTTTAGAAAGTATGTTTAACCTTAGTTTAATTTGTGTTTTCTTGATTTTATGTATTGTTTATGTTTTCTAGCTTTCTAGTTTAATCACGAGCAGCTAAATAGCTTGTGGATTGGGTTAAGAAGATGTGATCTTTCCTTACTCATTTCTAATAGCAATGGAAGTCGTTACAATGTTGTCAAAAAAAAACATAAAGACGATTCTAATTTTGAATATCACCCTAAGTGTGCTAAAATTTAGCTATCCCACATCTCTTTTCCTGATGACCTATTTATGTTACATTACTTTTGATTATTAGTCTAATAATGTTGAAAACTTTAAAAATTTCTTCCAGCTTTCCTTCTTTAAATTCCTCCACTTAATTCTAAGAGTACTGTCTTTATACATGTCGGAGTTGCTCTGATGGGATGGTATATCAATGAGACATATTCTCATTGGGTCAATTTTCATTGACCAATCTTGGCCTACCACTTATCCCATCAAGAATATCCTATGCTGAATGCCAAGTTATTTTGGTCAAAATTCAGTATAGAATAAATAGTTGGGGATGCTAAGAAGCTTACTTACGCTGGTGGATTATAATTGATACAGTCTGTGTTGCAAAGCATACATCTATACTGGACAAGTGTTTTCAGTTATCCTAAAAGAATTACTCAGAAGATAGAAAGTATGTTGGCCTCTTTCCTGTGGGCTAGTGAAGTCTACAACCCACTGTGGGATAAAGGTTAACTGGTAGAATATTTGTACTCCTAAAAGAGAAGGTTTCTTGGGCCTGAGAAGTCTTACCTTGTAGAATGAATGCCTGATAGTCAAGCACATTTGGAACGTTTCCTCAAAAAATGATAGACTATGGGTGAAGTGGATCCATGAGCTTTATCTCTCAAAACACTATTTTGGGTGATAAATATCCACCCAGACCGCTCCTGGTGTTGGAGGCAAATTTTGCAACTGAGATATAATGTTAAACAATTTTTTCAAGTAGTAATTAGAGATGGTATTACAGATCCATTTCTGGAATAGACTTTTGAAATTCCTTGTTCACAAACAATCTAGTTGAAAACAAGTCAGAAAGTAATCCACAAGAGATGTCACCAGTCATTCCAGAAAGTTGTCTGTTGTCCATAATAGAAGATGCCAGTAACCACATCCCTGATTCTCTCCTGATCTTATAGTGAAGTTAGAAAGGTTGTCTATATTCCAGTTAGAAAGCTAGAAAGACATCCTAGTAGTGAAGTTAGAAAACATGTGCCCAAATATGCCTTTGTTTTATGGATGCTATGTAAAGAAAGGTTGAACGCAAAGGATAAACTGATATCTGTCAAGAGGATGTTTGTAGCTTATGTCAGGAAGCCACGAAATCAGCAAACCATTTGTTCTTTAAATGTCCAGTGGCATAAACATTTGGCAAAAAATGCAGGAAATGTGTTTTGTGTATAGAGGAGCATGCACTTGGCCGGAGGAGTTGGATTGATGTTGTCATCATCAAACTAAAAATGAATTTGCTTCTGAATTGTATAGGCGGGTGTTATCTGTGACTATTTACTATGTGTGGAGGAGCAGGACTGAAATGGTTTATCTGCAAAAAAGAGTCTAAATTCCTGGAGTTGGCAAGCCATTATATCACATGCAAGATGTGTTCTTAAGGATCCAACCTGTCTCTTATACAATCTGGATTTGTATCAGAATGGGTTCTAAATATGAATATGTCAGAAGGAAAGCAGCAAAGATTGTAATAGCTTTGGTGTCACAAACTTGTAAATATTGACAGTTTATACATCAATACAAAATTCACTCTTACTTTAAAAAAATAATTCTAGTTGGTAATGATTCCTTAATTGGAGGAAAATTAGATAATAATTAATTAGATTTAGGAAAATAATTCCTTAGGTGCAGGAAAATTAGATAATAATTATTGATTTAGGAACACATGATTTGGGGCGGCCAACCTTTAAGCTTAATTTGTGGGTTTAACATTAAATACCGCAATTGTGTGTTAGTCCGAGACCGAACAATTATTAGATTAGGACAAGTGGTAGTCGGTCCAAGATGCCGTTCACTTTAATTGTTTCATAGAATTTCATATTCTGTGATTGACTCTAAGTCAACTGCTGGGCCAAGGGGTTGTTTATTTTTGGGAATTGGCCTATAATTTGACCCACTATTTGGCAACCGATTAGAATGATACTCATGGTAAAGAGAATATTTTACTAACCCGGACCATCTTCTCTCTTATTAGTGCGTAGTTGCTTAGTTGTTAATTGCTTTCTTAGTTTGTTTTTAGTACTAGTAATTATCATTTTCAACCTTTTGATTGTTTAAATAATACAATTATCTCAAAAGTCTAGTAGTTATCATCGAAAATCCTCGTGACACAGTACCCCTTACCACTTACTACATATCTATCTCGTATACTTGCAAGTGCGTGGATTGTAGTGTAGTGCTCGATGGAGTTTTCTTTTATTGCTTGAGTGTTTGATATTTGTGAACCATCCATTAGTCTACACCATGGCACTGACCTGTGTTGGCATAGCGATGACATGTCGATGACATAGTCTAGAGCGTGTCACGGATCCAAAATGGGTTAGGATTGGGATCAGACATGTAACACTCCGGTCCTGAACTGACCCAATAACTTTTAGGTGGAAACAACAAACTCAAAATATTTAAACTAAATTATTAGTATGCATGACCTAAGGTATAATATACAATACAAATATTTTCTTCTCGATCTAACGTGGGATAGCGAATCGTCACATTCACCCTTCCTTAAGGCCTTACATCCTCGTAGGGCTCACACCAAACCACACTCAATTGTGCAGGATTCTAGAGATGGCTTGTACAGGTTCTAGAAGTAACTCCCACCCTTAAGTTGATGTAGCACTTAGTCACATACAGCACTTGGCTCCTGCATTCCCATGTATAGCCACAACCTAATACTACTGGCCGAATTTCACCCCATATAGAGACCGCACGAAATTCACTCCGGTACCAACTGTAACATCCATGGTCTTAGGCTGATCCAATAATTTTTTAGTGGAACAACAAGATGAAAATATATTGAACCAAATTTTTAGTAGTCCATGACCCTAGGTATTATGTAAAATACAAATCTTTTCTCCCAATCCATTGTGGGATAGCGGATCATCACAAGATGCGCTTTCTGGTGTGTGAACTGCATGTACGGTTGCCTAAGAACCTCGACGCGTGTGTTCACGCACGGCTGGTGGCACACATTTTGCCAGAGTTGAAGATTCAGGGAGAGCGTGGGGATGCACATTAGCTCTGATTGGGGTGATTTTGCTGCGTTCGAATCATCTAGCTCTCTAGTTTCTGATTCAAATGTTTGTTTGATGACAAATCTGACAATGGCATGTGTCACGCCCCAAAAACGGGACCGTAACACACCGCGCTAATGGCACACCGGTCCAAAGCGCAAGGCACAAACGAACAGAGCAACAAACTTAACCGCAATGTAATAGAACCATCAAACCATTTCTTAACTATAAAACCGAATAAGTTCATTTTTACACAAAAATACGAATTACAAAATTCCTTCTTAGTACAAAAGATGCTACAACAAAAACAAAGTTCATCAATACAAAACCTATCTAATACACTACCCCTCTCCAAACAAAAGAGAAGCTTGGAAGATTATCCGCAGATTCCTCAAACATTACATCAACAAACGAAGAATGAGAAGAGGTGGAGCTGCAAACTACAAACGACTGTCAAAAACGAGCACCTAATTAGCTGAAAAATTATAAATCACGTGGGGTGAGCATAACTAGCTCAGTGGATATCATAAAAGCTCTTCAAATGGGGCCAAGCATTTCGATAAAAAGAAAACATAAAGATAATAACATTTTAAAATAACCATAGTCATGAAAATTTCTCAAATCTCTTCATGCCATTTAAATGTCATTAAACTGATTGTCATAAGTTAGATTCTGATGGGAGAACATGCCATTTAAACGTCAGGCATGTCCACGCCATAGCCAAAAAGATCCAATCATTTCAAAACATAGTATGCTAAAGCATGAGCGAATAAATCCAAGTACGCTTTCAAATCCGAATATAATAAAATAGCATGAGTATCTTTTAGGCTTTATGACTAAAAATAATATGAAAAACATTTTACATGACTATGGTTATTTATTAATAATATTATCCCATCACAAGACCCCGCAGTCAATTAGTTCAAAACATTCACAGCAGTCACCATGGCGTCCCATGGATGACTATAGATTAAACCGGTTCTCCACAAATCAAACATTTCCAAACACATCCAAAATTATATACCTAGGTCACCTATGAGCCAAAACAGTTATAAAATGCTTTCACATCAAAAGAGTTTGCAAACATATCATTTGATTAACATAAAATAGCTTGGTCCCGATTTCATATGTAATAGTTCCAAAACTTGATAAAAGTGCAGTTCCAAACATCATACACATTTTAAAATCCATCCAAACATATTTCAAAAGTCGTTAAACAAAATACAAGTGGAAGAGGGTCTATGTTACCCACCTATGAAAGCAAAACTGTACAATGATCACTGAACGCGATCGCCGGCGGTAGGTGGCGTTGTGAAACCCAGTATTTTAATAGCCTTGTTCTTTGATTTTAACTGGTTTAAAATGTTTTTCATATTATTTTTAGTCATAAAGTACTTCAACTTATTCGTTCTTCAATTCGGCAAATTTTTCGATTTACGCGATTTCGATCGGGTAAAAGGGTCAAAAATTAGACAAACAATGTAATTAGTGCATTGTGGTGTGTGAGTGTTGTTTGATGACTGATTTATAATGTTAATTTAGTAGCAAAAATTAGTTTTTGGGTCAAATAGTCAACTTGGAGACTATTTGGTCAATGGGGTACTATTTGGTCAACCTTGGAATTTCTTTTTAAGTCTTCTTCTTGTTTTTTTACATAATACCTAGGGCTGTCTCTTATACACATCTAAGCATTCATAGCATAACACTCTTGGATTTCAAGTAGAAATCACTTGGAAGGTAAGATTTTATGTATTTTAGCATTTATGGCTTATGGGCTTTATGATTCAAGCTTTAATTTCAAGTTTTGTAGGATTCTTAGGGCTGAAAATAAACCCTCTTTGCAGCCTTATATATGTTGATTTATGTATGTTATGGGTTGTTCTTAGTGTTTTGGAGGTTGGGAAGTGATTGGGGTTGATTTTTAACAACTTTCCATGGTTAGATTACAAATTTTAAGATTATGAGTTAGGGTTTTGATCTTCCATATGTGGCCTAGAGTGTTATGCTATGAATGCTTATGTCTATGCACATAATGATGTTTTAAGAGTGTTTTAAGATTAGTTTGGATAGGAATTGAGACTTGAAACCAAGTGGAATTGATTTCCCTTCATTTTGTAAGTAAGCGGAAGTTTGGCGCAACTAGGATAATTTGGATAATTGGTTATGTTTAAAGGGTCTTTAATGATCTTTTGATGGTTTTAGGTGTTTTCCATTGTTGTGGAATGCCTATTGATATAGTCCCGGCTATTGCTCCGGTGAATCTTTCCGTTTATGGATTTTGTTGGTTGAATATGTTGTTTTGAATTGGGTTGTAACCAAGGTCCCTTGAATACCTTGGAAATGGATTTTGTTGGTTGGTTGTATATGTTTTTTTGAGTTGGGTTATGACCAAGGTCCCTTGAATACCTTGGAATTGGATTTTGTTGGCAGGGAGGATAACCTACTTATAGCCTAGGGAGAGGCGAAGTTTTTCGGTTTTGTTCTGGAAAACTGAGCTTATTATCTCCTAATCTAGCTGTAATATGAATTTGAGGGATTAACTAAGTGTTTTATACTGGGGTTTACAGCTTCTCAGAGATGTGTATAATTTGTGAAAAGGTAATTTTTGACCAAAGAGCTTTTGGTGTCGTTTTCTATCGTTTCGCGTCGTTTTCGCTTCCCTAGTCATTCTTTAACTTCTACATCTTTTCTAAGAGTCCTCTTATATCTGTTTTAGGTACCACGCCACCTACCGCTGGCGATCGCATTCAGTGATCTTTTGTGCAGTTTTTGCTTTGATAGGTGGGTAACATAGATTCTCTTCCAGTAATGCAAACATTTAACTGACACATCAAATATGTTTATACCTATTTTAAAATGTGTATGATGTTTGGAACTGCACTTTTACAATGTTTTGGAATTATTACATATGAAATCGGGACCAAGCTATTTTATGTTAATCAAATGATATGTTTGAGAAGTCTTTAAGATATGAAAGCATTAAACAAGTCATTTTGGCTCATAGGTGACCTAGGTATATAATTTTGGATGTGTTTGGAAATGTTTGATTTGTGGAGAACCGGTTCTATAGTCATCCATGGGACGCCATGGTGACTTCTGTGAATGTTATGAACTAATTGATACGGGGTCTTGTGATGGGATAACTTGACCTCCCGGTCAGACTAGTACATGTGGTTGATTACTACATAAAATAGCTTGAAAGTCATACCATTGAGCCTAAAAGATACTCATGCTATTTTATTAAATTCCGGATTGAAACTATACTTGGATTTGTTAGCTATGCTTTAGCATACTATGTTTTGAAATGATTTGATCTGTTTGGCTATGTTTTGGACATACCTTTGAGCCTAAAAGATACTCATGCTATTTTATTAAATTCCGGATTGAAACTATACTTGGATTTGTTAGCTATGCTTTAGCATACTATGTTTTGAAATGATTTGATCTGTTTGGCTATGTTTTGGACATACTGTTGAGCCTAAAAGATACTCATGCTATTTTATTAAATTTCGGATAGAAACTATACTTGGATTTGTTCGCTATGCTTTAGCATACTATGTTTTGAAATGATTGGATCTTTTTGACTATGTTTTGGACATGCCTGACGTTTAAATGGCATGAGACATTTTAGAAACTTATTCATGACTATGATTTTCGCAAATGTTATTATAATTATGTTTTCTTTTTATCGAAATGCTTGGCCCCATTTGAAGAGCTTTTATGATATCCACCGAGCTAGTTATGCTCACCCCACGTGACTTATAATTTTTCAGATTAGGTGCTCGTCTTTGACTCTCCACCGCGTTAGCAGCTTTTAGATTTTCTCCAGATTCCACAT
Source organism: Cinchona pubescens (assembly GCA_025175665.1). Lineage (NCBI taxonomy): Eukaryota > Viridiplantae > Streptophyta > Magnoliopsida > Gentianales > Rubiaceae > Cinchona > Cinchona pubescens. The sequence continues at coordinate 1,649,110 of JANKKI010000152.1, forward strand.
TACTGGTAGGACTCTGCGGATAATCTTCCAAGCTTCTCTTTTGTTTGGAGAGGGGTAGTGTATTAGATAAGTTTTGTATTGATGAACTTTGTTTTTTTGATGTAGCATCTTTTGTACTAAGAAGGAATTTTGTAATTCGTTTTTTTGTGTAAAATGAAATATCCAGTTCGGTTTTATAGTTAAGAAATGGCTTGATGGTTCTATTACATTACGGTTAGATTTGTTGCTCTGTTCGTTTGTGCCTTGCGCTTTGGTCCGTTTTCGCTTAGCCCTAGTCCTTCTTTCCCTTCTACATCTCTTCTAAGAGTCCTAGATATATCTGATTTAGGTACCACGCCTTCAATTAAAGATCTGCTTGGAAGTTATCCGCAGATGACTCTTAACGTAACGACGCGAAACGTATAGAAAACAACACCAACAGCTCTTTAGAAAAATGACCTTTTCACACCAGTCTGACCAACTTCGACAAGCTAAAAAGAGAGTCAAAAACTTAGTTAATCCCTCAAATTCGTATTACAGCTAGATTAGGAGATAATAAGCTCAGTTTTCCAGAAAAATCGAAAAACTTCGCCTCTCCCTAGGCTATAATAAGGCTATCCTCCCTGCCAATAAAATCCAATTCCAAGGTATTCAAGGGACCTTGGTTACAACCCAACTCAAAACAACATATTCAACCACGACCAACAAAATCCATTTCCAAGGTATTCAAGGGACCTTGGTTACAACCCAACTCAAAACAACATATTCAACCAACAAAATCCATAAACGGAAAGATTCACCGGAGAAATAGCCGGGACTATATCAATAGGCATTCCACAACAATGGAAAACACCTAAAACCATCAAAAGATCATTAAAGACCCTTTAAACATAACCAATTATCCAAATTATCCTAGTTGCGCCAAACTTCCGCTTACTTACAAAATGAAGGGAAATCAATTCCACTTGGTTTCAAGTCTCAATTCCTATCCAAACTAATCTTAAAACACTCTTAAAACATCATTATGTGCATAGACATAAGCATTCATAGCATAACACTCTAGGCCACATATGGAAGACAAAACCCTAACTCATAATCTTAAAATTTGTAATCTAACCATGGAAAGTTGTTAAAAATCAACCCCAATCACTTCCCAACCTCCAAAACACTAAGAACAACCCATAACATACATAAATCAACACTGTATATAAGGCTGCAAAGAGGGTTTATTTTCAGCCCTAAGAATCCTACAAAACTTGAAATTAAAGCTTGAATCATAAAGCCCATAAGCTATAAATGCTAAAATACATAAAATCTTACCTTCCAAGTGATTCCTACTTGAAATCCAAGAAAATTTTTGGGGGAAAAATGGAGAAGAGAGTTTTGTTTTAGAAGAAAATGGAGAAGAAATAACAAGAAGAAGACTTAAAAAGAATTCCAAAGTTGACTCAAAGAGTACCCATTGACCAAATTATCTCCAAGTAGCAAAAAATAAGTTTTTGAGTTAAATAGATGCTACTAAATTAACATTATAAATCAGCCATCTTACAACACTCACACACCACAATGCACTAATTACACTTAATACAACTTTTGACCCGTTTACCCGCCGGTACCCAAATCGCGTAAATCGAAAAATTTGCCGAATTGAAAAACGAATAAGTTGAAGTACCTTATGACTAAAAATAATATGAAAAACATTTGGAGGATAAACCAATTAAAATCAAAGAACAAGGCTATTAAAATACTGGGTTTCACATTCTACCCCCCTTAAACAAAGTTTCGTCCTCGAAACTTACGAAATCACGAAGCAAACAAAGCTGGATACTTCGATCTCACGAGGCTCTCAAGCTCCGAGGTAGCTTCTCGCTCAGAATGATTAGACCATAAAACCTTCACGTAGGGGATAACTTTATTCCTCAATGTCTTATCTTGTCGATCCAAGATCTTCTCCGGAACCTCCTCGTATGTCGTGTCCTCCCTATCTACTAAAGGTTCATGGCTCAACACATGAGAGGGATCGTGGATATAACTGTCTAGGCTTTTGAGACATGGACATCTAGATGTATTATGAACTCTAGACAACTCCGGAGGCAAAGCCAATTGGTATGCCAAATCACCAACCTTGTTCAACACCTCATAGGGGCCTATATAGCGTGGACTCAACTTTCCACCTTTCCCAAATCTAGCTACCCCTTTAGTCGGCGATACTTTCACAAACACTTTATCCCCAACCGCAAACTCCATTGGCTTTCTCTTGCGATCCGCCCAGCTCTTCTGACGATCTTGAGCCGCTTTCAAATTCTGGCGAACAATATCAATTTTATCAGTTATTGAATCTGAATAGCATCTGGGCCCTCCAAGGCTCTCGCCAACTTCATCCCAATGTAAAGGTGATCTACACTTAGATGGTTAAAGCCTCAAATGGTGGGGACCCCGGATGTCGCTTTGTGATAGCCGTTATTATACGAGAATTCCATAAGCATCACATGCTCATCCCAGCTTCCCTGAAGTCTATGGCACAAGCTCTCAACATATCCTCCAATGTCCGAATAGTACGCTCGATTGGCCATCCTGTCTGAGGATGATAAGCGAGACTAAGACTCAAAGTTGTGCCACAAGCTCTCGGTAGGTTGTCCGAACCGGATACAAACCTGGGATCGCGATCAGAAATAATGCTCTTAGGCACACCGTGCAAACGGACAATCTCCTGATCATATAACTTCGCCTAGATGTAGTTTGTAGCTATCTCTCTTTTCATTCCAAGCCACCAAAATCTCATTTTCAAGTCCCTATACATCTTCGTACCCCCAGGATGAATAGATAAGCGCAAAGAGTGAGCTTCTTTCATCAGTTCTCTTTTCAATTCGGAGTCGTTCGGCACACATAAACGTCTGTCTCGCCACAAGCTACCATCAGCTCTAACCTGAAACTCTGAGGTCTCACCATTCTGTACTTTCAACATTACTTTACGTAGCTCAGGATCATCTAACTGGGCCACCTTAAGTGGCGATCTACCAGTGTAGATTGAACAACCAATGCTGCCAAAGTCTGCTCAGACTCAACAACCTCCAAATTCAAAGCCTCAAACTGACAAATCAAAAGAGCCATACTAGGGCCAGCTGATTTACGACTCAGAGTTTCGGCAGACCTTATTAGCTTTACGAGGATGATAGCTAATTGTCAGGTCATAGTCCTTCAATAGCTCAAGCCAACGCCTTTGCCTCATATTAAGCTCTTTTTGAGTGAAGAGGTACTTCAGACTTTGATGATCAGTGAACACTTCACACTGCTCTTATCCATAGATGTGTATATGAGACAGGGCCTTGAGAGCAAACACTATCGCAGCTAACTCTGTGTATGAGTAGGATAATTCTGCTCGAACGTCTTAAGAGACCTCGATGAATAAGCTATCACCTTATCACCTTGCATCTGTATACACAACCCAGACCACTCTGAGAAGCATCACTATAAACCACAAATCCGTCAGCACCTCCTCCTCCGACTGGACCGCCACTGGAGTCACCAGGCTGAAAAAAAAAACCCTCTTTGCAGCCTTAAGATGTGTCTTCTTGGAATCTACAGAAACCCCTTCCTCTGGCTTCGGAGTGTTGCATTTTTGGGTCATGTGGTGTCAGAGCTGTCTCTTATACACATCTAGATGTGTATAAGAGACAGGCAGGACCCTCAAAACTGCTCGCAAATGCTCAGCATGAGCCTCTCAGTTTTGAGTTTGTTGAGGAAAGAGCAGTTGTATTGTAAGCTTAGCAAATGCGAGTTTTGTCTCTCGGACACATCTATTCATTTTTGGGTCATGTGGTGTCAGAGCTGTCTCTTATACACATCTAGATGTGTATAAGAGACAGGCGGATAAGACAGGTATTAGATAGGTTTTGTATTGATGAACTTTGTTTTTGTTGTAGCATCTTTTGTACTGTAGAAGGACCTTTACATCTGTCTCTTATTTTTGTCTAATAAATGAACTTCTTCAGGATTGTATAGAGTTCTTGAAGCTGCTCCTTCAACTCCTTTAGCTCCGCAGGTGCCATACGGTATAAGGCCTTTAAAATTGGTGCCACCCCTGGCTCTAAGCAAATCTCAAAATCGACAACCCACGACGGAGGTAAACCTGGCAGCTCATTGGGAAACACGTCCGGAAACTCTCTAACCACTAGGATATCCTCAATGCCTGGCTCTACTTTATCAGAGTCTATCACATAAGCCAAATAGCTCTCACAACCCCTATCTAAGAGGCCTTAAACGCCTTCACTACTGATATAATCGGAATCCTACTCTTGGGCTTCTTTTCATTCCCACAAAAAATCACCATATCTAAACCAGGCAGTTGAAACATCACATACCTCTCTTTGTGATCAATCGTCGCACCAGTAGTGATACCCAAAATTAAATCAAAGTCGGTTATCGGTAACTGGCTTAAGGTCAGCCTCAAACTTTCAGGCATCAGGAAAACTCTAACCGACAACCTTCCAAAACAAACCTAGACTCCATAACCTTCCTATTCGGGGTCCCCACTCTATAAGGATTCTCTAACCATCTAGGTTTATCGGACAGACATCTAAGAAAACATCTAGCTACAAATGAATGGGATGCCCCACAATCAAATAAAGCATAAGCAGGTATGGAATTCACTAAGATCGTGCCTGCGTTCACTGAATCGGTCTGATCGGCTCGCATCGACTCAACGCATGCACCTCGCCCGAGTCCTCCGCCTCTTGTCCTTGTCCGTTTGCACCCTGCACTCCAAGAGTCTGCCCTCGATTTGGTGCGACCTTAGATGTGTCTCTGATCAAATGGCCGCGACTAGTCACACTTAAAGCAAGCTCCAGTCCTCCAATAACACTTCCCAGAGTGTAGTCGACCACAAGACCGGTATGGTGGCGACATGCTCTGTCTCTTATACACATCTGATTTGTATAAGAGACAGTCCCCAGACTTATGAGGAGATGTATAATCTAGACTGGATCCTCTTAGATTCAGTGACGAGGCGTGACCACGACTCCTACTCCCAGCTTGGAGGTGCTAAAGTCCCTGTCCTAGCCGACTGTATAAGCGACAGACTGAGGCTGAGACTGAAATGGTCGGCTAGTCTGGCCGGTCTGTGCTGGCGCAGAGCTCTGACCCCTCTGAAAGGTATCCGATCTCTCCTCACGCCTCGCTCTGAATCTAGCTGGATGGCTGTTATAGAGCTGGAATTAAGTATGGGGACGATGTATCAGCTCTAGATCCAGCCTAAGAGTTCAGGGCTTGTATGTTCATACTTTGTCTTAGTGCACGCCGCATACGGGAACATACTCCCAAGCCTCTCTGGAATGCATCGCACCACGGACTGATCTCGCTGCTCCAGCCGATAAAACTCGTCCATCTTCTGAGCTCTGATGGACGGGGGAAAGTAATGAGCTAGAAACTACTCCCGGAATATCTCCCAAGTCACAGGCTATCTCGGTGTGGGCAACGTAGCCTCAACGGTTCGCCACCACTTGGCCGCCTCGGCAACCAAGAAAGGAATAGCCAAAGATGTCCGTGACTCCACCGAATCTGAAATAACTCAAAATCCTCTCTATCTCGCCCATCCATGACTCCGCCTTGCGGATCCGAGCCCCATCAAACGTAGGTAGCCCGGCTTTCTTGAGCGTCAAACAGGGATGGAATGTCGGCACGCGGTGGTGGAGGTGGTGGAGCAACGGGAGGTCGCTCGCGCCCAACCTGCCGAATAACTGTGCTACAACCGCCGCAATGGCGCCATAGAGCAGTGTGAAGTGTTCACTGATCATGGAGAGCAGTGTGAAGTGTTCACTGATCACTCAAAGTACTGAAGTACTTGGGGATCACTGTCTAGCTTATACACATCAAAGGCGAATCAAGAGCAAAGAATAACTCTTTAAGAATCAACAAAAGAGGTACAACAAAGATAACATAAGCAAGGACCTCTCAAAAACCCCCCAAAACAAGTCAATCAATAACTCCAGGTCAAAGAATTCCACAAATCCTGTAATGTCGCGAGCAAAACAGAATCTTATATAATTCTAAACCCGAGCACATCGATTTAAACCTCAAAAGACTCATCAAATACCTATTACTGGACTTAGGATTCAAACCTACGCTCTGATACCACTAAATGTCACGCCCCAAAAACGGAACCGAAACACGCCGCGCTAATGACACACCGGTCCAAAGCGCAAGGCACAAACGAACAGAGCAACAAACTTAACCGCAATGTAATAGAACCATCAAACCATTTCTTAACTATAAAACCGAATAAGTTCATTTTTACACAAAAATACGAATTACAAAATTCCTTCTTAGTACAAAAGATGCTACAACAAAAACAAAGTTCATCAATACAAAACCTATCTAATACACTACGTGTTTGTTCAGTCTCATGCCATTTAAATGTCAATAAACCATAATCATAAGTAGTTTCTAAAATGTCTCATGCCATTTAAACGTCAGGCATGTCCAAAACATAGCCAAAAAGATCCAATCATTTCAAAACATAGTATTCTATAGTCATCCATGGGACGCCATGGTGACTGCTGTGAATGTTTTGAACTAATTGACTGCGGGGTCTTGTGATGGGATAACTTGACCTCCCGGTCAGACTAGTCGAAGGTATGACCTACAGTACTAGTCAGATCTAGTAATCTACCACACCTACTAGTCTGACCGGGAGGTCAAGTTATCCCATCACAAGACCCCGCAGTCAATTAGTTCAAAACATTCACAGCAGTCACCATGGCGTCCCATGGATGACTATAGAACCGGTTCTCCACAAATCAAACATTTCCAAACACATCCAAAATTATATACCTAGGTCACCTATGAGCCAAAACAGTTATAAAATGCTTTCACATCAAAAGAGTTTGCAAACATATCATTTGATTAACATAAAATAGCTTGGTCCCGATTGATATCATATGTAATAGTTCCAAAACTTGATAAAAGTGCAGTTCCAAACATCATACACATTTTAAAATCCATCCAAACATATTTCAAAAGTGGTTAAACAAAATACAAGTGGAAGAGGGTGTATGTTACCCATGTTATCAAATCAAATGCTGTGTATAATGATCAGATGTGTATAAGAACAGGGCGATCGCACGGCGGTAGGTGGCGTGGTACCTAAAACAGATATAAGAGGACTCTTATTAAGAGATGTAGAATCTTAAAGAATGACTAGGGAAGCGAAAACGACGCGAAACGATAGAAAACAACACCAACAGCTCTTTGGTCAAAAATGACCTTTTCACAATTTCTGACCAACTTCGACAAGCTAAAACCCTAGTCAAAACACTTAGTTAATCCCTCAAATTCGTATTACAGCTAGATTAGGAGATAATTTGGAGTTTCCGGACTATATCAATAGCATTCCACAACAATGGAAAACACCTAAAACCATCAAAAGATCATTAAAGACCCTTTAAACATAACCAATTATCCAAATTATCCTAGTTGCGCCAAACTTCCGCTTACTTACAAAATGAAGGGAAATCAATTCCACTTGGTTTCAAGTCTCAATTCCTATCCAAACTAATCTTAAAACACTCTTAAAACATCATTATGTGCATAGACATAAGCATTCATAGCATAACACTCTAGGCCACATATGGAAGACAAAACCCTAACTCATAATCTTAAAATTTGTAATCTAACCATGGAAAGTTGTTAAAAATCAACCCCAATCACTTCCCAACCTCCAATGGAACACTAAGAACAACCCATAACATACATAAATCAACATATATAAGGCTGCAAAGAGGGTTTATTTTCAGCCCTAAGAATCCTACAAAACTTGAAATTAAAGCTTGAATCATAAAGCCCATAAGCTATAAATGCTAAAATACATAAAATCTTACCTTCCAAGTGATTCCTACTTGAAATCCAAGAAAATTTTTGGGGGAAAAATGGAGAAGAGAGTTCGGCCAGCAGCTAGAAGAAAATGGAGAAGAAATAACAAGAAGAAGACTTGTATAAGAATTCCAAAGTTGACTCAAATAGTACCTATTGACCAAATAGCCTCCAATTTGACTATTTTACCCAAGTATCTAATTTTTTGCACTCAAATTATTACGATTATGAGTTCTTCTATTTCTAGACTGTGTAAGACACTGCTCTTATACACATCTAATGTGTATTTTGACAGGTTTACCCGTTTGTACAATTGCGCTTGAAAATCGAAAAATTTGCCGAATTGAAAAACGAATAAGTTGAAGCTACCTTATGACTAAAAATAATATGAAAAACATTTTAAACCAATTAAAATCAAAGAATAAGGCTATTAAAATACTGGGTTTCACAGCATGCCTTGTGAAGGTAAGATCTGTTGTGTCGATAACGGATGATTTGTCAGAACCCAAGGTAGGCTCTAATAACATAATAAATGGAATGAATTAAATTGTATCAAGTTGTATATTTTCAAGCGCAATAATTGAGTTTATATATAGGATAAAAATAACTACACGTATAGATCTTTGATAACTATAAGTAAAATAAACACGTAGAAACAAATATATATATATATATATAATCTCTGTGTGTGTGTGTCAATAATTTTGACACTTTAACAAAAGGTTTAGGCACTCCATAATAAGTCTTATTTAATCAATTTGGCAAAAACATGCTTGAGTTAGATTATTTAATAATTCCAAATCATATTTACCCCAATATATATAGATATATATATATATATTAATTACACACCAAATTAAAGAAGTCAATTACTTTAACCAAATTAAACAACTAACAACAATGGATTATACATGAAGGCCCCAATTTCCATTTTTTTCTACCAAGATGTCACCTTTTTGGCGAAGTCTTTGATGACAAAAAATGAACTTGAAGCCTCACATGCGTGCATGTGCACACATGATGGGTTTGACTCTTGATTGTTTCATGCTCACAAGAAGATGAGAGGTAACATAATACCCAGATCATAAAAATTTTAACTACATTATGTTATAATTTAGATACTAATCAACTTAATTTTAATAGACATAAACTTAAATTTACATTATTAAACAAATAAAGTTTTCCATGTTGTCTCATTAGAGGAAAAAGAAAGTTTGAACAATAGAGTACAAGTGACAAAATTAGATACATATTATTAAAATTTATAATTTGTTAATCTGTAAAATCTTAAAAATAATAAATTACAAAATCTGATACAATGATAAAGCTCAATTTTATAAGAGATAATATTTAAAAAATAAATAGAGTAAACTGTTCTAAATTATGATGTTTCTAATAGATAGACATCTAGATGGTCTTTAATGTCTCTTATACTATCTAGATTGTGTATAAGAGATGATATAGGATGCCAAAAAAAGGTGTAGGACTTTATACCAATTTAACACTGAAAAAAAGAATTTAAAAATCAACTTGTAAAGATAAGGTGAACCTTCTTATTTTGATGAGTTTCAATTTTCAAAATAGTTAATAGATTATGTAAGTATTTGAAACTAAGGAATTAGGGGAAAATAAGACAAGAAAAAATAAATGACAAAATGTAGGGAAACATATTTTCTGCATACAAAAAAATTAAGGGGATTTAGTGCATGGATATTTTTGTCAGATTAGTTAAAAATGTCTAACGTAAGTATCCAATGTGTTTATTAAATTTTCAAAATTATTGATCTATACATATAGTCATGCCCCGCTCCCAGGACCCAGGAGTCCTGTGATCGCTGTGCCCTAACCTATGCCTAAGGACACAAGGCTCAAAATGACTTCCAATCCTTGATTCAAACCCCTTAATCGAATCTATGATTATGACCTGCAAAAATATTAATATTGTGAGGTGAGCGACAAATTCCTCAGCAAGTAGCTAACACCACCTTTGCTGGTCCAAACAAGTTTTATACATACATATTTTACAAAAATTTAACACACAGTCATACAAAAGTTTTTCAAAAGGTTTTTATTCGACATCAAAGCAAAATCTCATTTCACATAATCACATCGCAATGCTTGGCCCCATTTGAAGAGCTTTTATGATATCCACTGAGCTAGTTATGCTCACCCCACGTGATTTATAATTTTTCAGATTAGGTGCTCATTTTTGACTCTATGTGAAATGAGAGACAGCTCTGATGTCGATTGCTATGTCGAATAAAAACCTTTTGAAAAACTTTTGTATGACTGTCCTTAAGCATCTCTTTTGTTTGGAGAGGGGTAGTGTATTAGATAGGTTTTGTATTGATGAACTTTGTTTTTGTTGTAGCATCTTTTGTACTAAGAAGGAATTTTGTAATTCGTATCCAATTTTTGTGTAAAATGAAATATTCGGTTTTATAGTTAAGAAATGGTTTGATGGTTCTATTACATTGCGGTTAAGTTTGTTGCTCTGTTCGTTTGTGCCTTGCGCTTTGGGCCGGTGTACCATTAGCGCGGCATGTTACGGTCCCGTTTTTGGGGCGTGACATTAAGTGGTATCAGAGCATAGGTTTGAATCCTAAGTCTAGTAATAGGTATTCGATGAGTCTTTCGAGGTTTAAATCGATGTGCTCGGGCTTAGAATTATATAAGATTCTATTTTGCTGTGAAGACATTACAGGATCTGTGGAATTCTTTGACCTGGAGTTATGTATGATTGACTTGTTTTGGGAGGGGTTTTGAGAGGTCCTTGCTTATGTAATCTTTGTTGTACCTCTTTTGTTGAATCTTGAAGAGTTATTCTTTGCTCATGATTCCGTCTTTGACTCTTATCAGCTAGTATGCCGCCTAGGACGCATTTTGGTTCTAGAGGTCGCGGTAGAGGCTCGGCACAGACCCTCACTGGGAGCTTCCGGCGGTGGGGATCCGCCGCAGAGATCCCCGTAGTCGAGTCGCTTGAGAGAGTGTTACTAGGCTCGCGGTCCACCCTAGGACGAGGCAGGCCGTCACCTCCTCCTCCGACTGGACCGCCAGTGGTTGATTATGGCGCCATTGCGGCGGTTGTGGCACAGGTTATTCGACAGTTGGACACTGAGCGACTTCTCGATGCTCCACCATCTCCACCACTGCGTACCAACATTCCATCCCTGTTTCAGATGCTCAAGAAGGCCGGGCTACCTACGTTTGATGGGGCTCCGGATCCGCTTAAGGCGGAGTCATGGATGGGCGAGATAGAGAGGGATTTTGAGTTATTTCAGATTTCGGTGGAGTCACGGACATCTTTGGCTATTCCTTTCTTGGTTGCTGAGGCGGCCAAGTGGTGGCAGACCGTTGAGGCTACGTTGCCCACACCTAGACAGCCTGTGACTTAGGAGATATTCCGGGAGTAGTTTCTAGCTCATTACGCCGCCGCCATGCCGGTCAAATTGTGGTCGACTACACTCTGGGGAGTGTTATTGGAGGACTGGAGCTTGCTTTAATTGTGGCGAGCGCGGCCATCAGAGATTGTCCTAAGGTCGCACCAAATCGAGGGCAGACTAGTGGAGTGCAGGGTGGTCCGCCTGAGGACAAGAGGCGGAGGACTCAGGCGAGGGTGCATGCGTTGAGTCAGCAGCAGGCCGATCAGACCGATTCAGTAGTTGCAGGCACTATCTTAGTGAATTCCATACCTGCTTATGCTTTATTTGATTGTGGGGCATCACATTCATTTGTAGCTAGATGTTTTCTTAGATGTCTGTCCTATAAACCTAGATGGTTAGAGGATCCTTATAGAGTGGGGACCCCGGACGGAAAGGTTATGGAGTCTAGGTTTGTTTTGGAAGGTTGTCGGTTAGAGTTTTGTGATAGGAAGTTTGAGGTGACCTTATTCGATTACGATGACCGACTTTGATTTAATTTTGGGTATGGATTGGTTGGCGGCTAATGGTGCGAATGCCTGACTCTACTTTATCCGAGTCTATCACATAAGCCAAATAGCTCTCATCCAGATCCTGTCTCTTATACACATCTAGATGTTAGGCACAAGAGACAGCCCTTCACAAACAAGTCATCAATCCGTGGCAAAGGGACATTCGTCCAAGTTACCCTATTAAGCTCACCGGTCTTATTTGTTCGGAAGAAATATGGTAGTTTGAGACTTTGCATTGACTACCGTGAGCTTAATAGGGTAACTGTGAAGAATAAATATAGCCCTTTGCCACGGATTGATGACTTGTTTGATCAGCTTAAGGGCGGGGTACTTCTACCCCTGTTGATTTATGGTCCGGATATTATCAATTGAGGGTGAAGGAAGAGGATGTACCTAAGACAGCTTTTCGGACTCGCTATGGCCACTACGAGTTCTTGGTTATCTTATTTTGGTTTAACTAACGAGCAGCCTTTATGGAGTTGATGAATAGGGTGTTCAAGGACTATCTTGATGTATGTGTAGTGGTCTTCATCGATGATATCCTGGTTTACACTTAGTCCAAGAGGCTCATGCCGAGCATTTGCGAGCGCTTTGAGTTTGTTGAGGAAAGAGCGCTTGTATGGTAAGCTTAGCAAATGCGAGTTTTGGCTTCGAGTGTTGCATTTTTGGGTCATGTGGTGTCGAGGAAGGGGTTTCGTAGATGTGTATAAGAGACAGCAACAATCCATACCCCAAAACCACTACAATGAACTCTATTACAACATTAGAGCAACAACCTATACGAATTACAAACCCCCCAAAACAGTCAATCAATAACTTAAGGTCAAAGAATTCCACAGATCCTGTAACTGTCTCTAGTTATACACATCTAGATGTGTATAAGAGACAGGTGGTAACCCATGTACAAAATCCATAGTAATATAAATCACCGGCCCTAGTATGGCTCTTTTGATTTGTCATTGAGGCTTTGAATTTGGAGGTTATTGAGTCTCAGACTTTGGCAGATTGGTTGTTCAATCTACACCGGTGGATCACATTAAGGTGTCCCAGTTAGATGATCCCGAGCTACGGAAAGTAATGTTGAAAGTACGAATGGTGAGACCTCAGAGTTTCAGGTTAGAGCTGAAAGGTATCTTGTGGCGAGACAGACGTTTATGTGTGCCGAACGACTCCGAATTGAAAAGAGAACTGATGAAAGAAGCTCACTCTTCGCGCTTATCTATTCATGTGTATAAGGTACGAAGATGTGTACCTCGCCTAGTGAAAATGAGATCTTGGTGGCTTGGAATGAAAAGATGGCATAGCTGAGTTTGTGGCGAGATGTTTGGTGTTTCAGCAGGTTAAGGCTGAACACCAAATGCCCAGCGGTTTACTACGATCATTGGAGATACCAAAGTGGAAATGGGAGCATATTACTATGGATTTTGTACATGGAGATGGCCAATCTGAGCGTACTATAACAGACATTGGAGGATATGTTGAGAGCTTGTGCCATAGACTTCCAGGGAAGCTGGGATGAGCATGTGATGCTTATGGAATTCTTGTATAATAAGAAAGCTAATCACAATAACATCGGTATGGCACCATTTGAGGCTTTGTACGGTCGTAAGTGTAGATCACCTTTACATTAGGATGAAGTTGGTGAGAGATCCTTGGAGGGCCCAGATTTGATTCAAGCAATACATCCCCTCTCATGTGTTGAGCCATGAACCTTTAGTAGATCGGGAGGACACGACATACGAGGAGGTTCCGGAGAGGATCTTGGATCGACAAGATAAGACATTGAGGAATAAAGTTATCCCCTACGTGAAGGTTTTATGGTCTAATCATTCTGAGTATCCAGCTCATGAGATCGAAGTATCCAGCTTTGTTTGCTTCGTGATTTCGTAAGTTTCGAGGACGAAACTTTGTTTAAGGGGGGTAGAATGTGAAACCCAGTATTTTACTAGCCTTGTTCTTTGATTTTTAACTGGTTTAAAATATTTTTCATATTATTTTTAGTCATAAAGTACTTCAACTTATTCGTTTTTCAATTCGGCAAATTTTTCGGTTTACGCGATTTCGGTTCCGGCGGGTAAACGGGTCAAAAATTGGACTAAGTGTAATTAGTGCATTGTGGTGTGTGAGTGTTGTATGATGGCTGAATTATTCAGAAAAAAAAATGTTAATTTAGTAGCAAAAATTAGTTTTTGGGTTAAATAGTCAACTTGGAGACTATTTGGTCAAATGGGGAACTATTTGGGTCAACTTTGGAATCTTTTTAGTCTTCTTCTTGCTTTGTTTCTTCCTCATTTCTCCTAGCTGCTGGCCGAAACTTCTCTTCCTCATTTTCCCCCAAAATTTTCTTGGATATCAAGTATAAATCACTTGGACTCCATAAGATTTTATGTATTTTAGCACTTTATGGCTTATGGGCTTTATGATCCAAGCTTTAATTTCAAGTTTTGTAGGATTCTTTATGGCTGAATAAACCCTCTTTGCAGCCTTATATGTTATGATTTATGTATGTTATGGGTTGTTTTTAGTGTTTTGGAGGTTGGGAAGTGATTGGGGTTGATTTTTAACAACTTTCCACGGTTAGATTACATATTTTAAGATTATGAGTTGGGGTTTTGTCTTCCATATGTGGCCCTAGAGTGTTATGCTATGAATGCTTATGTCTATGCATATAATGATGTTTTAAGAGTGTTTTAAGGTTAGCTTGGATAGGAAGCATGTTTGAATCATGCGTGTGGCTAATCGGTAAAAATTTCAGTTTGGTAGTAAAGAGCTGTCTTCCACCCATAGGTTGTTGCTCTAATGTTGTAATAGAGTTCATTGTAGTGGTTTTGGGGTATGGATTGTTGTGGGGTGCTATTGATATAGTCCCGGCTATTAAGCTCCGGTGAATCTTTCCGTTTATGCATTGGTTGGTTAGAATATGTTGTTTTGAGTTGGGTTGTAACCAAGGTCCCTTGAATACCTTGGAATTGGATTTTGTTGGCAGGGAGGATAACCTACTTATAGCCTAGGGAGGCGAAGTTTTTTCGGTTTTTCTGGAAAACTAAGCTTATTATCTCGTAATCTAGCTGTAATACGAATTTGAGGGGTTAACTAAGTGTTTTGACTGGGGTTTTAGCTTGTCGAAGTTGGTCGGAATTTGTGATAAGGTCATTTTTGACCAAAGAGCTGTTGGTGTCGTTTTCTATCTTTTCGCGTCGTTTCGCTTCCCAGTCATTCTTTAACTTCTACTTCTCTTCTAAGAGTCCTCTTATATCGGTTTTAGGTACCACGCCACCTGCAGTCTCTTATCGCGTTCGGTGATCATTTGTGCAGTTTTTGCTTTGATAGGTGGGTAACATAGACCCTCTTCCACTTGTATTTTGTTTAACGACTTTCGAAATATCTGTTTGGATGGATTTAGAATGTGTATGATGTTTGGAACTGCACTTTTACCAAGTTTTGGAATTATTACATATGAAATCGGGACCAAACTATTTTATGTTAATCAATTGATATGTTTGCAAACTCTTTTGATATGAAAGCATTTTATGACTGTTTTGGCTCATAGGTGACCTAGGTATATAATTTTGGATGTGTTTGGAAATGTTTGATTTGGGGAGAACCGGTTCTATAGTCATCCATGGGACGCCATGGTGATTGCTATGATTTATGAACTATTTGATCGGGGTCTTGTGCTGGGATAACTTGACCTCCAGGTCAGACTAGTAGGTGTGGTAGATTACTAGATCTGGCTAGTACTGTAGGTCATACCTTTGAGCCTAAAAGATACTCATGCTATTTTATTATATTCCGGATTGAAACTGTACTTGGATTTGTTCGCTATGCTTTAGCATACTATGTTTTGAAATGATTGGATCTTTTTGGCTATGTTTTGGACATGCCTGACCACGTTTAAATGGCATGATACATTTTAGAAACTACTTATGATTCTGGTTTATTGACGTTTAAATGGCATGAGACATTTGTCTCTAATTCATGACTATGGTATTCACAAATGTTATTATCAACTTGATGTTTTCACAGAATCATAATGCTTGGCCCCATTTCTCAAGCCTTTAATGTTAGGCACATCTAGATTATGTCTCAGAGACACATCTAGATGTGTATAAGAGACAGCTATTATGGCAACCAACAATGCTCTATTTTTTGATTTAAACGTCACTGGTAGGACTGTTAAGCGGATAATCTTCCAAGCTTCTCTTTTGTTTGGAGAGGGGTAGTGTATTAGATAGGTTTTGTATTGATGAACTTTGTTTTTGTTGTAGCATCTTTTGTACTAAGAAGGAATTTTGTAATTCGTATTTTTTGTGTAAAATGAAATATTCGGTTTTATAGTTAAGAAATGGTTTGATGGTTCTATTACATTGCGGTTAAGTTTGTTGGTACACTCTGTTCGTTTGTGCCTTGCGCTTTGGGCCGGTGTACCATTAGCGCGGCGTGTTACGGTCCCGTTTTTGGGGCGTGACAGGGAAAACCTCCAAATTTAAATTCGGCACCATTGCCACTTCTTAAACGAATGATCTTTAAATTCAATAAATATTGAATTTTGGAAAAAAAATTTACAAATTTTTCAAAAGCTTCATTTTTGTGAACAAGAAATAATACCCAAGTGTACCTAGAATAGTCATCTACAATAACAAAGGCATATTTGCAACCACCAAGACTAGCATGTTGAGTAAGTCCAAACAAGTCTAAATGCTACAATTCTAAAGGTTTATGAGTGGACACAAAATTCTTTGGTTTAAAAGAAACTTTAACTTGTTTACCAAATTGGCATGCATCACAAATTTTATTTTTCAAAAACTTTAGTTTTGGCAAACCTCTTACCAAATCCTTCTTAACAAGTTTTTCAACTAAATCCATATTAAAATGACAAAGTCTTCTATGCCAAAAGTATAAGAGTCAAGGATCATCTATGGAAGTGGTAAGACATTTTACATTGCTATTGCTAATTTTATCAAGATGAATCACATAAACATCATTGTGCCTAGTGCCATTAAATAAAATAACATGATTTTTATCAAGGATAAGACATTCATGCTTGGTAAAAAACACATATAAATTTTTATCACAAAGTTGACTTACACTTAATAAATTGTAGTTCAAATTATCAACAAGAAGCACATTCTTTATCAAGGTTTCACCATTTTTACCTACATCATCAATGTTGATTGATTTTGCTTTATTGTTTTCTCCAAATGTTACTTTTCCACTATTTTTGGATTTGAGATTTGTGAAGAGAGAAGCATCACCCGTCATGTGCCTTGAACATCCACTATCTATGAACCACTTAGCATTGTTGGTGATGTTAAGTACCTACACAATAGATCAATTGATAACTTTTGGTACCCACATTTTCATGGGTCTATTTGAGTTAGTGAAATTGCTATTAATCCATGCAGAGATCTCATTTCATTCCAAGTTTCTCATTTTTCTTAACATAACACATATTCTTGACATGTCCATGTTGTTGGCAATATCTAAAAATAATATTTTTATTTCCATAGAAAGAGGATTTTGATTTTACAAAACATAAGTCATCCCTTCTAAACATGATAAAATTTTTGTTGATTAATACATTTCTATTTCTTTTCAAATCAACAACATTTTCTCTCTTTCTAGTCAAGAGAACATTCAAATCATCCAATCTTTTCTTCAAGGAGGCTTGTTCTTCCTTGACCTTTGATCTCACATGCATTCTTTTCTTCAAGTCATAATTTTCTTGTGATAGCCTATTATTTCCATTCACAAGTTTAGAGTTAGCATTCAATAGAGCATTTGATTTCTTCACTAACTCCTTATTTCTAGCATATGATTCCTTTAAGCTATCATGCAATTTCAAAATGAAAGCTTCAAGATCAGACTCATCATTGGAGTCATTGGAGTCATAGTTAGAATTTACCTCATCATCTCCAATTGCCATAAAGGCCATTTGTTCCGAGACCATTTCTTCTTCAACTTCTCCTTCGGAGTTACAATCATCCCATGTGATTTGAAAGTTATTGAATCTAGGCTTTCTTCCTTCCTTCTTTTTCTTGGAAGGACACTCATTTGCAAAGTGTCCGAGTTGACCGCATTCAAAGCACTTTTCATTTTGCTTCTTCATTTCTAGCTTAGTCTTTCCTTTAAAATTATTTGAATTTGTAGCTCCACCTCTTCTCATTCTCCATTTGTTGATGTAATGTTTAAGAAATCCTTTGGTGATGAGTGCAAGATCTCCTTCATCAAGATCGTCTTATACAGATTGATGGAGCAATTTTCATCCTCTTCTTGAGAGGTCTTTAGAGCAATGCTCCTTCTTGGTCTTGCTTCTTCATCATCCACCACTTTGGCCTTCAACTTCAATTCATAAGATGTAAGAAAGTTGATTAGCGATTCAATAGGCATTGAATTTAAATTCTTGGCTTCCTCTATAGCGATTGTTTTGGCATCCCATTCTTTGGATAGAGCATTTAGGATTTTTCTATTCTTTTCACCCAAAGAATACTCCTTACCCAAGGCTTCGAGATCCTTAATGATGTCATTGAACCTACAATAGATTTTGTCAATATTTTCATGTGGTTCCATCTTGAAGGACTCATACTTAGCAATAAGTAAGGATTTCTTTTGCTCACGAACATCGTCGCTCCCTTCATGGATTTCTTCCAATTTATCCCAAATTTCTTTAGGGGAAATGCATCCCTTCACGCGAGTTGATTCATTATAATCCAAGGCATTATATAGCACATTCATGGCTTTTGCATTTAACGTCAAGTTTGCCTTGTCTTGTGGAGTGGGCTCATCCCTTGTCTTTTCTCTTCTTCTATTTGTGTGATCGTCAATGATAATAGCTTCAAAGGGACCTTCATTAACAACATACCACAAGTCAATATCAATAGATTGCAAAAATATTTTCATTCTATCCCTCCAACAATGCTCTAATCAAATTTGCCCCATTGAACATAGGAGGCCTAGTAACGGATTGAGCCTCAAAAAATAGAGCATTGTTGGTTGCCATAATAGTTCTTTCTCAAAAGCAATTTAAGCAATAAAATTAGACCAAGCTCTGTTACCAATTGTTGGTCTCAAAGCAACCTAAGAGGGAGGGGTGAATTAGGTTTCTAAAAATTACTTTTAGGAAGATTGAACTTATTGAGATTTTTCAACTAACAATTAATATAATAGAATCAATGAAGCTGTGAAGTAAGAAAGAGAGGAAATTAAACAACCAATACTTCCAAGCTAACAAGTTTGAAATATTAATTCACTAGAATGCTTCACACACTTGGTGAGCCAATAATCTTTACAAAGTAGGAAAATTCTTGCTCACACTAAAACTCTTTTAGTTGAGTCAAGAATTTTACTCACAACCTCACTTTCGTACAAGATTATCACTCCACTCAAAATTGAATTGCACTCTAAGCTGTACACTAATACAATATTATTGCTTTAGCACTATAGCCAATTTGTACTAAAATTGCTCTTTTCTAAGGCTTGTCTTCAATGTATTAGATGATCTTTACAGAATAGTAGAGCAGGTATTTATAATGCAATAAATGGTGTTTGTAACTACTTCCTCACGGTTAAATAATAAATGCACAAAAAATTAGCCGTTGAGGTTTCGGACGTCCGAGCTAAGTATGATGCGTCCGACACAGTGGCCGATCTCCGTGCAGTAGGTGAAGGACATCGTTTGGACGGCCGTGCATGCGTCCGTTCCATCGTCCGAACCCAGCTTCGGACGGTCGTGTTCGTCTGAAAGAAACTTCGTTCAGACAGTTGTATGCGTTCGTAGAGAAGCATTAAGAAACTTGCTTTCTGCCTGTTAGTTCAGACGGTGAAATGCGTCCGAGAAACTTGACATAGTTCGGACTATGTACTGCGTCCGAACACCCTGTTTCCAGCAGACAAAGTAACAGACTTGCAAAGCTTGTTTTCAGAGTTTAGTGCTTATGTCAATCACCAAAATAAGATTTGGAAAACATCAATGTTAACGTTTTCTAATGCATTATGCCATGTTATACAAAAAATTCTTCCTTTTAAGTTAAAATATATATTACTCCTCTATCAAATCTTAATATTTTTTATCTTCTATTCTAATTGATTTTATACATGTGCTTTATAAATCTTAAGCATATCAAACAATTCAATTTTTGAAGATATCAAATATACAACACAAAATTTGAAAACTCAAGAATAAATGTTATAAAGTATCTTTTGCTACCTTTAGTCAAAATATTATTTAAATCATATATATAACTATATATTAATTTTAATAATGTAGTTTTTCTCTCAAAAGATGTAAAAGGTTTTTTAGGTAGTTTTGCTTGAACACAAATTTGGCATTTTTTCTTTTTACTCATATCGAATTTTAGTATAAGTTGCATGTTCATAATCCTCTTTACACATATTAAAGTTTACATGTCCAAATCTACCAAGCCAATTGTCACAATATTCAACATAGAAGATATAACATATTAAGCATTTTCTTCATGTAATATTATCTAGTACATTAACTTTAATCAAATCGTCGTATACATAACTTTTTCTAATAAAACAACCTCTAAAAGAAATTACAACTTTATTTGATTCCATAACAAGTCAAAAGCTTGTGCATTATTAAGATATTACTATTCAAACTTTTTATTTTATTTTCAGGAATATTATTTTCTTTTCATTTTTCTCTATGATTTACAGATACCAACGATTTATTAAAAGAAAAACTGTTAGGCTTTTGTTATAAATCTCTAGCAAACTCAGACCAGGAAGGAGGCAATTTTTAAATCAAAGGTGCAACAAGAAAATAATCAGACAATTGCATACTATCCTATTCATCTTAATATAATCTTTTGAAATTCATGAGCTTGTTCCCTGATAGTTTTTTCATCAACTATTTAAAAATCCTAAAAATGTCAACATAGTACCTCTTTCACATCTACCTGAAGCATGAAAACATTTTGTGTTCTAAGGTCTCTCGATCTGTCTCTTATACACATCTAGATGATCCTTATGAGTCCAGAAAATGCTAGATGTGTATGAAGAGACAAGGTTCTTCGAATTCAACCATGACACAAATTTTTTTTATGAGTTTGTTATCATTAAAATATTTTTCCGTAGAATCTGAAGAATCAATGTCTTGCTAGTTTCAAAAATTTCAACTTAAGAATCAATAACTTCAAGGAAGAATCAGTTATTCTCTCTAGGGTTTTGAATAAACCCTAGCCATGGTGACCCTTCAGGTCAATGACAAAAGGGCATCCATCTCATCCCATACATGCTTTCTGTGCTATGGGATAACCGTAACAAGATCTTTCACATCTGTAGTCTCAAACACAAACTCATCCACATTTGACGTCATCCCTATCAAGGAACCATCAACCAACAAAGGTGAACCGACAGTGTTTTTTACTTAACAAGTAATTCAAAAGCTCTCAATTCCGTTTAAATTTGCATTTACAAGAAAATTTTCCAAACGGAGACCTTCCATGGAATCACTTCGTAGGCTGATCTTCTCTCCATTGACTTCAAGGGTTCTTACACGCTAGGTTTTCTTAACCAATGGCATATTTTGATCAGATTTGACTTGGAAAAAGATTACTTGCGGATGTGGTGCAAAGGGTTTTGGAGTTTTCAAGGATTTGGAATGTCCATTCTAAAGTGGACGCCTTCGTTTAGGGTTAATATGGAAACCCCATTGTTCTAGTTTGGATATCATTGGAGGACTTGTTACTTCATCTATTAAACAAAGTTGCCCTTTATTCGCTTACACAATTGGTGGGACATCTATTGAAAGTCCATTTATACATAGCTATTTTAGCAAGGCCGATGGCTCGTGCTTGCATTGACATTGATCTCACAAAGCCATTGCCCCGTCCGGTTAGGATTGGAATGGTAAAGAGGGGATTTTTGGCAATATATCATTTTTCATAATCTACCAGAGTATTGTGATAAGTGCAAAAAGGTTGACCATGGCAAGGAGTCGTGTCGTATTCTTAATACGGTGTCTTGTAAGGGTAAGATAATCTTATACAAATCTAATTGAAGCTGCCAAACCCTAACCCTAGCTTACAATTTAGAAGCTTCAAGTAGAACCCTCAAGGAAAAACCCTAACCCTAACTTCAAAAATCCTCCACGGCAAGTATGAATGTCTAAAATCGAGTTCCAGACTGGTGTTGATGAAGGAACCTCTATGGTTTCAATAGCGGACAAGAGACAATTTTAGTATTGGGTCAGGTGATAATTCATGAAGTAGGTTCTAGAAATACCAGTCTCTTGAAGAACAATAGCCTTAAGCATCTTTGGTTCAGGCAGAATCCTTCGAGCAACCACAACATCCAAAATCAACATTAGAGGCCATGCATGTGTATTCCGAGAATAATCAGTCATCCATGCAAAATACAGTAATACTCCCAACTGTGACAAACAATGACAAATGACTAGTTTGCCATGGACAATCCGCCTCAAGAGAAATTGCTATATCAATCCCCCCGAAGACTATTAAAGCCTATACAAGATGATTACCGTAATTTATGTTTAGAGTTAAGGACATCCCCAGGTAGCCTACAAAGTAGAAGAAGATTATGGATACATTGTCAAATTTAGATTTGAAGAACATCATTTGTAAACCACTAACTAGAAGAGAATTACAATGCAAACTTCATGAATTTCTTTTGCTTATTCATAAAAAATTGCTGGTTGAACAGCCATTGGTAGATGATGATGGATTTCAACTGGTTCACATGAAGAAAAGACAGCAATACTCATTAACGCGTACTATCCTTATACAGCAATATGCTCGTCTCAATCACAATTCAATGCCTCAAGTTAATCATGATTAGTTCTTTAATATGGAACATCCGTGGTGTTGGTAACACTTACACTCTAAGGCGTCTAAAAAATTTAATTAAAATGCATAATGTTCAATTGTTAGCTTTGTTTGAACCATTAGTTGATATAACTCGACTAGAAGCTTTGAAAATCAAGCTGGGATTTTCCTTTTGTATTAGCAATATTAATAACAAAATTTGGATCCTTTTGGAGGGGCGGTTTTCATCTTCATACTTATGAGAATAATGATCAATATATACATATCGGTATTTCCCATGATGATTGGAATAGATGTTCTACTTGTATTACTCTAATACACATGCCAAGTGTTCAAGACTCGAGCAGCTGAATTTGCGGCTAATTTAACTAGGATTTGGTCTACCATGGATCGTCCTAGGTTGTGTGGGGGAGATTTCAACATTATTTTAAATTTGGTAGGGTACTCAGGGAACTCACATCAAAGTCAAGCTACAATAAATGATTTTAATTCGACTATCCATATGTATGGCCTTCAGGAGGTTAGTTACTCGGGAAGTTCTTTTTCTTGGAAAGGTACAAGAAATGGATGAGTGCTTTTAAAGCGGCTGGATAGGCTTCTGTCTAATCACAATTAGATTCACAAATTTTGTCATTCATTTGAATAGAACAGTGTTTAAATCATTCTCTGCTATTACTAGAGTTAAAAGAAGACTCCATATAGGTGCCTAGATTGTTTAGAACATTCCAGCAAAGGTGGATGGAGCATCCAACTTTTATGGACGAGATCCGCAAAATTGGGAATTTCTAGTGATGAGTTATGGCATGCGAGCATTGTCAGATAAATTGAAGCACCTAAAGATTCATTTGAGGGTTTGTAATTAGTAGGTGTTTGGTAATATTTTTTATGGTATTAAAGAGGTAGAGAGAGTGGTAGAGCAATGCCAGCACTTTTACACATAGATGTGTATAAGAGACAGGGGGACTGTGCAAGCTCTACATTTGGCTCAGCACGATCGCTTCAATTGATTAAACATGAAGAAAAATTTTGGAGTCAAAAGTCGTGGGAAAATGGTTAGAAGAGGGAGATCGGAATACAAAATGTTTTCATGCTTCAGTCACTTGCAAGTGGTCAAAAATGCAACTTCAAGTTTAATCACACATGAATGCATGTCGTAACCTGACTGATAATATTGAAGACGGTAAAAAAAGAGAGTATACACCTTTTCCAACACCTCCTTGAAGCTAAGTACATAGAGGAGGAGGACCTTTGCCATCTTTTAGAGCTAATTTCAAGGAGTGTATCAGATACAGACAATGAAGCTCTACTTAAACCAGTCAATTGGAGGAAGTTAAAGGTGTAGTATTCCAACCTGACAAAAAGAGTTTAGCTGGTCCAGATGGGTTCACTGGATTTTTTTTCACACATTCTAGGGAAGTACTGGGCTGAAGATGTGCTTGATATCCAAACTAGAACAATGGCTGTCTCTTATACACAGCAATTGGCAGTACTTTACACATGCTCATCCCCAAAATGGAAAACCCTAGCACTTTTGCGGATTTTAGACCTAACTCTCTTTGCAAATTTGTTAGCAAAATTTTTTCCAGAATTTTGACTAATAGATTATCTTTTTTGCTACCTCAGCTTATATCCATAGAAAAATCAGGTTTTGTTAAAGGAAGACTTCTTGCTTATAATGTGTTGCTAGCTCAAGAGATGATCTCATCACTCCATCAGAAATGCTCATGGACAACAAACTTATTCTTCCAAACAACATAACCATCTCTTCTGTCTCATGATAGGTCTCTGGATTTTTCTTCAAGAATTCTCTGAGACAAAGATCATACTTCCTCTAAACAATTACAAAAACTTACATTCCATTTAACCTAGGAAGCTGGTTTTCCTTGTCTTGTTAATACACAATGTCAATGGTTTCTAAGAGTCACATTTCTGGAGAAAGGTCCCTACAACATATATCCCACTTTAGTATAAGAGAACTTCTCATTGAAATATTTTCTGATTATACAAATCTATACGACCTGTCTCTTATACACATCTAGATGTGTATAAGCAAGGACAGGTCTTATGATCTAAATTTGTCATTTTTTCCAATATAACTTTATTCAAGTTAGGGACCGAAGATCAATGACAACATTTGATGAGCTTCTAGCAGTGCTATCAATGAGGATCAGGCCAAAAAAATAATTCGTCAAAAAGCTCGTTCCCTAACTTGACTAAAGTCCTATTGGAATGCTTGACGGGGTTTCCGCATAAGACCTTTCCATTGTTATGACAGCTCTTGGATGCAATATTTTTGCAGGAATCTAAGAGGATTTATTATCAACATATGGTTGTCAGCTTCATGCTCGGGGTGATATGCTTGATGGAAAAATCAATTATTATCTCCTAGATGCTGATTGGTACAGATCAAGCATGTCCTTTCCTCAATACCAATTCATCAACTAGCTGTGCTTAATCCTCCCAAATCCATAATTAAGGACACGAAACAAGTTCTTTCGAGGTTTTTTTAGGGTGAGTCCTGATATGGAGATAGACGGCACTCTATGAGTTGGCATAAATGTTGTATTCTGACAGAAGAAAATGGTCTTGGAGTTAGAAGATTTCAAGATATTATACATTCTTTCACTCTTAAGTTGTGGTGGAATTTTTACACATCTAATTCTTAATGGGCAACTTATATGAGAGCAAGGTATGTATCACAAGATGTCTTACTCCCTTCACAAATATGGCGTATGATGAAGCTATAAGATTTGGCAGATGCAAACATCTTGTAAACTGATTCGCTCGTCAGAATCATCATTGGAGTGCTCGCTTCCCATCCTGAAGATTTCCATCCTAATATGGCTATAACTTACATGCCACAGGGTAATGGCAGATAATCTTATGCAGCCAACTTCCAAAGATACATGTAACAATGCTTTCCTGCATCTCATTCAATTGATGCAGTAAGATCATGTCAACCTTACATGTATCTAGCCAAATCAAAGCTAGAATTATTAGGTGGTTCAAGTTATCTGAAATGCTCGCATGGATAACTTCACTAGAACTCATTCAATCGTTCAATATTGGTGCATTTGGACAGCACACAACAAAATTATTTGGAAGGATCAAAATATTAGAAGATGGGTGATCTATAATGTTCAGATTATGATTTCTGCAACTCCATGGGCATCTAGATGTCTATGGAGACAGGCTCAAGCTTCACCATAGTACCTGTCGTCATACAACTCCATTCATGTCAATCACCGCTCTTCATCGACTTTTGACTCCAAAATTTTGATGTCAACCTTCAAAGCCTGTCTCTTAGTACAATGTCGATGATCTTTGCGTGACAACCCTGAGCCGTCTAGAATTGGAGGAATAGCTCCAGACAAATTTGGCCAGGTCATATTCGGGAAAATTTCTATTATTATGCCATTTTTCAAATGTGTTCTATTTGTATGCCTATTTGAAAGTTGTGTTCCGAAGCAGTGGAACTCGCATTCCCCGAATGCGACATCCAAAAAATTTAAAAAATAAAAATAAAAATATATATATATATTAATGTTGACTGACTCGCATTCGAGGAATGCGAGGTCAGTCAAAATTGACCGACCTCGCATTCGAGGAATGCGAGGTCAACAACCACTTATCTTCTGCGAGGCCTTCAGGCCTCGCAGAAGATAAGTCCCCAAATTCCCCAAATTCCACCGCCTCCTCCTTCCTCCTCCTCGCCCCCTCCTCCTTCCTCCTCCTCCTCCTCCTCCTTGTGGTCCTCCTCCTCCTCATCCTCCTCGTCCATCTAGACCACCATCTATTTTTCCTTCATCTACAACAATCACCATCTCCATTCCACCACCACCACCACCACCACTGATCAACACAACAGTGTGAACCAACCGCGAGGAGGAGGAACCCACCACCAAAAAATTTCAGGTAAATTTAATTTTTTTATGGAGTCCAATAATTTTAATTAATATATTTTTTTAATGAAATTTTGTTTAAATAATTAATTTTGTTAATGTAAATGTTTTATAAATATATTTTGTGTAGGTAGTTTATATTTTTTATGTTTTTGTATTTTAGTTTAATAATATGCTGCTTTGATTATATCCCATATTTTTTTTAATATTTAGAGAGAATGATCTTTGACTCGGGATATATGTTGTAGGTTTGATTTATGTTGATTGCGGTGAAATTTGTGGTTATGTTGTTTGTTATACTGAAATTGTGGGATGTTATTGCATTTTTTGTAGTACTTGTCGGGCATATATTACTTGTAACCCTTACGGGTTATTACATTGGTCGTAGCCTTTGTCGGGCATGTATTAGTTATAAGTGTTGCCGATTTGTTGTGTTGTTTGTAACCCTTATTGGGTATGACCGGCGTTAGAGGGAATCTTAAAGATATAAAGGAACTCTGTCAAATTTTTTTTTAAAAAAAATATATTCCGTATCGAAAAATGGGGATTAAACATGTTCCATCCTTACAGGAAAATCTGGCATTTGATAGACCCCGTCATATTCTCCTTTATTGGGGAGGAGAAATAACCTATAAAGGCGGTACTATGTCCTACCGGCCAATGATGAGCAAGAAACTATTCCGAATAAATCAACGGATTAGTTTTGTTGAGTTAGTTGACAAGATATACGAATTCATAGAGGTTGATAGGGAGCAGATGAAATTGAATATTGTGTACAGGCACATAGTTAGTCGTGGTGTTTACTCTGGCATTACATTGACAGATGATGATGGTATGGAAGGTATTTTTGATTTGTTTGATGCTGATCCAAATTTTTGTGCTGAATTGTTTATCGAGACAGAGGAAATTTCGCACGTACATGTAAGCAACAATGTAGGGGTGTATGGTATGGGGCCAATGATGTCTCTCATGCATTCGACCATGGATGACCAGCCGTTGCAGTCCAATGCGCAGACTCGTTTTGAACATCCGTGGTCGTTTGAGTTTTACAACCCAACTTGTTCGTTTTCAATGTCAAACTCAATGCAATCTGATCAAGCTATTGGCACGCAGTATAATAGAGACACTAGAGCAGGTGAAGGCCCAAGTACCATGCAATATCAACATATGGAGAAAGGCCTCGTAGATGAGGGTTTGTCAGCGGATAGTGGTAATAGTGACTCGTCGTGGCATGCCTTAGACGAGGATTACGAGTCTGGTTCAGACTCGGAAGACATATCGGATGATGATTCTGACGAGAATTTAGGGACAAATAACGATGAATGTCATACACAAGAGGATGTTCCTGCTTATCAACCTAGGGGGATGGCTTTTTTCCATGATCTTGGTAACTACGGTGAGTACGATCCCATGGACCGTAGTGATAAAGATGGGCTGATTTATTAGAATGAAGAAAAAAATGATATTCAGTTGCACATGTACTTTGAAAGCAAGGAGCAAATTACTGCATAAGTTACAATGTGGTCTATAGCTCAACAACGAGAATTCAAAGTCATAAAGAGCCGGAAGAGAACATGGGCTGCTAAATGCCATGACTTTGAACCCTCATTGATTAGCGGCAGGAGATTGTAAGCTGTGCTTAGTAGTGTTGCTCCAAGATGGAAATGAATGCTCTTACTGTGTGGAAGGTCACAAAATGGTATAAAAGATCACGTATGTCTCGGTGAAATATCCGGTAACAACAATAAAAATCTTACATCCACAATCATTGCTAACCAAATTGTGCACTTAATTGAAAATGATCCTGGGCACTGGTCAAACAAATTCAGGCATATGTATAAGAACAGTTTGAAGGTTTATAATCACTTACAAGAAAGCTTGGTAACTGTCTCAGGACACATTGTGCTGTGCATATGGAAGTTGGGCATCTAATAGTACAATATCAGCAATACGTTGCGAACTACTACGCTCCAATCCCCAAACCGTGGTGCAATGGCTACATCATCCCAACAAGCGCGAGGATGTGAAAATTTTCAAATACATATTTTGGGCATTTCGGCCATCGATTGATGCATGAAGCTATATCTTATACCTGTCCTATGTGTTGATGAGCACGCATCTACGAGGGGAGTATCGGGATAAATTACTTATTGCCGTCGCTTTGGATGCTAACAATCAAATTTTACCTGTTGCTTATGTAATTATCGATGAGGAAACAATCCAAAGTTGGGGTTGGTTCATGGAGCAGTTGAGACACCATGTTGTACGTGACTTGGAGATTGTTTGCATAATATCTGACCGGCATCGGGGCATTGTGCATGCTATGAGTGAGTCCCCTTTATGGCAGGAACCAGATGTGTATCATAGAGGTCTAACTCCGCGCAACGAAGTAATTTGATGACCAAATACAAGAATGTAGAAGTGAAGAAGTTGTGTTGGTCTCTTGGTGTCAAGTTCTAGAGGCGGAAATGGAATTTGCACCAACATACGATACAGCTGCAACATCCAGAGGCATGGAGATATCTGGTACATATTGGGCTTGACCGGTGGTGCCTTGCTCACGATGGAAATCGAAGGTAGGGAATACATGGTACAAATTCTTTTGAGAGCTACAATAACGCAGGTTGTTGCGCGGAGTTAGACTACTTCCGATAAAAGCTATAATTGATAGTACATTCCATCGGTGCGTAAAAGTATTTGTTGATAATAGTGCACGGGGTGCACACTGTCGCACGTCAATTACTCCAAAGAATTGGAAAAGGTTGTTGTTAGCAGACAAAAAAGGGCCAGGACACATGTCATGGTTTTTGATCAGTCTACTGGTGTGTACCAAATTAAAACACCTCGTCGTGTCACTGGTCGTGGTGGGAATGTACAAACTGTCAATTATGTACAGCAGACATGTACTTGTGGTAAATGGCAAATGTATCTGTCTTTATGTTCGCATGCTTTGGCAGTTTACAGGCTTAAGGGTGATGAACCAACCCGCCTAATTGCGGACCATATGTACTCGCACATATCGAGCGCAGTACAGCGTTAGTAGGTTTGTTCCACAATCTAATCCAGATGAGTTACCTCCTATTCATTGGCAGTTACGTGGTGATGACAATATGTCTGTTGAACGTCGGGCAGGCTCGGGTACGTGCGAGACGCATACGAAACGAGATGGATATTAGGGATCCCCAAGAACCTAGGAGATGTACGAATTGTCATGAACGGGGACATAATCGCAGGAGTTGCCCTTCACGACAATAATGATTTGTCTTTGTATTGTGTTGTCTACATACTCATTGTATTATATGAATGTAGTTTATTTTTAATGTATTCGTTCATAAAAAAATGTTGTATTATCAAAAAATGTTTGTTTGATCATTGATTACTATCAAAACATATCGTACAATCATTAATTCTTTCCATAATTATTTGTTTTGGTATGGATGATCAGACAGCAGAGCTTGTCCATCCTGGACCATATGTACATGATATTATATCACCTATGCCGCATAGGGCTAGATCTATTTTTGACGGTCTTATCGATGATTCCACATTACAGGTTAAGCGTTGTGATGGGACTTTTTGGGATCACATGCCTATATCGCCGCGGGTATGGCATTATATTTGTTTGGCAGGTTTCGAGGACATAGTGGTCGCATCTTTAGGTCGCATTTCAGTGGATCATGCTTTGATCACCAGTCTTGTTGAGCGATGGCGACCCGAGACACATTCTTTTCATCTGCCCATTGGAGAGGCCACTATCACGTTACAGGATGTAGAGGTCCTGTGGGGTTTACACATTGACGACCCGCCCGTGACGGGTAGAGACACTACTCATTCCGCAGATGCTTGGAGCCAACTATGCATGGAGTTATTGGGTTTCATGCCTGCCAGATCAGACATTGACGGTGGTCGTTTGAAAGTTGGATGTTTGTCCGCCGCATTAGATCGTCTGCTTCCCGATGATGCGACTGATGACATGTGTCGGCAGATGGCACGTACATACATACTTGTACTTATTGGAGGTATTTTATTTTCAGATAATTCAGGCAATAAAGTGCCACTACTGTATCTTCAGTTGCTTAGGGACTTGGAGACTGTGGACCGTTATAGTTGGGGATCAGCTGTTTTAGGCACACTGTATCGCAGTTTATTGTAATGCCACTTCACCAACAAATAGAACTATTTGCGGTCCAGTACTATTAGTACAGGTATATTCCAGTAGTTTATATGCACATAATTTTGTACTAGTACTTCAGCTTCATTTATTTGTATACAGTTATGGGCTTGGGAGCCCATGCCGACATTGCGTCCTATCCGGTTAGAGCCAGCACAGGAGCATCACGGAGCATATGGATCTCGGTACATGTATTTTGTTGAACTGTTTAATTACATATGTTAACATTGGATTTGATATTTATTAATTTTTATTGTAGGTGGGATGTTGGATTTGATCTGCGCAATGCTCCTCGGCATGTTTTATCTATTTTTCGAGATCAGTTACATACTTTGCGACCCAATGAGGTACATCAGTCGATTTCATTTCTTGTGCACATTGTCGTCCTCGAATTTCGTTAATTTACTAACTTTTTTAAACTTATTTGGTACGCAGTTTATATGACAAACAATCTCCATAGTCACGTTGATATACTGTCACCTGCTAGAATCCATTCGTGATTTTCTCGGGCGAACACTGATTGGGAGTTGACACACCGACAATATATAGATATTTGGGGAGCAAGACCGGATACAGTTGAGGTTGGTCTCACATGTATTGATACTACACATGCATCGGGTGATTACATGCAATGGTACCGAGCGAGGACGGTGATGTACATATCCAATCCTAGTCAACGCCCTACTTTTACAGAAGGCTACCTCGGCGATGGTGCACGTGCAGATTATCTTGTAAGTAATTATTCTTTTTTTCTTATTATTTTTCTTTTTCAAATTACTTTAGTAAAACTAATTTGAACTTTCACGGTAGATGGATTCCATGGCTAGATTGTATTACAATATGTCATTAGACAACATGACTGAGGCTGATACTCCGGATAGTAGTACATGGGCACAGATCAGCCATTTCGCTTCTCAAAGCATGCGAACATGTTGTTTTCGAATCTACTCGTCTTGATTTTCGGCCTCCGCCGCCTCACGTTACACATCCACACCAGCACATGATCCACATAGAGTAGAGCGGGCTCCGTGGTAGGCTCGTGTATAAGAGACCGCAACAATCCATTGGTTCCATCCCCGCTACCCCATGTAGATGCCGGATCCCCTCATGTTAACATACCATTTGAGGGCGATACTTCATGTGTACTTTTTCCAATTACACTCCGGTGGGACCATCATCTTTCGGACAGTCGTCCACTGCGCCTGATCCAGAACATACTGGTCCAACCGCTTTGGATGAAGAACATGAACACGAACAAAGCATACCTTCGCAGCGGAATTTGCTCACCATACTCAACAAAGAAGACACTCCTTTATTTTATGTCCGTCGATCAAAAGGGTGCCTAAACCTCGATTTGGACGTCATAGACATTGACATTTGTTATTACTTATCGCAATATTGTGTGATTGATGTATGTTATTCGTATATCATTGTTCGCCCTAGTCGGGTGGGTTTTTTATTGTTATTAGGTTTGTATTTATGTTTTTTAGCCCTTGTCGGGCTTTTATGGATGTTTGTTGCCCTTTTGGGTTTGGTTGTTGGCAGGGAGAATGTTCGTAAAATAGAAGAGGTTTTGTCAAAATTTTATCAAAAATACGATAAATTAATAAATTAATGGGTTTACACATTTCATTCGCGTACTATTTCGTGAAATGTTACACAGAGATGATTTAAAGATAATGGTTTATATTCCCAAATATTCTACAACTTCCTTAATGTTATAGTTTATAATTTACGATTTACTATTTAAATGATTTTATCTTACAGTCAAATCCTTCATTTTTTTTATTTTTGTAATAGTGCACAATTTCCATTCGCAATATACATAGTCAAATTTCCACAGAAATCATTCATTTTTTCTATTTTTGTAATAGTGCACGATTTCCATTCGCAATATACATATCTAGATTTGCTATATTCTAGACATATATATATATATATATATACATAGTCAAATTAGCTATAACCAAACAAAAAAAAAACAAAAATTCATTACAACGCATTTTTTTATAAAAAAAAAAATTTATTTGTTCTTTTTGACTGAACTCATATTCTCAGAATGCCATCAAAAACAAATAAATCTTTTTTTTGGAACTAGATGTGTATGAGAACTCGCATTCAGGAACTATGCATTCTCTGAATGCGAGTTCCATTGTTTCGGAACACCACTTTAAAATAGGCACACAAATAGAATAAATTTGAAAAAGAGGCATATTCTTAGAATTTTTTCTCATATTCGGCTTTTCCAAGTCTCTACAGCATCATGCAACGAATCTTGAGGCCGAAGCAACAATTTACTTCACGGATTGCAGCTTTGTCATACGATAGGTATAATGCGGTTGCATATTGAAATAGATTCACAATGCTTGTATCAAATCATTCTCGGTCAAGTAGCAATACCTTGGGTCATTGATGTTCGTGGCACATCAAATTCAACATCTTTACAACCAAAGTCAGTACACGCTCTCTCATGTTTTCCGAGAAACAAACATTGTTGCAGATTGTTTGGCTAAGGTAGGTAGTTCATCAAATTGTACAGATTTTTCCAAACTCATTCCATCCCCCAAACATTGATAGGCTTTTTGCAACTTGATGCTCTAGAAATCTCCTCCATACACCTCTGTAGTTATTATCACTTTGTGTTGGTCACTCATTTAATAAAATATCACCTTTTGGGTGTTTAAAAAAAAATTGAAGAATCAAACTTTTTACCGATTTTCCTTTCCTTTTTTACATTTAAGGAATCATGAATGAAATAATACAAGGCTAAAGTAGTGAGTCAAATTTTCATTTGTTATTGCCAATATCTTAAATTCACTCCAACAAATCTTTACAAATCGCAAGAATTAAAGTCATTCTATCAAACCCAATATATATATATATAAGACAATTAATAAGAATTTAAATAAATTAATTTTAGGGTAAATTTTACTTACACACCCTATGGTTTGGCATGGTTTAAAAACCTACACACACATATATAAGACAATTAATAAGAATTTAAATAAATTAATTTTGGGGTAAATTTTACTTATACACCCTATGGTTTGGCATGGTTTAAAAACCTACAAACATAGCTTATGATTTTGGTTTAAATGTCTAATATACGAAAAATCTATCTGCTAACAAAAGTTTGATGCCATGCGTAGAAGTATCTATATGATTTTGAAAATTTTGGCATCTTGCACAATTATATTCCCAAATTACCCTAAATAAATCATAATTAATACATTATAAAATTACTTTAGGAACAAAATAGAATTGAACAAAACTTTTGGCTTAGTTTGGAAGTTAGGGATTTTGAAAGAAAATAAGAGAAAGGAAGGGAAAGTGTGATATTTTCCTTTGCTTGAGAGTTTTAAGTGAGAAGAAAATAAAGGATTTGGAGGAAATGAAGAGATAAATAATTTTAAAAAAATTTCCTTCTAAATATAGAGAGAAACAGAAAAAAAGTTAAATTTGTTCTATAAACTTTTTTATAATGTCAATTTTACCCACTAAATACATAACAAAATATTTAATTAAAGGATAAAGTTATCAAGTCATTTATTTTCCTTCCTAAAATTCCAAACAGTATAAAAGAAAATTACAATCCTTTCTCTTCTCTTCTCTTCTCATCTTTACTTTTCTAACTTAAACTTTCTCTCCTTTCATTTCCATCCTAAACTCCCGACCTCACTGTCAGCGTCAAATTGAAAACAACAAAGTTATCTTCCACCATCAGCCATAGTCATATTTCCTCATCCTTTACCAATCATAACCACCATCCTTGAAGCTCTACCACTCCCCCATCAACCAAATTCAGCCATTTTTGGCACCCCAGCCCCCATAACCCCTACCCGTTACCCCATTCTTTATACAATTCAATGCTCTTCCCGCCAAATCTCCTCCCCCTACCCCTGTTCTGCTCCCCCATCTCCCATTTCATCCCTCATCCATCCCGTCACCCTCATTTTCATTTCACTTCTACAAGGACCACTACCCATGTTTTGCTCACCTTAGCACCCCTACCCTCGATCACCCCCACTTTCCTCATCCCGTCGCCTCCATCATTCTGCTCACTCTTGTATCCCCACCCTGCTCTATCTTATTTGTTCTACTCATCCCTGTATGCCAACTCCCAACTCTCATTCACTCCCCCCTCCTGTTTTGCTCACCCCTGTACCTACCCATCCCTCAGCCCCAGTTACCCCACACCTTATTCTGCACTCCCTCTCCCACAGTTCTACTGCAGTTGAACTCCCCCACCACCCAACCCAACAAATCCAATAATTCTAGCTACCCTCCACCCGCTATCTTTTTCTTTTTCCTCTTTTTATTCCATCATTTATTCTGATTTTTTCATTTCTTAAAATATCTTTTTTCTTATTTTTCTACTTACTTTTTATTCTTTTTCCTTTTTTTTTTTTTTTTTTACATTTTTTCTATTATTTAGACATTTAGATTCTATTTTAAGGGATTTTCTTTTCTTTTCATGAATTTTTCTTTTTTATTTTTTAAATATAAGAATCTAGATGTGTATAAGAAAAGGTATTGGATATAAAATTAAATAGTAAATTGAAATTTTTTAATAACATATATAAATTTTTTAATTTTTTATTACATATAAAATTATTAAAATGCATAAACACTGTAAAATAATTATAAATTTTACTTATGAAAAAAATTTAATTACTCGAATTAAATTTCATTTTATTTATTTTAGATGTGAATTAGAATTGTACTCAAATTATATTAAATTTTTTAAATTCTGATTCAAACTCTTTTAAATATTCATTCAAATTCAAATTTTATAAAAAAATGTAAAATTAAACTCAAATAAAATTTATTTATACTAGAATTCAATTAAGATCCCAACACTATCCAAATGTTTATATGCCGTTTTTGGTTTAAAACAAATGAGATGAATCTTGTAGTTTCAATGTTATCTATATTATTTTAAAAAACATATTTTTAATGTCAGGCATAACATTAGGAAAATTCTTACGTAAATCCACTTGAGATGAATCTTTTAGTTTAAATTTATCTATATTATTTTAAAAAAACATATTTTTAACATTAAAAATATGTGAATCAATATTGTTAAAGGTTCCATCTAACTTACAATAAATCAAATCTATATAAAAATTTTCTAAAAATTACTTCTAGAATTTTATTATCAATTTTCTGAAATTTAGTATCAATTTTCTAACAATTTTTTTTATTTCTATTTTCCCTTTCCTTTGAGCATCTAGCAGATTTCTAACAACACCTCTTTGTCTACCGCTACCACAGCATCATCTAACGTCTCTATACACATTTAGCCCGGCCCGAATATTCCAAGCCTTTCACAAAGCAGAAAAGGGCCGCCGGCAAAGTCCGAAAAGTCTGACATGTCATAATCAAACCCATTATTATGTCACGAAATCTCCGTTACCGTTGGTGGGGTTATCATTCCAATCTGTGACTCGCTCATTTAATTTTTAATCAAACGAGATAAAAGTTAACTCGTCCTCAATCCCAACCACGTTTGCTAACCCATTCGCGGCTTCCTCATACACATCTAGATGTTTAAGGGCTGGTTCTGCGCTTGTGCTTCGGAGACGGCCGGGGGAAGGCCCAGCTCATCATCGGAGGCTTCTAGGAGGTACCCCAGATCCGGCTGAGACTCGCCGGAAACCGAGTTGACCGGCGGATGAGGTTGGGCAGGAGATGTCTGGAGTATTTCTTCCTCGAAGCTTCTGATGACTGAATCAAGGTCCTGGCGTATCTCCGGCACCATCTCCGGTTCGTCGAGGATGTCCAAAATGTCTTCCCGGAATTTCATTACCTCCGGCGAGTCCAACTCGTTCTCAACACAGTTGGACTCGGTCGAGTTATCCACCAAGTCATGCTGATTTTTATTGGAATCGGGCGAGTCGGGCTTTATATCTGTGTCAACTCGCTCGGACTCGGGCGGGTTAGGATCTGAATTTGTACTAGCTCTAACCACATTCGACTGTGGGAGACAGACATAGAGTCCAACTCGCCAGAGTAAACTCTCCTCTCGGGCTCTTTTTTTCCTAAATTATTCTCGCTTATGCATTTTTCTTAACTAAGGTTATCAAAGACGTGTTTGGCTTAAGAGCCAAATAAGGACCGCAAGACCAAGGAAATAAATGAAAGATGAGATTTTAGTTTGGACTTTGTGAGGAGAGAGAATAAAATGAGAGCTCAATATATAGTGAAAAAAAACGTAGAGATAAACACAACCTAACTAATTAGATTGAGGACCCATCTTGGACAAATAAATTGTTGGAACGTTGTTGGATAAGGTAGAAAGGAAAATCAATAGAGCCAAGTCACAAAGAGAGGAAAAGAGAGAAATGAGAAAATAACAACCAAGCACAAGAAATTTTTTTAAAAAAAAAAAAAGGCTAATGATTTATTGTTGCTTTGTTGGTTGAGAGAAAGGTGCGTCCACTTCACAGATGGTGGCAAAGGGGTTAAGGTGAGAGAATTGATAAGACTTTCTGGAAGAAGAGAGAGAACCACGAGTTGAGTTGTTAGATGAGATGAAAGATAAGGAAAATAGGGATGGGATGGATTTATGTTAGTCAAGATGGAGAGAATTCCAAGAAAGGAAAGACTTTGAGGAGAGAAAATTTTGGGAGAGATTGGGGGATGTAGAGGAATTATATATAGTGAGTAGGGTAAGAGAGAATTTTCCTATAATTTTCTTGGGTGGATTTGTTAATTTTTAGTAAATTAAGGGGTTGTAGCCGTGTGGGGGATTTGAGTATAAGAAATGGAAAGATGTGGACAGGCGCGTGTTTGGCAGATTCCTCAAGTCCCTCGCATCACGTTTGGCCTGTTTTCTTTTCTTTAGTTAAATTTTAATTTATTTTTTCCCTCTTTTTTCTTGTTCCTTCTATATATATATATTGGTAAACTGTTCCTTCTATATATTTAATGGTTAAATATTTAGGTAAATTTTTTTTTTATTCTATTTATAAATTTTGTGATATAAATTAAATTTTAAAAAATTTATGATATCAACTGATGTAAGTAAGATTTTTTAAAATTTAATCCTAACTACAGATTTTATATATGAGACAAAAAATCAGATCTACCCAAATATTTTCCTATTTAATGTCCCTTATTAAACTGCATTTGAATTCCGTATTTCAAATCCGTTAAACCCGGACCCACCGGTTTCGGAGAAAAGTGCGGCTCCACTATGGACTAGGCTCTTCTTCTCTAGAGTAGCTAGCAAAGCCGGCTAGTTGGCTTCGGAGTTCACACGGCTCAAATTGCAAGAAAGCTTTGTAATCTTCAAGAAATATTTGTGTAAATTTAATTTTTTATCTTATTTATAAATTTAACTATAAGGAATAAATGATAAATATTTTTATAAAAGAAACATTTAATAATATTTAATTTTAAAACGTAAAAAAATATTTAATTTTAACTGTAAGATCGATAAATAACATTCAAAATTAAATTTATTTAAGTGTTTTTCATAAACTTTAATTATTGCTGCAAAATGTTTCTAGGGTGGCATCGTTTTTTATCGTTGTAAATTTATAAGTGAATGCACCCACTACATATAAAATTTATAGTCCCATGTAGACCTTGCGAATAGGTTTCATATGAGGCCTACAAGCTTTATATCTATTGGGTAACGTAGACATTGATTCATTCTAAATTTTATCATTTGTCTAATATGTGCATAAAAATTTTATTTAGAAATTAGAACCACATCTATTTTTTTTGGGTAAATTTCAAGAAACCATTTATAGTTTGATTAATGTTCAAATTAAGTGGCTCCCTTAAGTTTGCAGATTTATAATTTGTCTTTTTATGAGTTTGGATTAAAGTGAAATCATTAAATAATTTGTTAAAGTGATTTTTTTTTTATTTAAAATGTTATTTTAATCATTTAAAATCTCTAATCAAGTTTTTTGGGTTTCTAATCAAAGTTAGTTATGTATTTTAATATAAAACGAAACTCTTTTTTTTAACAGATGGTGTTTTCGGGAAGTCAAGGGGTTTAAAGTTTCTGGTATTTTTTGACTTTTGCTCAAATTCGCACAAACTCGCTAAATTTCTAACTTCTAAATCTGTCTTTATAAATATAAATAAAATAAAAATAAACCAAACCATAAACGAGCAAATTGTAGGCTTGCAAAACACTGAAAAAACAAATTAATATTAATCAAACTACAAAGAGTCCCTGCAATTTACCATTTTCCTTTTGTACTTTTGCGAAAATATAACATTGGCTTCTCTAGTTCAAACTCGATTAAAATTAGATATAACAGTAAGAAAATTTTCGTAGTGTAGAAGCATTTTAAGATTTCATTAAAGTATACGCATATCAAATTTTGGCTCTTAGAAACGCGCTTCTCTGTGGCCAAAATATTTGACGACCAATTTATTATTATGTGTAGAGAAAAGTTAGGTATTGAAAAGTGTAATATTTGCCTCCTTCCATAAACTTTTTTATTTTTAAGTCATTGTACCCAAATTTTCATTTTTCATATATTTCCACGTTGAAATTTTAAAATTTCAATTATAACCTTACAAAAGTGAAGACTTTAGACGCCTAAAATTTTATGCAATTATAAAATAATCCTAAAATATATGTCTATATAACCTTATGGTAAAACTAAAATAACTAATATCTAAACTAACTTAATCAAAAATTAAATAGTACGACTTTACCATTTTAAGATATTTTTTCCAACTGTACTTTTGTTATTGTCTGTAGAGCTCTTTTTAATGTTATCTTTAAATAAAGTATCATCTTCAATTATTATAGAAGTAATTTTTTTTTTTATTAATCTTTTTCATGTTAATTATTTATTGACTTATTCATGTTGAAATATCAACTTATTTATGTTGAAATATCAACTTATTTATGTTGAAGTATTGTTTTATTTTTGAGTAGCTCATTGTTTTAATAGTAAATTTTTAGCATCCATGGCGTCACTTCAAATTAAAATAAGTTAATAATTTTAATCCACTAAAAAAATTAAGATTTATTCTTTGTTTAAAGCCTTAATTTGATTCATTTATTAATTACAAGTGTAATATGTTTTAGTATTATGTAGTGTAAATTATCTATTTAGTTTTCTATGTTAACAATTTACAATTAAGCTTTTTTTTCTTTGATAGTTTAGCAGATGCTAAAAGATTATATCAGTTTTACTTTTAGGGTGCATGTTTATAAACTAATAAATAAATTAACAATATTTCAAAACAATTTTGTTATTTCTTTAAAAAATAAACCATTAATGGAATATTAATTAATAATAAAAATTTTGATTTTACTAATTAAATATTATATTTTTAGAGTGATATTTTGATAAAATATTTTTCCACCTTGTGCTTTGGAAGTTGAGGATTTCAGTCGTTGTTTTATAAAAAATCGCAAGATAAAAGACTTTTTATTATAAATTAAATGGTTTAATACTGTCTAACCTTACATAGGGTGGGAGTTCTATACACCGAACTATCGGTTCTTGTATCCTTTTGCCCTCAGAACTTTATTCCTACAAAACGGCATAAAGTTTTTGTATTTTTGCGTGATCAAGTATACATAGTGGGTTATGGCTTATTCCGGGCAGCTAATTTCTTAGCAAGCCTTTCTTACGGGCAATTCAACTCATGCCGTTGAGTGTTTGTTTATGCCTTTTCTCTCTATATATAAAATAAAAGAGCAATCCCTTAAGGTGTAATATTTTTACACTTTCAACAACACCACAATGTGTTATTTAACTTTTGATAACTTCTTATTAATCACTAACAAATATATTTTTTTATCTTCCCTTCAAATTCTTTTATTTAAGAAAATTTTTCTTCTCTTTGCAAACATGTAAAACGTGTCATTTTTACTAAGTCATAATAAAGAAACAACTCATGTGATGGACAACTATTCTTCTAGTCACAAACTTACAAATTATAATATAGGCCAAACCGTGATGAAATTTAGTTGTTCCCACCTTTTATGGAGAAATTTAGTATCATTATCCGTCTATTGTACCATGCATTCTTGCATATTTGAAAAAAAAGTTACTTTCTCTACAGAAAAAAAAAAATATTATGCCAGACCAACAAGAATTGTTGTTCTCTCGTATTGAATTATGGACGATAATTTTTAGTGTTTTTTGATATATTTAATAAAAATAATTTACGTGTTCAATTTTTAAATATTTAATTTAATTTTATGCAAAAGTCAAAAAATGACCATATAAACTTTAAAAAACTATACTTATCGAGATTTATATGCTGATTAAAATAGATGGTTTAAATCTCCATCTTACAAAAGTAAAATGGCATGTTTTCTTTAAGATGTCAATGATGATTTTTTGTAACTTATCACGTGCAACGGACCAACAAATTCCCTTTCTAGAACTCCTATTATTTATCATGGAATTGAAAGCTCATTTGAAATAAAAGGTAACACATCATTTGTTTACCTATTTAAGAGAACGATTTATATGTCTATTGTTTTAAGAAAATTCAAATTTATCTTGCTAGTGAAGGCTACCTCTATTATTTCAGCTCGAATGAAAAATGGGAAAGCGAACTTTTCAACTAGAGTACATCACGCCAACTTTACCAGTGTCTTCGGTAAAATTTTATTTTAGTCAGAATAACTATTGAACAAACTCAATAGTTGCTCATTAATTAATATTAATCTGTCATTTGAAATGACTTTCTTATTTTTTTTCAAAAATATGAACTTTACACTCTAATGTGAAAACCTCTCAGTAGTTCTACTTAGCATGCTCAATAATTGCTCGACATAAAATTTCTCGTGTCTTCCCTAATTCTTTGTTCTCCCGAATAATTTTCACAAAAGTGGTTTTACTGTCTTTAGATATAGTATAGATTCTATCAAAATAAAAACAATATTACTATATCACAAAAAAATTATAACTACTAAATCAATTTATTCTTTGCATCTCCTTCAAACTTTATACCTAAATGAAAATTACACATTAAAATGTAAATGGATGTTATTCTTAACTGGTATTAAGGTACATTTTTTAAAAACAATATTAATTTTTCCTTCCAACTTTTCTTCCCTAGATGAACCCACTTCACTATTATATTAGTATCAATTATCGCTAATCACCTACTTTCTCCATCAATTATTTAAACATCTTTATTCTCTTTATAATGATCTTTCCATATTATCATATATGTATCCCAAATCATCTCTACAAACTGGAAACCATATGTCTATCTACAAAAACTACTAATTCAAAATATCGTTCCCTCATGTTTTTCTGTGTTAGGAAGATTACTCTTTTTCTTTATGATTACATTTTTACTTTTATATTTTATAAATTTGTATCATTTTCTTATTATTTTCATTTTAAAATCTTATAAAAATTTAATGATTTATAATTTTCTTGATTACTCTTGAAAAGTATCCTATTTTGTCTACTTTTCTATTAATTTTTCTTTTGTAGACTTTTTCCCTAAAAAATTGTTATTTGTCAAATTATATAATCTACTTTATCAATGTAGTAAATTTATATGAAAATAATTTAAAAATAATAAATGTATTATAAATAGAATCATGTCTATTATACACATCTAGATGTGTATAAGAGCTAGATTAAAATAAATACTATTAATTTAAAAATATATCTATTTATATATATATATATATATATATATATATATATATATATATAGTATAGCAAAACTCTGTTGTTTTTCAATCATTTTTGTATGACTGGAATATGAACATTATAAATGCATACTTAACAATTGTTTTATTAGTTTCATATTATAATCAGTAAATTTTATAGATGTTATTACTCAATTTTATTTGTAATTTTATGGTTTAATAACCAAAGGTTCATATTGTCATCATTATTTTAACTACTAATGTTATTTATAGTATAAATTAAATATACATATTCGTCCTCCCGTGCATAGCACGGGATATTCAACCAATATATATATTATAGGAGAATGGGTTTTCGTGAGAAGGCATAAAAAGATGACATGTGGCATATTTTAGACACAGAAAATCTACATAGTAATTAGTAACAATAAAAGTGAAATACTTAAGTATCTTGAATTCAAATTAATTTAACTAAATCTGATTTTTAACTGTTTTTATTTAATCCAAATCCTCATTTTATACATATATATTTCTTATAATTAGTTATTTCTTCCCAAAAGAGTTACAAAAATATACTATGTAATATTTTGAAAACCATTTTATTAAACAAACATGACTTTTAAAAGACTATCATATAAATGAAATAACATCTCTAATTAAGTAATGTACATAGCAATTAAAATTAACAATAAATTTTTATTTGAAAAGAATAGAATAATTTAGACTAGTGCTTTTGACTCTCTTACAAAAACTTTAAACACTCCATA
The DNA here is from genome assembly GCA_025175665.1 of Cinchona pubescens. Classification (NCBI taxonomy): domain Eukaryota; kingdom Viridiplantae; phylum Streptophyta; class Magnoliopsida; order Gentianales; family Rubiaceae; genus Cinchona; species Cinchona pubescens. Next base: position 1,692,142 of record JANKKI010000152.1, read on the forward strand.
TTTAATACTTTTTTAACTAATTTGATGAAAATACCCATGGATAAATCCTCTTAAAACTTTTATATACAGAAAAACATTTTCCTCTACATTTTTTATAATTACTTTCTCTTTATGTGATTTCTTAGTTCCAAATACTTAGATCTTCTATTAATCATAATGAAAACCAAAACTTATTAAAATAAGAAGGTTAACCTTATTTTTACAAGTTGATTTTTTATTTTTATTTTTTTTTGGTAATAAAAAAAAAGAGAAAAATTAAAAAAAAGCCCTTCACCTTTTCTCAGTTATATTCTAAAAGATAAATTTTTTAATGAGTAAAAAAGTAGGTTATATTTTCAAAAATATCAAATATATTTTGATCTAAATAAGAAATAAAAACTAAGTAATGGACTATAATTATTATAAGTTCCTTAATTTTATTATTTCTTTCACTTTTAAGTTTTTGTTGTTGTAAAATTTATTGATTCAAACTTAGTTTAGTTTTGTTTTTATTTACTTAATAATTATATAACAATTTTTTATATCATCATCGTTCCTACTAACATATATATGTATATATATACTAGTCTAAAAACCCGTGCTATGCATGGGAAAAAGTTATATTATGAAATTTAAATGTCAAATATGTAAATTAAGCTATAAATTTATTAATAATTAAATCAAAATTTGGCTCTGTTTGAATAGCTATTTTTCATAATATTATTTAAAATAATACTGTAACTAACCATTAAATTTGATATATGGTGAGATTATAAAGTAGTTGGAAAACGAACAATAAATGATTATAAAATATTATTTGAAAAATAATGAGTAATTTACACTATTCGAATGGAACCTTAATACTATTAGGTTCTATAACATCACAAACTAAAAGAATAGATAAAAGCAATACAATTCTTAATGCACTCTTAAAAATCTTCAAACTTCAGTTTTGGAAAAAATAATTGAAAGTTAAATATAAGAAATAAGCATTAACTATATGAGACTTATATATGATAGTAGCTTACATATCTTATACACATTAACTTTAATATGTGACATTTTTCTTTATGTACAGGCATTCTCATTCCCAATAAACTTTAAAGACAAAAAAAAAAAAACTAAAATATGGATATTTATATAAATTATTATACATAGATTAATTTAAATTTAAGAAATTTTGCACCCCAAATTTCAAACTTGGCTAATTTCAGTCTAATTTTCACAGTCATCAAAATTAACAGAACCTTTTTATGTGTACAATAAATTGAGAGGGATATTCAACAATGTAGCCACAATATTTCGGGTGCATAAACAAAGATTCCGTTAAATTTAATGACGATGTTAAAAATAGATTGAGATATGACATATTTCAAAGTTGAGAGTGTAAGGTATCCAGAAATAAATTGGAGATATAAAATGAAAATTAAGTATATGTTGAAGGGTACAAAATGAAATCAGTCATATATTTTTATCATATATTTGTCACAAACTAAAATATTACTTATTCGAAAAGTATTATTGAATCTTTAATTTAAACATATAATCCATACTTCTACCCATGACAAGAGTAAAAATGATAAATATTAAAATCTGCATAAGGATAGAACTCCAATACTTACCATAAGTCAAAACCTCCTAACTTACATTAGTTAGTTGATAAATCGTGCTATGTAAGAAAGATAAATATATACAACTTATATAATAAAATAATATTAGTATATATATTATTGCTTGAAAAACTTTTATTATTAACTAAGGAATTATATACAGTAAGTTCTACATCACCATAAACTAAATAAAAAATAAAGAAAACAATTAAATAGCATGATCGTTGAATGTGCAATTAAAACTATTATGTTGTCTTATAAAAAATTTGTTATTGAACATTTTTACATAATTATCCTCATTTAATCACAAATGTTTGTCTTATATACATGACAATCTTTAAAAAATTTGTACTATTTGTTTGAAAAAAAATTTGAAAGATTATATATTAGTTTTCATGAAGATAAAATTCTAAATAAGACTATGAGATCAAAATTGTAATAAGCGTAAATAATTTCATCAAAATGACTAAAATTGAAAATGTCATACTTTTATAACATATAAAAGAAACTGTAATCACAATGAAGTGCAGTTTAGGCGGTAGGATACTTCCTTTATGAGCTATTGGTAATGGGTTCAAGTCATTACAGGTTAGGGAGAGGGGTGAATTTTAAATAATAAATAAATAAATGAAAGTGTAATTACTATTTTCTACATAAAAAGGAAGAGAAAAAAGAAACACTTACAACAATTGATTTACTAATCAGCATATAATTATATAAAGCATACTTGTAAATGTAATGATATGAAAAAATTACTAAAAAATAGATAAGATATAATATTAAAGTTACTTTTTAGTGAATATGTTTACATTCTCATTTAATAATACATCAATCAACGGCTAATTGTTAATGAAAAGAATGTTGGAAAGAGATACAAAGAAAAAATAATAATTCTAGAACTTTGTTTATTCCTTGTGATATAGTACATGATTATCAATCGAATTAATTAAGTAAATTTAGTCCCTCAAGAAGGCTCTCAAGTTTTATTTAAACTTTTTCATCATCAAATATTTTTTAAATTTCACGAAGGTCCCTCAAGTGTTTCTTTTTTTCTTTTTTTTTTTCTTTCAATCAAATTAGTCATCTATCCATGATAACAAAAACAAAAATCTCAAGGGACAAAAGATTTGAATAAAAACAAATCCTGTATATATGTGGCTTCTTTTAATATTTGTTTTGCCGGGACTAGCAAAACGCTAAGTTTGGGGGTGTGATAAAAATGCTTTATATAATTATATGCCTGTCTCTTATACACATCTAGATGTGTATAAGAGACAGGTGAATCACACACATGAGCAAAAGATGAGAGTAGTAGAATTTTTGATAAAAGTATTATAATTTGGTAGAAAATGGTTAGTACTCAGTATTATGTTACACATTTTTCAAATTTATTAAGAATAATCCATTAAACATTAAATAGGTAAATTATTTTTAATTCTAATTTAATATAAATTACATCATTTTATATTTATCATGTATCATAAAGAATTGATCTTTATGTAATGATCCATAATATTTAGTATTACAACTCCTTTGAGATTAAATAAAATAATAAGAGTTAGGTTACATAAACTATGGGTTTAGACCCTATAATCTGTCTCTTATACAGGGTCTAGGTAATTAATTTGACATTGTAATTGTTAATTAAGTATTTTATTTTTATTTTTACTATTAAAATTAATATATAGATTTTCTAATATATATCACTTGTCATATGTAGTAGAACTTCTCTTAATGTGTATAAGATTTGTATACTGTATAATATAGATAGATTATCCATTTGTGGGTCCATATAAGGAGGAAAAATTGCATTTGGAAAAATTAATATTGTTTTTACAGAACTTACCTCAATAACAGCTAAGAGTAACATACCGATATTTAAATATTAGTTATCAATAAACATAAAGTTGGAAGAACCTGCATAGTATTAAGGCTGTCTCTTATACACATCTATAGATCTATAGCTTTTATCAAAAAAGTTAATTAATAAAAGCTATAGATCTATAGAAAATCAATTTTTGTGAGAAATTTTTAATAATCTATACTATATGTAATTAGGTTTCAAAATAGTATTAATCCGATATATTTAGGCAAAATATCTTCCTACTTATGATGGTTATTAGGAGTAACCCTTTAATATTATATGTCTAAACTTTTTTTTCCAAATTAATATGTATTTATTTTCCAAAGTTATTATTAGTAATTGATGTATATGATTATTTATATAACACTTTTAATTTTATAATTCTTTTGGGAAAATTCAATCATAAGAGGTATATGTGCATAAAGTGATAGTTTTGAACAAATAAAAATACTTAAATCTAATATTTAGGTAATTGGTTTCAATTTTTACTATTATTATGCAATTGATCATTTTCACTATCGTATACCAAGATTTACGGGTATTTAGATAGTTAAGCAAGTTCCAACAATGAGAGATAAAGTTACACTACTCAAATCCATAATTAAGCAACTCAAGCAACAAAACCAAATTAAACTAAATTATCTACTAAAACAAGTAAATGAAACTAAACAATTACGAAATTAAGAAACTAACTACAATATTCTAATAAAAGCAATTAACAAAAAACACTTAAATCTATCCTAAATTGACCAAAATAAGACTAAAATTAAAAGTAAGAAAATTACCCAATTAAAAAGACTACACATAAGAAACTTTGAAGACTAAAAGCAACCATTTCTAAATTAGAAATTGGAAAAGTTAAAACTGAAATCTAAATATTTTTTGGATTTTGATGATAATAAAGAAAACCCACTAAAAATTAACTAGAAATTAATGCAAGGAATTAAGAATTTTTAGCTAAAAAGCAAGAAATTAACATGAACCCTAATTTTTCTAAGAAACCCTATATTCAAGTAAAGAAATTTTTACTAATTTAAACTAGAAAGTAAGTAAAAATTATATCTACTTGAAGCTAAAGATTAACCCACTACAACTAAACAAACAAACAAACACTGAAACCAAACCTTAATCCCACTAAGTAGGGTCGGCTGCATGAATCCAGTTACGCCATTGTGCTCTGTCATGGATCATATCCTCCTCAATTCCTAGATGGGCTATATCTTTCCTACAAGTTACCCACCAAGTCTTTTTCGGTCTTTCTCTACCCTTCTTATGTTAACTACTCTCTCTAAAATATACTCACCTGATAGGCGCTTCTCATGGTCGTCTTAACACATGACCTAACCACCTTAAGTGTGTTTCTCTCATCTTCTCATCAATAGATGCTACTCCAATCTTCTTACAAATATGCTCATTTCATATCTTGTCCATCCTAGTGTACCCACACATCCATCTTAACATTCGCATTTCTACTACTCTCATCTTTTGCTCATGTGTGTGATTCACTGCCCAACACTCAGACCCACTACAACTATCTAATCAAAATTTAAACTTTCAAAGAAATTAAAACTAGATATAAGAGATGATTAAAGAGAACTTTTCATTTCAAAAGAAACTTGAGAGTTAAGTTTTCCTAATCTATCCTAAAATCTACTAATTTTCTACTTCAATCTATCCTACTTACCCTATTACAATTTTTGAAGTAGTTTAAATAGTGGAGTATTACACAAGGCAAAAATCAGGAATTGGTAGCAAGAAGTTACAACATTGCCCTCACAACTTATTCACCAGCGAGTCCATATCGCGATCTGGGATTTGAGATCGCGATATGGACTCTAATACATTTAGGGCATTTTTCTGAGTCCAGATGCGATCTAGACTCTCTTCCCAACATTCTTCCATTTCTTTCATAATTGCAATGTGGTCGTTTGAGCTTTGTTCATTCTAGCTTCCAACCTCTAATTTTGACCTGCATAATATTAACACCATTAAGCAATTAATTAAGCTAAAATTTTAATAAAAACTTATCATATTTAACAAGAACAAAAATATAAACACCTATGAAAGAAATTAGCTAAAACCTTCAATTAATTTCCCAAAATTTGAGATTTATACTATCTATGAATGCCATAGTTTAGAATAAAATAACTCTAGTTTACTAGAGTTATCACACCCCCAAACTTAGCGTTTTGCTAGTCCCGGCAAAACAAATAGTAAAAGAAGCCTACTAGTACTTAAACATGAAAAAAACAACACCACTAAAATTGACAAACACTTAATGAATTGTGGATGTATTTAGAACAATGAAGAAACCTCTCAAGATCTTTTCAATAGTATATGCTAGGTGAAGTATTTAAATGAGTCAATCTAAAATTGCAATTTTTCTACAAAGAAGCATATGTTCATTTACCACACAAGATTTCAAATCACCAAGAATTATTATTCTCAAAAAGAGTTACCAAACATTTTAGTTCTATCCATTTAAACATCATTGCTTCTCAAATCATAAATATTATGGAATTAGTCAATTATCTCGACTAGGCCTCATGAAAATAGAAGTTCATTTAGGAAGCTACTTAGATGCAAATGTCACACATTTTTGGGAATAGAGCTCTAACAAGGAATATACATTAATACGAGATCAATGATAAGTATTACAAATATTTACTCTTTAACATATTGGTATACTAAAACGCAATTCCTAATGACTTAATTTTGAGAAACAATATGGGTACATGTTGGAATCCCGTACTCGCCTTATTACTCCTCTAATGGCTTATATCAGAGAAACAACATGGGTACACGTCCGAATCTTGTAGTCAGCTTATTCCTAAAAGCATTTTTTTTTTGGATTAAAAGACGGCTCTAAACCAAGGAAAAGGAGTGAAATGTACTTAAAATTAATCTCAAATGTCAATTATTCACAAATTAGAAGAACATTCCCTATGCAAATACACAAAACGTCCCAAAGTGAGGAATAATCATTATTCGGAGTGTAAATTTATTTTGGAAAACTTACATTTTCTAATTTGTATAAGAGAAAGTGATTTGATCAGAAACAATATTTTGAATAGATTTTCCTAAATTTTTAGCACTTCTTTTTGAAAAATAATGAAGCTAAGTTTTTGAAATCTTTATGTTGCAAAACTGAACTTCTCACTCACATTTCAATCCATGAAATGACTCAACCAAATACTTCAATCATATAGTATTGTACGTCAAAATTCATCATCACTGAGTACTCAATTGATCAATTTTCCATCCATTATACAAGATGTGTATCAATATGCACAAAACAACCATTTCCAACACGAAACAATAGACATTCCCGAAACTTGTCTCTTTTATTCCAGTTGATAAATAGATCATCTTTCCACTCACCCAAAATCCAACATAAAAACATATCCCACAATAATAAGAGCTACTCAACTATGACACAATTTAAAGCTAACAACCAAATTTGAGTAAAAGTGCAAAGAGTGTTTATCTCATCAATTAAGTCTCATAAAAATCAACATTCAATTTAAATCATCAACAAATGCAAAAATGGAATCAGCTTAGGGCCCTTAGGCATTTTACTCTTATTAGGCAATAAACATGACCAAAACTACACCAAGTATTCAACAAGTAATTCTCAAAAAGATTTAACACCATGAAGGGTCAAAATAAATATGCCTTGGGCAGTGAATCACAGACATGAGCCAATGTATAAAAAGGATAATTAAACCATCCCAAATTAAAAGACTAAACATAAAATAAAAATAGTCAAATGTCAAGGTGCTAAGTCATGAGAAACAAATAAAATTGTTCATCTTCCACAAATGGCTTCAATTGCTTAGGTTGGAGATCATCAATGCTCAGTGCAACTGGTGGCATCACTCTTCTTGTTCCATCTCCTCTTGACCCTCCTCGGCATCACTGGGTTGTACTTCTTCATGGTCGTCATCTTGATCCCCTCCGATTGCACCCGCTTGGCTGGATCCCTCCTGATGTGCTGAAGTTGCAGGTGGTATGTAATGTTGTCCACGAGGTGGACCAAAGTGCCAAGCTGGAGGTACTGGTGGCCTAACCCATGTACCCAATGAGGCGGTCTTGAGAATTTCTCCAATTAAGGCCAAGTTGTTATGCATCACCATATGGCTGCATGTCCAATGACCCTTGCAATTCATTCCTCTCATCTTCATTAACCAGATCATTTAACACAAAACCTGGAGGCATCCGAATGAAGTACTCTGAGGCAGTGGTGGCAGTGGCTGGGTAGTGTGTTCTTCTTGATGGTGCTTTTTGTACTTTCTCACCATTTGGTAAACATACTCCCGATTAATCCTTTCTCTTGGATAGGTCATTGGCTCTGCAAGATTAATCGAGCAACCTGCTAAAGTGTACAAATGGTGAATCAAGCTAGGGGCATAAAATATGGGTCGCTCGAACCTCCCATTGTCTAAGAACCCCTATCTAACAAGGCTACCAATATTCACCGCCCCTCCTCCATAATAGTATACACTAAGAGTACTTTATCCCTCTAAATATAACTCAAAGTATTGGACTCCCAAATTTGGCAGCTAATAAAGTAAAACCATAATTTGGCTACCAAAGAGAGTCCTTGATGTGCAAATCTCAACTCAGTATTTGAGGAAGTACTCCTAATCCAATCAACATTAAGACATCGCAAATGACATTTTTTATTACATTCATATCTTTCTCCTTGTCATTTAACAATGCCAAATATTGATTGGAAGATACAAGGGGTATGTTAAAGTAAGTGTTGATCAATTCCGCACTAAAATCCACTAATACCCTTCGCACTCGCACCTTACGATCTTCCAATTCACACAAATTACAATGAAATTCCTTTACTAACTGTTCATAGTATCTGGAGTCCAATTGGAGTGTTAAATGTAGGTAGTGCAATGCCTCGACCTAATTTGCTCTTCAATAGCTTTTCACATAGCTTCTTCGTAAGCCCCCCAATGCATAGAAAGGTCGAAATTCTGCTCTCGAATCACCTCATGCTTCTCATTGCTTTTATACAATTGCTTTGCTCTAACACTTGAGAATTGAGGTTCTATATGCTCGTCGAGAAAAGGTTGTTCCATGCCCCCTTCCCCACTAGTTCCGTCTCTGACTTTTCTCTTCCTCGACCCCACTCCTCTTCCCCTCTTTCTAGCCCTTCTTTTGTAGCACTACCATAAACTCCTCTAGTCATTTTCACAGCCCAATTCAATCAAAAAATTCAGACAATTACCAACAATTCCAAGAATCATAGCCAACAAAATCAATTCACCAAATTCTCAACACACTTTCAAAATTTCTCAACAACAATCAAACCAATCCAAACATCAATCAATAATTCAGAAAATTGAACAATTTAATGTCAAAATTTTTCCTTCAAGAAATTCTCACAAATTATTGCCCAAAAATCAACAATTGACAACCAAAAATTACACCACAAATTCATCAACAAACCCAACAATTATCTTCAATAAATTGGCAATTGGAACTACGAATTCAAAGAAGGATATTACCCAATTACGGATCAAAAAATTCCCCAAAAAGTCTTGTATGCCAATCCTTCTTGATGTTCCAATATCTCCAATAAATTTCCCAAAAGATTCTTGCTTTGATAATCCTAGAAAGAAATAAGATAATGTTAGTGGTGATTATGAAGTTTGGAATGATTTTTTGAGTGAAGATTATGAAGGAACTTGAGGGATTGGGAGAGTGTTTTCGGTTAAAAGAAAGAGAATAGGAGAAAATTGTGAGAAAAGAAGAAAAGAAATTAGAATATAAACGGGTCTGTGAGTCAAGATCGCGACTTGAATTTTCCAGATGTGTATATCTGGCCTAATCTCGAGATTGTGATCTCGAATTTGATATCACGATCTTGAAGTAGTTGAGATCGCAATCTCGACTCGGTGAAAAAATGCCTTTGCAGAAGTTTGATTTTGATATCGCGATCTCAATCTTGAGATTGCGATATGGAACCAATGATGAATATGTCCTCCAAAAGTTTGAGCTTTAGATCGCGATCTCAAGCTAAACTTCTGCAAAGTGTATTTTTCAATACTTAGCCAAAATTTGCCCACTCTTCATGTATTTTCTCCAATTCCACGCACAACCTACAAACATAAAATTAGCTCATTAGGATGACAATTTTCCTCATTCTTTAGCACCATTTATTCAAGTAAAAAAAGAAAAAAAACTAAAATCTAATCTAATTCAAACCACATTGCTCAAAATTAAACTAATCAAAAGTCACAAAAAAAAAAAACAATAACAACTAAATTTAAGACTTGGGTTGCCTCTTAAGAAACGCTCTATTATAGTCAGTAGCTTGTGAATACATGGAGGCTTCATTCTTGCACTACCCTGTCTCTTAGTTTTTTTTTTCAATGATTCCTCCAAAGTAAGGTTTGAGTCGATGACCATTGACCTTGAAAGCTCCTCTTTCCCTTTTATTTCCACCGCTCCATGAGAAAAAGTTTGAACCACTTCAAAGGGGCCACTCAACCTTGACTTGAGTTTTTCCGAGAATAGCTTGAGCCGTGAATTGTAAAGTAGCACCAAATCACCGACTTTAAATTCCTCCCTTAGGTTGAGCTTGTCATGCCATGCCTTAGTTTTTTCCTTATAGATCAAAGAATTTTCAAATGCTTCCCTCCGGAATTCATCCAACTCATTCAAATCAAGCATCCTGTTTTAGAGGATACTCTCATATGCTTTCTTCAAATCAAAATTCAAGTTCTTTATTGCCCAATATGCTCTATGCTCAAGTTTCACGGGGAAGTGACATGCTTTTCCATACACAATACGGTACAGAAAAATGCCTAGGGGGGTTTTAAATGACGTCTAATATGCCCACAATGTGTCATCTAACTTAAGCCAATCCTTCCTAGCATTATTCACAGTCTTCTCTAAGATCCTCTTCAATTCTCGGTTTGGAACTTTAACTTGGCCTGATGTTTGAGGATGATAGGCTAAAGAAACTTTGTGTTTCACTCTATACTTTGTCATGAAGCCCCAAAATGTGAATTTTTTAAGCGAGAGCCCCCATCACTAATAATAGCTCAAGGCATTCCAAACAGAGATAAGATGTTCTTTCGAAGGAATGTAGTGACCATTTTGGCCTCATTGGATGGGGTGGTGATTGCTTCAACCCACTTTGACACATAGTCCACCGCAACCAAAATGTATTTGTTGGAATATGAAACCGGGAAATGGATTATAGGTCCCATAAAATCAATTCCCCATGCATCAAATACCTCCAAATCAATAATGCCATGAAGGGGCATTTCATGTTTTCTTGAAATATTACCCACACTTTGACATTCAACACACATGAGCACAAATTTTCGGGAATCCTTGAACATAGTTGGCCAATACAAACCACTTTGAAGAACCTTATAATCCGTTTGTTGAGCTCCATGGTGTCCACCAGCTGGAGATGAATGACAATGTATTAATACATCGGTTACTTCATATTCTAGGACACATCTCCTAAGGACTTGATCATTGCACCTTCGAAACAAATGTGGCTCTTCCTAAAAGTAATACTTAAGTTCCACAAAGAATTTCCTTTTCTCATTGACATTTAGCATCTTTGGTACTATTCTTGCCACAAGATAATTCACAATATCTGCATACCATGGACTCACTTCCTTTACCTCAAACAATTTCTTAATTGATGATTCTTCATTGATGGCTCTTTCTACATGATTGACAAATCTACCTCGATGTTTCAATCCTTGAAAAATGGTCGGCTACCATGTTTTCCACCCCTTTTTTGTCTACCACCTTCCAATCAAACTCCTGGAATAAAAGTGTACATCTCATAAACGTTATTGACATCTTGATTTGACCAAAATGTGTAGAAAGAGTGATCGGTAAGAACAATTACCTTTGATAGAATCAAATATGATCTAATTTTTTAGATGAATGCAAAAATGATAGCAAGTAGTTCCTTTTATGTTCAAAATAATTAAGTTGTGCATCATTTAAGGTCCTACTTTCATAGTAAATGACATGCAACAGTCTTATTCACCTTTTGACATAAAACGGCACCTATTGCATAGTCACTAGCATTACTCATAAGCTCAAATGGAAGAGACCAATTTGGTTCTACAATGATCGATGCAATCACAAGAGCATGTTTTAACTCATTGAATGCTTTCAAATGAGCAAGATTCAAACAATCTTTTGAAGTAGTTTGCAGAAGGTTTAGCGATATGCATAAATTAAAGATTCCTAATGAATCTTCTATAAAATCCCGCTAGACCTAGGAAACTTCTTACTCCCTTATCATTAATTGGAGGAGGCAACTTTTCAATCACCTCCACCTTTGCCCTATCAATTTCTATTCCCTTTGATGAAACTTTGTGACCCAAAACAATCCATTCCGTCACCATGAAATGACACTTTTCCCAATTGGGAACCAAATTAGTTTCTACACACCTTTTCAACACATTGGACAAATTTGCAAGACAATAATCAAATGAGACACCAAATACACTAAAATCATCCATGAAGATCTCTATGCTCTTTTCAACCATGTCATGAAATATGGTAACCATACAACATTGAAACGTGCTTGAAGCATTACAAAGCCCAAAGTGTATTCTCCTATTTGCAAAGGTACCAAATAGGCATGCAAAAGTTGTTTTGTCTTGATCTTCCGGACAAATGACAATTTGGAGATAAACGAAATAACCATCAAGGAAACAATAATATGCAAAACCGGCTAACACCTCTCAAGCATTTGATCAATAAAAGGTAAAGGAAAATGATCATTTCGGGTGGCTTCATTCAACCTTCAAAAATCAATGCGCATACGCCAACCCGTAACCAATCTAGAGGGGAGGAGGTCATTGGTTTCACTTATTATTATGGTAATACCACCCTTTTTTGGAATGACTTGAGTAAGACTAACCCACTCACTGTAGCTAATAGGGTAAATAATATCGGCTTTCAAAAGTTTGATAACTTCCTTCCTCACGACCTCTTTTAAAGTAGGACTCAATCTCCCTTGAGGTTGCCTTACCGATTTATTTCCTTCATTCAACAAAATTTTATGCATGCATATGGGAGGGCTAATTCCCTTAATATCATCAATGGACCAAGCAATGGCATCTTTATGCATTTTAAGCACCATTGTCAAAGATGTATTCACAATCACTGAGTATGTCTCATTTTCACCAAGATATGCATACATTAAGTGAGTGGGAAGAGATTTAAGCTCCAACTTGGGGGGTTTCCATTGGTCGGAGACCCCCTTTACCTTTTTCTTGATTCTCTTCATCCTCCTTTTGCAATAAGGTATCATTCTCCAATTGATTCACATTCTTCATCCCTTCTTCATCATCTTGATTTAAAGCATTTGAATCTAAGATTTCCTCCTCCATTGAGAAATTCTCCATTTCATTCCTACGACAATCATCAATTTAGATCATCTACTACATTTATATTCATGACATCTTCAAAAATTGGAGGAAGCTTTAATGAACTAAAAACATTAAATGTAACAATTTCATAATTTATCCTAAATTCCAACTTCCCTTCTTGAACATCAATAAGTGCACGGTCGGTAGCAAGGAAAGGCTTCCCAAGAATAATTGGCATCTATTCATCTTTTTCCATATCAACACAATAAAATCATTCGGAAGGTAGAATTTGTCAATTTTCACAATCACATCCTCAATAATACCCTTAGGTAGGGGTGTTCATGGACCAGGTACCGGTCCATGAGCATGTGGAGTGATCCTAACATGTCTTATCGGTTCACAAATTTTTTGAACACTATCCGGTCCACACATTTCGGGTAACCGGTCATCCGGTTACCCGATTGAAACGGTTCAGGACCCGCGGGTACCCGAACCGGTGTGACAAAAAAAAAAAAAAACTTCCCCAAAAACTCCAAAAATTAAAGGTTTATATCAACTTATCAAGTCAACTTTATGTACTTATAAAATAAAATAAAATCCCTTTTCCAATTATAGGCAATTTATTACAAGCAAATACAACTAACTACAATAAAATTATCAAATTTATAAAATTCCTTTTCCAAACTGAAATTATAATTTAGACAAATATCATTTTTCTCTTAAATTATCAAATATCCCTTTAGACATATATATATATATATATATATATATATATATATATATATATAACTCAACCATGCATATGAACGTAAAAAGAAGAAAAAAAAATTATTATCAAATATCCCTTTAAGCAAATTATCAAAAAAAAAATTGAATTATCAAATATCCTTTTAAACAAATTCACAGCTACAAAATAAATCAATAATCTATGAACATATGAATAGAAAAATTTAGCCATATTTGGTGAAATTACACAATTGCCTTTGATTATGGACCGGTTCGGGTAACCGGCGGTTCACCAAAGAGTGAACCGGTACCCGAACCGGTTGTTTGACCCGATTCGGATACCCTTATTTTACGGTTCAGAATGGACCGGTTCCATCAGTTTATCAGATCAGTGGGTTATTTTGAACACCCCTACCCTTAGGGAACTTTATCCTATGATCTGCAAGTTGCAATGAGACACTTGTTGGCTTCAATTGTCCTCTATTCAATTTCTTAAACACCGCATAAGGCATGAGATTTATCAAAACTCCCAAATCACACAATGCTCTCCCAAATTGTAAATCCCCAATCTCACAAGGTATGGAAAATGACCCGGGGTCCTTGAGCTTTGGTGGTAACCTCTTTGTTAGGAATGCACTACAATTCTCCGTTAAATATAAGATTTCCATCCCCATGCAATTTCCTTTTTGAAGTAAGGATTTGTTTCATGAATTTAGCATAGGCGGGCATGTTCTCAAGTGCCTCCGTGAATGGAATGTTGATTTCAAGATTTTGAAAATCTCAAGAAACTTCTTAAAATTCTTTTCCTTTTGTTCATCCCTTAGCCTTTGAGGAAAGGGCACATTAACGTGCTTCGGCTCATGATGTTTCGGATCCTTGTCTTCATTGCTTTGTGAGTTGGGCATAGTAGACTTATTCATCATTTTGTCTTGCTCATTTGTAGACTCTTCTTTTTCCTTCTCTTCATCCTTAACTCCTTTCTCTCTATTCTTCAACAATTGTCTTCCAACCCTTTCTTCCTCTCCTTGCCACTCCTAAGGGTGATGACCTTGCATTGAAATTGGGGTTTGGAATGGTATCATTTGGAAGCGCCCCTAGAGATCATTCATTATTCAACGTTGCCAATTGCCCCAATTGAATCTCCAAATTTCTTGTAGATGCCTTCAAATTCTCATAATCTCTCTTATGTTCTATGTTTTTCCTTTCCAACTCTCTTCTCAAATATTAAAGTTCTTTTTTCCAACCATCTTCACCCACATTGGAGCATATTGATCGTGATACATGGGTTGGGAAGAATTTTCATATTGAAAATGAGGCCTTCGCTATTGGTTTTGAAATAAAGGGTTAGGAAAAGATTGATATGAGTTGGGTTGCAAATTTCTTGATGTGGTGGTTGATAAGGTCTAGGTGAGGAACTTAAGGCTTGAGTGTGTTGGACATTTTGAGGTGGGGGATTTGGTTGGTAAGAAGGATTAGATTGATTGTTGGTGTTGCTCTATGAAAAATTAGGATGATTCCTCCAAAATAGATTATATGTGTTCCCATTAGCTTCGGAAGGGTTCCTTGGAAATGATGATTGATTAGACACATAATTGAGTTGCTCATTGGACCCATAAGGCATCTCACATTGTCCATTTGCATGACCTCCTCCACAAAAATCACATACCATGCTTAGCTTGGTTGGGTTGGAGAAGAAAACATGGCATTTACACTACTTGGTTTCCCCAAATTCTCCAATGCCTTTGCAACGTTGTTCATCACACTTGTGAACATACTTTGTTGTGCCAAAAGAGCATCTTGCATGTTCAAATTCAACATTCCACTATTGGCATTGGCTTGATTGGCTTGGTGTTGAGCCACCGGTGGAGTCATCGGTCCATGATAATAGTGATTGTGTGCCATCCTATTCTTATACACATCTAGATGTGAAGTCTTGTATGAGATAGAAGATCGGCAAAGGCATCCACAATGGATTTCTTCTCTTGAATCAAACCATTATAGAAAGATATGGATTTGAAGCCACAAAGGAATCGCATGATGAGGACATTTTCTTAGCAACTCCTTGAACCGCTCCCAAGCTTTTCCTAAGCTTTCACCAACAACTTGTTTAAAGGATGTATTTCATTTCTCAATTTAGCGGTTTTTGCGGGTGGAAAATGCTTCACCAAGAACTCTTGAGGAAGTTGATTCCAAGTAGAAAACATTCCTTGGGTATGGGATTGTAGCCATCATTTTGCTCTATCTCGGAGAGAGAAGGAAACACCTTAATTCGCACACAATCTAGGTGTACTCCATTGAATTTGAATGTGTCCAAAACTTTTTCAAAGTTCATGAGATGCATATAAGGATCTTCATTAGGACCTCCCCCAAACATGGCATGAGCTTGGAGTATTTGGATCAATGCGGGCTTAATTTCAAAGTTGTTAGCTTGTGTGGGCATCCATGCAATGCTATTATTGCTCCATCAAAATTTAGCAAGGCATATTCCCTCAATGGCCTTCCATTCCCATTCATGCCATTTCCATTCCCGTAACCACCACCTATTCCATTATTTCCAAAAACCTCTTCTTCATCATTCTCCATGTTCACATTCCTTTGATTAGCATTAGCATTTGCCATTTCAATCCTTTCTTGCTCTTGTTGTACTTTTCTCAACTTCCGGATTTCACTTAGCTCTTTTTCCTTTTCCTTGTCCAAGCAAATGAATGGCCCTTTATCACCTCTTACCATGCACTCAAAAAACCAAAGCAAATAATCATTTGAAGGCCAAGTAAATTCCACAAGACACCCAAACAACATAAATGAATAAACAAAATTAATAACTACATTAAACTAAGTGCTTAATCTACACGGCCCATAAAGCACTTAATATTGCCAAATACCAAGGACAATCCCCGAAAACGGCACCAAAAACTTGATTGCTTTGTTAGTAAAGTTCAACTATGAAAGGACAACCAAGCAATAATTAACCATACTAATTCACTATACTCTACCTAACTTCTGCAAGTATACAGAGTTGATAGTAGTATAGGATGAGTGGATATCTTTCCCACAAGGATACTATTCTGTCTCTTATACACAAGATTTATAGATATTTGTATAGTTAAGCAAGTTCAAACAATGAGAGATAAAGTTAAACTACTCAATCCATAATTAAGCTCAAGCAATAAAACCAAATTAAAGTAGAATTATCTACTAAAACAGGTAAATGAAACTAAGCAATTATGAAATTAAGAAACTAACTACTATATTCTAACAAAATCAATTATACGAAAAACACTTATTTCTACCCTAAATTGACCAAAATAAGACTAAAATTAAAAGCAAGTAAATTACCCAATTTAAAAGTCTACAAATAAGAAACTTTGAGGACTAAAAGCAACCATTTCTAAACTAGAAATTGGAAAAAGTTAAAACTGAAATCTAAATATTTTTTGAATTTTTGATGATAATAAAGAAAGCCCACTAATTAATTAACTAGAAATTAATGTAAGGAATTAAGAATTTTTAACTAAAAAGCAAGAAATTAACAAGAACCGTAATTTTTCTAAGAAACCCTAGATTGCAAGTAAAGAGATTTTTACTAATTTAAACTAGAAAGAAAGTAAAAATTATATCTACTTGAAGCTAAAGATTAACCCACTACAACTATCCAATCAAAATTTAAACTTGCAAAGAAATTAAAACTAGATTATCTAAGAGATGATTAAAGAGGACTTTTCATTCAAAAAGAAACTTGAGAGTCCAGTTTTCCTAAACTATCCTAAAATCTACTAATTTTGTACTTCAATCTATCCTACTTACTGTATTAAAAATTTTGAAGTAGCTTAAATAGTGGAGTATTACACAAGGCAAAAATCAGGAATTGGTTACTAGATGATTACAAAATTGCCCTCACAATTTATCCACCAGCGAGTCCATATCGCGATCTGGGATTTGAGATCGCGATATGAACTCTAATACATTTAGGGCATTTTTCTGAGTCCAGATCGCGATTTGGACTCTCTTCCCAGCATTCTTCTGTCTCTCCATAATTGCAAATTGGTCATTTGAGCTTTGTTCATTCCAGCTTCCAACCTCTAATTTTGACCTGCATAATATTAATACCATTAAGCAATTAATTAAGCTAAAATTTTAATAAAAACTTATAATATTTAACAAGAACAAAAACATAAACATCTATGAAAGAGATTAATAACTAAAACCTTCAATTAATTCTAGAATATGGCATTTGATAGTATAAATATGATAATTCTGGAATAATTAATTCTATTTTACTAGAGTTATCATATATATATCAATAATATTTAATAAATATATCTATTTTAGATGAAAATAGTGGTGTGAATATTTACCAATAGGGGTGTTCATAAGTTGGGTTATTGGGTGACGAGTTTTCGGGTTGGAATTATCGTGTTTTTGGGTTGATAATTTTCCTTCCAACTCCGAGAAAAATCCAATTAAATCCAACCCAACCGTACTCGGATGGGTTACTTGTATTTTCAGATTTAATCGGGTTAAAATCTAAAAAATATAAAAAAAAATATTATTGTAAGAGCATCTGTTACAAAATATATTTTTGTTAAAAAATAAAATAGTTTGATCAAGAATGATAAGAAAAAGATATATTTAGACGAATGTTATCTCAAGAATAAAAAGAAAAAAATATTATAAGTTAGAGGATATTAAAAGAAAATAATAACCAAGCATGGAAAATTATTTTTGAGTGATAAGGTCACTCAGTTGGACCTGTCTCTTATACACATCTAGTTGGGTTGGGTTTTGTTTTTCCAAAACCCAACCCAACTAAGTTTGATAACTCAACCAAATAACCCAGCCCATTTAACCCTAAATTCATTTGGGTTCAATCAGGTTTTTGAGTTGGATTGGGTTTGAATACCCCTATTTGGTAATAGTAATTTTTCAGAAATGTATTTAATTATTGGTTATAATTAATTTTTTATTATAGTAAAATTACAAATGACATTGGTAATAGTCTACCCCATTTGGTAAAATTACAAATAACTTTGGTATTAAATAAATGTTATGAATACATACCAATAGTAATTTTTCAAAAATGTATTTTAACTGTTAGTCGTAACTTTTATCATAGTAAATATTACAAGTAACCTTGAATGAGATTGATACTTGTCATATTTATGTGAGCTATCTCAAACCACCCCTTACTTTACTATATATTAGTATGAATATCCCGTGCTATGTACAGGAGAACATTATATTTTAATACTACATATAAAGTAATATTAGTAAAATATTAGTGACGACGTAAAAATTTTAGTAATTAAATCGTACAAAGACGAACAAAACTAAATAATAATATCTATAAAGTTTACTAATTAGAAAATAAAAATAATAACATTAAAAATATAATTGTTATGTATACATTTAAATATTTATATTTTTTGTCATATAAAAATAATTGAAAATTAAATATACAACTTAATTATTAGTTGAAACTAAATTAGATATTTATATATTACCATGATTTTAATATATAATTGTATTAAAAACTTACTTATAACATGTTCCATGGAAAAATGGGTAACAATAATCATTTCGCTAAATGTGTATAATTTTTAATAATAAATGTTCAATCAAAAACCATAATTTAGAAGTATTAATTTATTTAGTATGAATTAAGTTAATTTTGTAGATATAAATTGTCATTGCAAACAACAATTACGAAGTATTGGTCACGGTTCTTAAAGAGTACTTGTATTTATTTTTGCTAATCAAATATACTTCATACATATTTAATTTTATCAATAATTAATTGGTAATGACAATGATAAAGTCCTTAATTATTTTCCTTTTTTCTATGCAAGAGAATATTCAAGTCATAATATTAAGATAAATCAAAGTTTTTGAATATTCAAAAGTATATGAATTAATCCTTAATTAATGTTTGTGTTTACACATTTTTTTGTCCAAAGATTACTTGATAAAATGAAGATAAAATTAAAGTATTGGAATATTAAAAAGCTATCGAGAGAGTTATATGATTTATTATAGTATTATTTTTAGTTAGTTATAAATAGAAAAAAACTAAAAATATAGTGAAATAATGATAACGGCATAAAACTTTAGTATATTAACCAAATAAAAACAAACAATACGTAGTAATACTTCATTTGTCCTTATTATTTTGTCAAAGTTTATTTTTTTAGTACAATAGAAAAAAACATAGTGTAGAAATAATGATAACGGCATAAAACTTTAGTATATAAACCAAATAAAAACAAACAACACATAGTAATACTTCATTTGTCCTTATTGTCAAAGTTGATGCGTCCAATACTTTAATTTTATCTTCATTTTATCAAGTAAAACATAATAGATACTTTAGTTTTAAAGCAATTGCAATGGATGCATCCAACCGTCCGAAGGAAGCTTACATCGGACAAAGCTGACTGTTCGAAAGAAAACTTTCCCTGTTAAGTATTAAATCTTTCGAACACAATACACCATCCGATGTGTGAACCTTTCAAACACACCTAGTTCGGACGATGGAATGCATGCAAGCTCGGCCGTCCGAACAGCATCCTCTACTCACTTATATTTAAGATCGGACAATGGGTCGGACACACAATAATATCGTCGGATGCAAAACAATAACATCGGATGTCCGAAACCTATAACGGCTAGTTTTTGAACATTTATTATTGAGCTGTTAGGTGGTGGTTTCAACCCAATTCTGATTATTGCACCTACAAATACCAACTCTAAGTTTAATGTAAAAATAATCTTATACATTGAATACAAGCAACAAGAAAATCAATTTGAGTGCAAATTAGCTATTGAGCAATATTGTATTAGTGTGTACTTTAGAGTGCTATTCAAAAATATTGAATGGAGTGAGAATCTTGTACGAAAGTGAGGTTAAGAGTAAAATCCTTGGCTCAACTAAAGAGAATTAGTGTGAGAAAGGATTGTCCTACTTTGTGTGTACATGTGAGATTATTGGCTCACCAAATTTGAGAAGCATTCTAGTGGATTAACACTTCAAGCTTGGTAGCTTGGAAGTGTTGTTTGTCTAAGCACTCTCTTTACCTTTTCTATACTTCATAAGCTTAATTGATCCTATCTCTATCAAACTACTTGTTAGTGCAACAGATTTAATATGTGTATATTTTGCAAGTAATTTTTAAGAAACCCAATTCCACACGATAATAATCTAATTCTTATACACATAAAGATATCTGAAGCATTAAGTTTCTTTCTTGTCAATAGATTGCATTTGAGTAAAGATCCCTTATGGCAACCAATAATACTTTATTTTTTTAGGGTCAATCTATCACAAGACCCCCTATGTTTAATGGGGTAAACTTTATTAGTTGGAAAGATAGAATGAAAATATTTTTGCAATCCATTGATATTGACTTGTGGTATGCTATAAATGAAGGTCCTTTTGAATCTACCATCATTGATGATCATACAAATAGAAGAAGAGAAAAGACAAGGGATGAGCTCACTCGACAAGACAAGGCAAACTTGACCTTAAATACGAAAGCTATGAATGTACTATACAATGCCTTAGATGCTTGAATCAACTCATGTCGAAGGATGCATTTTCTCTAAAAAAATTTGGGATAAATTGAAGGAAATTCATGAAAGGAGCGATGATGTTCGAGAGCAAAAGAAATTCTTACTAGTTGCCAAGTATGAATCCTTCAAGATGGAACCACATGAAAACATTGATAAAATGTACATGCGAATATTGTAGGTTCAATGACATCATTAAATCTTGAGGCCTTGGGTAAGGAATATTCTCTAGGCGAAAAGAATAGAAAAATTTTGATGCTCTATACAAAGAGTGGGAGGCCAAAACTATCGCCATAGAGGAAGCAAAAAATTTAAATTCCATGGCGATTGAATCTTTAATTAACTTTCTTACGTCCTATGAATTGAAGCTAAAGGCCAAAGTGGTGGATGATGAAGAAGCAAGACCAAAAAGGAGCATTGCTTTAAAGACTTCTCAAGAAGAAGATGAAAATGGCTCCATCTACCTAGAAGATGAAGATCTTGATGAAGGAGATTTGGCACTCATCACCAAAGGATTTTTCTCGAACACTACATCAATAAACGGAGAATGAGAATAGGTGGAGCTATCAACTCAAATAATTTCAAAGGAAAGACCAAGCTAGAAATGAAAAAAGCAAAATGAAAAGTGTTTTGAATGCGGTCAACCCGGACACTTTGCAAATGAGTATCCTTCCAAGGAAGAAAAAAAGAAAGAAGAAAGCCCTGCTTCAACAATTTCCAAATCACATGGGATGATTGCAACTCCAAAGGAGAAGTTGAAGAAGAAATGGAGTCGACACAAATGGCCTTCATGGCCATTGGTGATGATGAGGTAATTTATAATTATGATTCTAATAATGAAAATGATGACAATGATCTTGAAGTTTTCATTTTAAAATTGCATGATAGTTTAAAGGAATCATATGCTAGAAATAAGAAGTTAGTTAAGAAATCAAATATAAGCTTTGAATGCTAACTCTAAACTTGTGAATGAAAATAATAGGTTATCACAAGAAAACAGTGATTGGAAGAAAAGATTGCATGTGAAAACAAGGATCAAGAAAGAACAAGCCTCCTTGAAGAACATCTTGGATGTTATTGTTTAAAACTAAAGTATTATTATCATAATGATAAAATAGAAATGTATTAATCAACAAGTCTTTGTCACCTTTGTGAAGGAATGATTTTTTATGCTTTGTAAAATCAAAATCTTCTTTATATGAAAATAAAAATGTTATTTGCAATTATTGTCAACAACATGGATATGTGAAAAATAACTGCTATGTCAAGAGAAATGAAAAACTTGGTATGAATACCGTGTGGATTTGTAGTAATTTTACTAACTCTTATGGACCCAAGAAAATATGAGTACTAAAAGTTATCACTTAATTTCTTATGTAGGAAATGAATATCACAAAGTATAGCAAATGTTCATAGATAGTGGGTGCTCAAGGCATATGACGGGAGATGCATCTCTCTTCACCAAACTCATATCCAAAAGTAGTGGAAAGGTGACTTTTGGGGATAACATGAAAGCAAAATCAATTGGCCTTGGTGATGAAGGTAAAAATGGTGAGACCTTGATTAAAAATGTGCTTCTTGTTGATAATTTGTATTATAATCTATTAAGTATGAGTCAACTATGTGATAAAAATCTATATGTGTTATTTACCAAACGTGAATGTCTAATGTCTTGATAAAAAATTATGTTGTTTTATTTAAAGGTACTAGGCACAATGATGTTTATGTGATTTATCTTGACAATATTGGTAGTAGCAATGTAAAATGTCTAACCGGTTCTATAGATTATCCTTGGCTTTGTCATAGAAGGCTTTGTCATTTCAACATAGATTTAATTGAAAAACTTGCCAAGAAGGAATTGGTAAGAGGGTTGCCAAAATTGAAGTTGTTGAAAAACAAAATTTGTGATGCATGCCAATTTTGAAAACAAGTTAAAGTGTCTTTTAAACCAAAGAATTGTGTGTCTACGTCTGAACCCTTGGAATTATTGCATTTAGACTTGTTTGGTCAAACTCAACATGCTAGTCTCGGTGGTAGTAAATATGCATTTGTGATTGTTGATGACTAGGTATACTTGGGTACTATTTCTTGTTCACAAAAATGAAGCTTTTGAAAATTTTGTAAAATTGTTTTCCAAAATTCAAAATTTGTTGAATTTGAAAATCATTCGCGTTTTGAGAAGTGATAATAGAGCCGAATTTAAATTTGGAGGTTTTTCCAAATTTTGTGATCACAACGGTATTTCGCATGAATTTTTGGTTGTTAGAGTGTCTCAACAAAATGGTGCTGTTGAAAGAAAAAATAGAACACTTCAAGAGGCCGCTAGAACTATGATTAGTGAATGTGATTTACCAAAATATTTTGGGCTGAAGCCGTTAACACGGCTTGTTATGTTATCAATCGAGTTCTATTTTAAATAAAACACCTTATGAACTCTTGTTTCGTAAAAAACCCGTTGTGAGCTATTTCAAAGGTTTTGGTTGTAAATGTTTTATTTTAAAAATCAAAGAAAATCTTGGAAAGTTTGACAAAAAATCGAATGAAGGAATTTTTCTAGGACATTCTAGTGACAAGAAAGCATACCGAATATACAATAGAAGAACACTTTTAATTAAAGAAGTTGTGCATGTTACATTCGATGAAACTAATGATGTTATTTCAAAGAATGTATGTGAGGAGATGAAAATGTAGGTATTCAAAAGGAGTTTGAAAAGCTCACTATTCATGAAGAACATCAAGAGATCACGTCAAACAATGAGGACAACACCGTCACTTGGATGAAGTAGGAGAAAAGAACAAAGGCACTCCAAAAGATCTTCCAAGAGCATGGAGATTTATGTCTAGTCACCCTCAAGACTTGAACATAGGTGATCCATCCGATGGGGTAAAAACTCGATCTCATAAACCTTTGAATAGTAATTGTGCATTACTTTCTCATATTGAACCTAAACATGTGGACGATGCATTGAATGACAAATCTTGGGTCTTTGCTATGCAAGATGAACTTAGCCAATTTGAGAAAAACAGTGTATGGACCTTAGTTAAATTATTAGGAACAAAGCTAGACTTGTTGCAAAGGGTTATGCTCAAGAAGAAGGCATTGATTTTGATGAAACCTTTGCACCCGTTGCTCGTTTAGAATCCATTCGCATGTTTCCTGCATATGCATGCTTTAACAATTTCAAATTATTCCAAATGGATGTCAAAAGTGCATTTTTAAAATGGCTTTATTGATCAAGAAGTTTTCGTTGAACAACCCCCTGGTTTTGAAAACAAAAATTTTCCAAATCATGTTTTCAAACTTTCTAAAGCTTTGTATGGTTGGAAACAAGTTCCCAGAGCTTGGTATGAAAGGCTAACTGGTTTTTTGATTGAGAATGGATTCAAAAGAGGTTTTGTTGATACCACTCTCTTTACCAAAACTAATTCTAATGGTTTGTTAATTGTTCAAATTTATGTTGATGATATTATATTTGGAGAAACTAATGAAAGCTTGTGCAAGGAATTCTCGTGCTAGATGCAAAAAGAATTTGAAATAAGTATGATGGGAGAATTACAATTCTTCCTTGAACTCCAAGTTCACCAAACAAAGGAAGGAATGTTCATTACACAAATCAAGTACACAAAGGAGCTACTCAAGTGATTTGGAATGGAAGATTGCAAACAGGTTGGGACACCAATAATGTGCACCTCAACCAAACTTGACAAAGATGAAAAAGGTAATAGTGTTGATGAAAAACACTATAGAGGTATGATTAGAAGCCTACATTACTTAACAGCTAGCAAACCGGATATTATGTTTGTTGTTTGTCTGTGTGCTAGATTTCAATCTTGTCCTAAGGAATCACACTTGATTGCAGTAAAAGAATTTTCAGATACTTAAAAGGTACAATGAATTTTGGTCTTTAGTATCCAAAATCCTCCACTTTTGATTTAGTTAGTTATTCTGATGCTGACTTTGCTGGTTGTAAAATTGATAGAAAAAGTACTAGTGGTATGTGTCACATCTTAGGTACCTGTCTAGTATCCTGGTTTAGCAAGAAGCAAAATTTTATTTCCATTTCCACGACAGAAGCCGAATATATTGTTGCTAGAAACTGTGATTGCTTCGTTAGGCAGAATTCAACTTTGAAAGGAAAAACAAGCAATACTTAACCACACTAATTCACTATACTCTACCCAACTAACGTCTTGCAAGTAAACGGAGTTGATAGAGGTATAGGATGAGTGGGTATCGTCCCACAAGCATTGTTAGAAGGCAATTACTAAGATTTATGGATTTTTGGGTAGTTAAGCAACTCAAACAATGGATGATGAAGCTATTCTAATAAAAATCATAATTAAATGAAAGCAATAAAAACTAAATTTTAAGCTAGAAAAACTAAATTTTAAGCTAGATTAACTAAACATTAGAAGTGTATAACCAATTACGATATTAAGAAACTAGTTAATCTATTCTAGTAAAAGCAAGTAAAGGAAAGCACTTAATTCTACCCTAAATTAACCAAATTAAGACTAAAATTAAAAGCAAGCAAATTACCCAATTAAAAGGACTACAAATAAGAAACCTTGAAGACTAAAAGCACCCATTTCTAAACTAGAAATTGGAAACAGTTAAACTTGAAATCTAACTATTTTTGGATTTTTGATAAAAATAAAGAAAGCCCACTAGGAATTAACTAGAAATTAATCATTCTCACATTATGCAAGAAATTGAGAATTCTTAACTGAAAAGAAATAAATTATCAAGAACTCTAATTTTCCTAAGAAACCCTAAATTGCAAGCAAAGAAATTCTTACTAAATTAGAATAGAAAGCAAGTAAAAATTATATCTACGCGAAACTTGCGATTAACCCATTACGATTATCTAATCAAAATTCGAATTTGACAAGAAATTAAAAGCAGATCTAAGAGACAATTAAAGAGAAATTTCTATTAAAGAAGAAAACTTGGGGTTCAAAATATCCTAATCTATCCTAAAATCTACTAACTATCTAATTCTAATCCTACTTGCCTCCACTTCCTATTTTTAAGTAGCTTAAATAGTTTAGTGTTACACAAGGCAAAAATCTGGAGTTGTTGGCTGAAAGTTTACAAAATTGCCCTTACAACTTAATCCGAAAAATTTGAGATCGCGATCTCGACTCTAATAACTTTAAGACATTTTCCCGAGTCGAGATTGCGATATGGAAAGTTTGAGATCATGGTGATCTCGACTCTTTTCCCAGCTTTCTTCGTTTCTTCCATTTTGCAATTTGGTCCTTTGAGCTTTGTTCATTCCAGCTTCCAACCTCTAATTTTTGACCTGCATAATATTAACACCATTAAGAAATTAATTAAGGAAGAAATTTAATGAAAACTTATCATATTTAATGAAGAACGGAAATTCAAACTCATATGAAAGAAATTAACTAAAATTTTCAATTACTTACATAAAGTTCGTGATCTAAAGTACATCCATGATTCTATAATTTAAGTGACACATCAGATGTTTATAAGAGACATATCATTAACATGTGATATTTCAATTTTGGCTATAAATTTTAAAAAAATAAACATAAAATAAGCCTACTAACATTCAAACATATAAACACCTCCAAAGTTGATGTGACACTTGATGAATCATGGATGTACTTAGAACAATTAAGAAGTCTCTCAAGAAACATTCAATACTATATGATATGTGAAATATCTGAGTGAATCAATCCAAAATTGTAAATTTTGTTCTTCATAGAAGCACACAATCATTCACTACAATGATTTCACATCACCAAGCATTACCATCCTCAAAAAGAGTTACCAAAAGTTTTAATTCTTTCCATTTAAAATATCATTACTTCTCAAATCACAAATATTATGAAGTTAGTCAACTATCCTACTAGGCATCATGAAATAGAAGTTCAATTAGGAATCAACTTAAATGCAAATGTCACACATTTCGGGAATAAACTTCTAACAAGAAATAAGTAATATGAGATTAATGATAAGTATTACAAACATTTACTCCTTAACTTATTGGTATATTAAAACGCAATTTCTAATGGGTTAATTCGGAGAAACAACATGTGTACATGCCGGAATCCCGTACTCGCCTTATTCCTAATTTTTTTTAGACAGTCCTAAATCAAGGAAAATGAGTGAAATGTATCTAAAATTAATCTCGAATATCAATTATTCACAAGTTAGAAGAACATTCCCTATGCAAACACACGAAATGCTTATCCCAAAATTTCTTCTACTTCATTTAACTCATTTCTTTCTAAAAGATAGTTCATCAACCAAATAATATAAGTGATTTGATCAAAAACAACATTTCAAATAAATTTTCCTAAAATTTAAGCACTTCTTTTGAAAAAATAGTAAAGCCAAATTTATGAATTCTTTATGATGCAAATGAACTGCTCACTCACACAAAAATTCTTGAAATGAATCAATCATATACTTCAATCATAAAGCATGGAATATCAAAATTTATCATCATTGAGTACCTAATTGATCAATTTTCCATCCATTAAACATCAAGTGGCAACAATATGTATAAAATAACCATTCCCAACACAAAGAAATAAACACCCCCAATCTTATCTCTTTTATTTCAATTGCTGAATAAATCATCCTTCCACTCACCCAAAATTAAACATAAAGGCATACCCAAAATAACAAAAACTACTCAAACCATAATATAATTTTAACCAAGAACTAAATTGAGTAGAAATGCTAACGAGTAGTAAACTGTTGCATCTCACAATTCAAGCTTCAAACAAAATGAACATTCAATTCAATTCATTAATAAATGCAAAGATGGCATCAGATTAGGGCCCTTAGCCATGCTACTCTTATTTGGCAATAATCATGACCAAAGCTACGCCAAGTATCTAGCAAGAAATTCCACAAAGATTCAATCCATGAAGCATCAAACTAATTAGCTGGAGTCAGCTTAAGGCCATTAGCCAAATTACTGAAAAGGAAAACTAAAATACTTCAAATCCAAAGACTGAAAATAAAGTAAAACCAAAGTAATCCAAAGTAATCAATAGTCGTGGTATTCAATCAATAAAAAAGAGAATTGTCATCATTCATCAAATTAATCCAGTGGTTAGGGTCGGTCTTCATCCATGCTCAAGCAAATGGTGGAATTCATCTACTTATTCCATCTCTTCTTGACCCTCCTCGGCATCACTATGTTGGGCCTCTTCATGATCATCATCCATGTCCCCTCCGGTCGCAGGATCTTTTTACCTACATAGCTAGATCCCTCATGATGTGCTGCAGCCGCCGGTGATGTGTAGTGGCTGGACCCATGAGGTGGACCAAAGTTCCATGCCGGAGGTGATAGTGGCTGGACCCATGTGCCTAATGAGGTAGTCTTTAAAGCTTCTCCAATGACGGTCAAGTTGTTGTGCATTACCATTTGACTATACGACCAGTATCCTTGCAGATCATTCCTTTCTTCTTTATTTACCAGAGCATTAAACACAAAACCAGGAGGTATCGAAATCATTGAAACACTCTAAGGAGGTGGTGGCTGTGGCTGGGTAGGGTGCTCCTCCTGGTGGTACTTTTCATATTCTCTCACTATTCGATAGACATATTCCCAATTAATCCTTCCTCTTGGATGTGTCAACGGCTCTGAAAGACAAATCGGGTAACCTGCTATAGTGCAAAGATGGTGGATTAGATTTAGGCATAGAATAGTAAGTGCCTGTTTCTTATACACTCCAAGTTGTGTATTTAATGCTCTGAATATTGGTCACCTTAGACTGTCTCTTATACACATCTAGATGTGTATAAGAGACAGGTGATGGGGGATCTCATTCCTCACAACATGATGGACCCCCAAATACGATGGTACTGATAAGTGAAAACCATAACTTAGCACAAATGGCATCTTTAATAGCACAAATGCGGCTACTGATAAAATGAAAGTCCTTGACGAGCAAATTTCAACTCAGTGGTAGATGAAGTACTCTTAATCCAATCAACCCTCCTATCACAAATGGCATCTTTAATTGAATTCATATCCTTATCTTCATTATTCAAAAATGCCAACTATTGATTAGAAGGTACGATGGGGTAAGTTAAAATATGCATTGATCACATCGGCACTGAAATCTTCTAAAACCCCCCGTATTCGCACCTTGTCATCCTCTATTTCACACAAATTGCAATGAAACTCCTTTACCAATTGGGTAGTCCCGGGGTAAACTTGAGTATTAAAACCCTCCCAATGTCGTGACCTAATATGTTCTTCTATAGCTCTTCTTGCATTGTCATCTTCATAAACCCCCCAATGCATTGATAGGTCGAAATTCCGTTCTCTAATTACCTCATGTTTCTCGTTGTTCTTGTACAATTGTTTAGCCCTATTACTCGAGAATTGAGGTTCAATTTGCTCATATTCAAATAGTTGTTCCAAACCCTCTTCTCCACTAGTGCCCTCTCCGGACTTTCTTTTCCTCGACCCGGTTCCTCTTTCTCTCATCCTAACCCTTCTTTCGCACTACCATAAACCCCTCTAGTCATTTTTAATCAGGAAAAATCAATCAATAATTCAAATATTCAACCCTCAATGAAAAATAACAATCACGAAATCACAATAAAAAATTTTCAACAAATTTCCAAATATTTCAATTGCAATTCAACCCAAATCAAATATCAAGCCAATAATTCCAACAATTGGACAAATCAATAACAAATTCTCCTAAAACAAATTTGCACCAATTATTGTCCAAAAATGAACAATTGAATGCCACCAATTTCACCACAAATTAAGTTTCACAAAACCGAACAATTATCTTTACCAAATTGACAATTGAAAAGGAAAGATGTTACCCGTTTTTGGGATTGAAATTTCCCAAAACTTCTTGTGTCTCAATTTTCCTTGAATTCCAAATTTCTCTAAGAATTCTCCCACAAAATGTTATCTTTGATGTTCCTAGAGGAAAATAGGATTATATTAGTGATGGGTGTGGAGTTAGAAGTGATTTTTATGGGGATGATGGAAGAATTTTGAGGGATTGAGGTTAGGGTTTTTGGTTGAGAGAAGAGGAATAGAAGAAAATTATGAAGAAAGAAGAAGAAGAAATGAGATTTTAAAACAAATCTGTCATTCGAGATTGCGATCTGGCCTAATCTCAAGATCGCGATCTCGAATTTGGTATTGCGATTTCGAAGGAGTTGAGATCGCTATATGGAACATTTGAGATCGCGATCTCGACTCGGTGCAAAAATAGCCTTTGCAGAAGATTGATGTTGAGATCGCGATATCGACCAAATGGGACCATTCTGCCCTCCAGAAGTATGAGTTTGAGATCGCGATCTCGACTCAATTTCTGCAAAGTGTAATTTTTACACTTAGTCAAGATTACTCAATTCTTCATCACTTTTCTCCATTTGCAAGGACAACCTACAAACACACAATTCACAAGTTAGGATGACAATTTTCACTCATTCTTTAGCACCATTTATTCAACTAAATAAAACTTAGATTTTTATCTAAAATTCTAACCTAATTAATGTAAATTAAAAAACATACTAACGGAAAGCAAAAACAACTAAATGAAAAACTTGGTTGCCTCCCAAGAAGTGCTCTTTTATAGTCACTAGCCTGAATATGGCATGATCCTCATTCTTGTGTTAATCGGACAATTTCTCGTCCGCCTTCAATGATTCCTCCAAGATAGGGTGTAAGCCGATGCTTTTTGACCTTGAAAGCTCACTCTTTCCCTTTAATTTCCACTGCTCCACAAGAAAAAGTTTGGACCATATCAAAGGGACCACTCCATGGGTCTTGACTTAAGCTTTCCCGAAAATAATTTGAGCCTTGAATTATAAAGGAGCACCAAATCACCGACTTTAAATTCCTTCCTTAGGATAAGCTTGTCATGTCATGCTTTTGTCTTCTCCTTATAAATTAAAGAATTTTCAAATGCCTCCCTCCGGAATTCATCCAATTCATTCAAATCAAGCATTCTCTTTTCATATGTTTCCTTCAACTCAAAATTCATGTTCTTTTTGGCCCAATATGCCCTATGTTCAAGTTCCACCGGCAAGTGGCATGCTTTTCCATACACAATACGGTACAGAGACATGCCTATGGGAGTCTTAAATGTTGTACGATAAGCCCACAAGGTGTCATCTAACTTCAATGCTCAATCTTTCCTGGCATTGTTCACCGTCTTCTCTAGAATTCTCTTCAATTCTCGGTTTGACACCTCCACTTGACCTGATGTTTGTGGGTGATAAGCTAAAGCAACCTTGTGTTTCACCCCATATTTTGACATCAATGCCTCACCAATTGGGAATTCTTGAAATGAGATCCCCCATCACTAATGATAGTCTGACGAACTCCAAACCAAGAGAAAATGTTCTTGTGAAGGAATTTGGTAACCACCTTGGCTTCATTGGTTGGGGTGGCAATTGCTTCAACCCACTTTGACACAGTCTACCGCAACCAAAATGTACTTATTGAAGTATGAAACAGGAAAAGGTCCCATAAAATCAATCCCCCATGCATCAAATATCTCCAACTCAATAATGCCATGAAGGGGCATTTCATGTTTCCTTGAAATATTACCCACCCTTTGACACATCTAGATGTGTATAAGAGACAGCTATGAATTATGCCGCGAATCCTAGAATGTGGTGGGCCAACACAAACCACTTTGGAGAACCTTGAAAGCCGTCCGTTGAGCTCCGTGATGTCCCCCCAACCGGAGATGAATGACAATGTTTTAATACATCGGATACTTCACTTTCCGGAATACATCTCCTTGGAACTTAATCATTGCACCTTCGGAACAAATATGGCTCACTTCCCAAATATAATGTTTAAGTTCCGCAAAGAATTTTCTCTTCTCATTGACAGTTAGTATCTTTGGTACTATCTTTGCCACAAGATAATTCACAATATCCACATACCATGGACTTACTTCCTTCACCTCAAATAATTTCTCAATGGATGATTCTTCATTGATGGCTCATTCTTCATGATTGATAAGTCTAGATGCTTCGATCCTTGACAAATGGTTGGCTACCATATTTTAGACCCTTCTTGTCGACCACCTCCCAATCAAATTCCTGCAACAAAAGTATCCATCTCAATAAACGTGGCTTAGCATCTTGTTCAGAAAATAAATATTTTAATTCAGAGTGATCTGTATGAACAATCACATTTGATCCAATCAAATATGATCTAAACTTATCAAATGCAAAGACTATAGCAAGTAGTTCTCCTTCTCTATTGTAGAATAATTAAATTGTGCATCATTTAAGGTCCTACTTGCATAGTAGATGACATGTAACATCTTATTCGATGACCTTTTGACATGAAATAGCACCTATTGCATAGTCATTAGCATCACACATAAGCTCAAACGAATAAGACCAATCTGGTGCTACAATGCAAGTGCAATCACAAGAGCATGTCTCTTAACTCATTAAATGCTTCCAAACAAGAGTCATCAAAATGAAAAGGACAATCTCCAAATGAAGTAATAAGAACAAAGGTCTAGCAATATGTGAAAAATTCTTAATGAATCTTCTATAAAAGCCCACATGACCTAAGAAACATCTTACCCCGTTGACATTAATTGAATGAGGCAACTTTTCAATTACCTCCACCTTTGCCCTATCAACTTGTATCCCTTTTGATGAAACTTTGTGACCCAAATCAATTCCCTCTGTCACCATGAAATGACACTTTTCCCAATTCAGGACCAAATTAGTTTCGACACACCTTTTCAAAACTTTGGACAAATTTGCAAGACAATCATCAAATGAGACACCAAATACACTAAAATCATCCAAGAAGATCTCTATGCAAACTCTTTTCAACCATGTCATGAAAAATGGAAAACATACAACGTTGAAATGGGCTTGGTGCATTGCAAAGCCCAATGGCATTCTACTATATGCAAAGGTACCAAATGGATATGTAAAAGTTTTTTTATCTTGATCCTCCGGACAAATGACAATTTACAGATAACCGGAATAACCATCGAGGAAACAATAATATGCAAAACGGGCCAACCTTTCAAGCATTTGATCAATAAAAGGTAAAGAAAAATGAACCTTTTAGGTGGCT
Source organism: Cinchona pubescens (assembly GCA_025175665.1). Classification (NCBI taxonomy): domain Eukaryota; kingdom Viridiplantae; phylum Streptophyta; class Magnoliopsida; order Gentianales; family Rubiaceae; genus Cinchona; species Cinchona pubescens. The sequence continues at coordinate 1,725,347 of JANKKI010000152.1, forward strand.
TCATTCAATTTTCGAAAATCAATGCACATTCGCCAACTCGTAACCAATCTATAAAGGAGGAGCTTATTGGTTCACTCATGATTACGGTAATACCACCTTTCTTTGGAATGACTTGAGTGGGACTAACCCACTCACTATCGCTAATAGGGTAAATAATACCGGCTTTCAAAAGTTTGAGTACCTCCTTCCTCATAACCTCTTTTAAAGTAAGATTCAATCTCCTTGAGGTTGCCTTACTGGTTTTATTTTCATCGTTTAACAAGATTTTATGTATGAAAATGGAAGGGCTAATGCCCTTAATATCATTAATGGACCAAGCAATGGCCTCTTTATGCCTTTTAAGAACCACCATCAATCTATCAAGTTGTTCACTTGTTAAAGATGCATTCACAATCACCGGGTATGTCTCATTTTCACCAAGATATGCTACATTAGTTAAGTAGGAAGAGGTTTAAGTTTCAAATTGGGGGGTTCGTTGGTCGGAGACCCTTTTTTACCTTTGTCTTGATTATTAACATCCTCCTTTTGCAATTAGATCTCATTCTCCAAATGATTCGCATGCTTCATCAATTCTTCATGTGTAAATTTAGTGCATTTGACTCCAAGACCTCTTTCTTCATTGCAAAATTCTCCATTGCCTTCCTACAAAAATCATCAATTAAGTCATCTATCATTTTTATATTCATAACATCTTCAAAAATTGAAGGAAGTTTTAATGAACTAAAAACATTGAATGTAACAATTTCAATCATTTATTTGGAATTCCAACTTTCCTTCTTGAACATCAATAAGTGCACGACCGGTAGCAAGAAAAGGTCTTCCAAGAATGATTGGTATCTCTTCATCCTCTTCCATTTCAAGCACAATAAAATCGGTCGGAAGGTAAAGTTTATCAATTTTCACAATCACATCTTCAATAATCCCTTTTGGAAATTTGATGCTCCGGTCCTCAAGTTGCAATGAGATACTTGTTGACTTTAATTGTCCTCCATTTAACTTCTTGAATACTGAAAAAGGCATGAGATTTGTCGAACCTCCCAAGTCACACAATACTCTCCCAAATTGTAAACCCCCAATTTCACATGGTATAGAAAGTGATCTAGGGTCCTTGAGCTTCGGTGGAAACCTTTTTGTAAAGAGTGCACTACAATTCTCTGTTAAGCACAAAATGTCATCTCCATGCAACATTCTTTTTGAAGTAAGGACTTGTTTCATGAATTTGGCATAGGTAGGCTTGTTCTCAAGTGCCTCTATGAAGGGAATGTTGATTTCAAACTTTTTGAAAATCTCAAGAAACTTCTTGAACTTCTTTGCTTTTTCATCATCCTTTAGCCTTTGAGGGAAGGGCACATTAACATGTTTCGGTCCATCATACTTGAGATCCTTTTGAATCATTACTTGGTGATGTGTATAATAGACTCATTTGTCATATTGCCTTGATCATTTTAAAGAAAATATTCCCCTTTTCTTTCTCTTCATCCTCAACTTATTCCTTTTCTCCACATTTCAACAAAATTTTCCCAACTCTTTACCACTCATTAGGGTGATAGCCTTGCATTCCTCCTTAGGGTTTGGAATAGTGTCACTCTGAAACACCCCTAAAGGTCTCTCATTATTCATCCTTACCAATTCGCCTAATTGGATTTCCAAATTCCTTGTAGATGCCTTCAAGTTCTCATAATCCCTCTTGAGACAGCTTTATTAAGGATCAATAATCAGAACACATCTTAGACTATGTTTAATCATTTCCAACCTTCTTCATCCAAATTCTCTCTTGGAGCATATTGATCATATTACATAGGTTGGGAAGAATTTGATGGAAATGAGGTCTTTGTTGTCGGTTTTGAAATGAACAGTTCGGGAAAGGTTGATATGAGTTGCGTTGAAAATTTTTTGATGTGGCGGTTGATAAGGTCTAGATGAGGAATTTGATGCTTGAGTGTGTTGGGCATTTTGAGGTGGGGGATTTGGTTGGCTAGGAGGGTTACACATTGGTTGTTGGTGTTACTCCATGAGAAATTTGGATATTCCTCCAAGAAGGATTGTATGTGCTCCCATAAGCTCCGAATTGGTTCCTCGAAAATGATGGTTAATTAGCCACATAATTGATTTGCTCATGGGATCAATACGGCATCTCACATTGTCCATTGGCATGGCCGCCTCCACAAAAATCACATGTCATGCTTGATTGAGTTGGAGAAGAAGTCATAGCATTTACACTACTAGGTTTCCCTAGATTCTCTATGGGATTGGCCATGTTGTTGCTCATCACACTCATGAACATGCTTTGTTGTGCCAAAAGGGTATCTTGCATGTTTAGATTCAATCCTGCACTATTTGCATTGGCATGATTAGCTTGGTGTTGAACCACCGGTAAAGTTATCGGTCCATGATAGTAGTGGTCGTATGCCATCCTATTTAACAACTCTTGAGCGTCTTCCAGAGTCTTATATGAGATAGAACCATCGGCGGAAGCATCTACGATGGATTTCGTCTGTTGAAGTAAACCATTATAAAAGGTTTGGATTTGAAGCCACAAGGGAATGGCGTGATGAGGACATTTTCTTAGCAACTCTTTGAATCTTTCCCAAGAGTTTCCCCTAGGCTTTCACCAACATCTTGTTTGAATGATGTAATTTCATTCCTTAATTTAGTTGTTCTTGTGGGTGGAAAGTACTTCGCCAAGAACTCTTGAGCAAGTTGGTTCCAAGTGGTGAATGTTCCTTGGGCATGGGGTTGCAACCATGACTTTTCCCTATCACAAAGAGAATAAAAGGAAACACTCTTATCCGCACACAATTCGAGTGTACTCCATTAAACTTGAATGTGTCCAAGACTTCTTCAAAATTTATGAGGTGTGTGTAGGGGTCTTCATTAGGTCCATCCCCAAACATGGCATGAGCTTGGAGCATTTGGATTAGGGCGGGATTAATTTAGAAATTGTTGGCTTGCACGGGAATCCATGCAATGCTTGAGTTCGCCCCATCAAAATTAGGCAAAGCATATTGCCTCAATGGCCTTCCATTCCTATTTATGCCATTTCCATTCCCGTAGCCACCAACCCCATTATTTCCAACAACCTCATCTTTATCGTTTTTCATGTTCAAATTCCCTTGATAAGCATTAGCATTTTCTATTGCGATTCTTTCTTGTTCTTGTTGTGCCCTTCTCAATCTTTTAAGTTCTCTTACCTCTTTCTCCCTTTCCTTGTCTAAGCAAATGAATGGCCCTTGATTACCTCGTACCATGCACTAAAACACAACCAAGGAAAATGCTTAGTCAATTGAAATTCCAAATCAATTCCACAAGATATCCAACAAACATAAAAATTTACAAAATTAACAACTAAACTAAACTAAACTAAAGTGCTTAATCTACATGACCCATAAAGCGCTTGATATTGTCAAAAACCGAAGACAATCCCCGGCAACGGCGCCAAAAACTTGATTGCTTCGTTAGGTAGAATTCAACTTTGAAAGGACAAACAAGCAATAATTAACCACACTAATTCACTATACTCTACCAAACTTTCGCAAGTATACGGAGTTGATAATGGTATAGGATGAGTGGGTGTCGTCCCACAAGGATTGTTGGAAGGCAATTACCAAAATTTATGGATATTTGTGTAGTTAAGCAAACTCAAACAATGGATGATGAAACTATTCTAATAAAACCATAATTAAATGAAAGCAATAAAAACTTAATTTTAAGCTAGATTAACTAAAAAGCAAGTAAGTGAAAAGAACCAATTATGATATTAAGAAACTAGTTAATCTATAGCAATTTAGTAAAAGCAGGTAAAAGAAAGCACTTAATTCTAACCTAAATTAACCAAATTAAGACTAAAATTAAAAGCAAGCAAATTACCCAATTAAAAGGACTACAAATAAGAAACATTGAAGACTAAAAGTACCCATTTCTAAACTAGAAATTATGGAGTTAAACTTAAATCTAAGTATTATACATTTTTTGATAAAAATAAAGAAAGCCCACTAGGAATTACCTAGAAATTAATGCAAGAAATTGAGAATTCTTAACTGAAAAGCAAGAAATTATCAAGAACTCTAATTTTCCTAAGAAACCCTACAGTGCAAGCAAAGAAATTCTTACTAAATTAGACTAGAAAGCTAGTAAAAATTATATCTACGCGAAACTTGCGATTAACCCACTACAATTATCTAATCAAAATTCGAACTTGACAAGAAATTAAAAGCAGATCTAAGAGACAATTAAAGAGAAATTTGTATTAAAGAAGAAAACTTGGGTTTCAAAATATCCTAACCACTATCCTAAAATCTACAAACTATCTAATTCTAATCCTACTTGCCTCCACTTCCTATTTTTAAGCAGCTTAAATACTGTAGTGTTACACAAGACAAAATTCAGGAGTTGTTGGATGAAAGTTTATGAAATTGCCCTTACAACTTAACCCTCAGCGAGTCGAGATCGCGATATGGAAATTTGAGATCGAGATCTCGACACTAATACATTTAAAACATTTTCCCGAGTCGAGATCGTAATATGCAAAGTTTGAGATCACGATCTCGACTAACTGACATTTAAGACATTTTCCCGAGTCGAGATCACGATCTCAACTCTCTTCCTAACATTCTTCATTTCTTCCATTATTGCAATTTGTTCTTTTGAGCTTTGTTCATTCCAGCTTCCAACCTCTAATTTTTGACCTGCATAATATCAATACCATTAAGCAATTAATTAAGCTAGAAATTTAATAAAAACTTATCATATTTAATCAAGAACGAAAATTCAAACTCATGAAAGAAATTACCTAAAATCTTCAATTACTTACCTAAAGTTCGGGATTTAAACTATCAAAATGCTATAATTTAGAGTGAAATAACTCTAGTTTACTAGAGTTATCAAACTATTGTGCTCAACTTATGTGGATGAAACATACATTAAAAGACTTTGGTGTTATTTTTGATTGTGTGCCTATAAGATGTGACAAAACTAGTGCAATTAATCTCACAAAAAATCCTGTCATGCATTCTATAACCAAATACATTGATGTCAAGCACCATTTCATTAGAGATCTTATGTGCAAAAAGGAAATTTGTGTGTACAAAAGATCAACTTGCTGATATTTTTACTAAACCTTTGGCTTTAGATCTCTTTGAATTTTTCAGAACTCATTTGGGCATCATTAATTTCATTTTTGTATGAATTCTGAGTTCAGACACACATGATCATCTGAACTATCTGTTCTATCGGACGTACCTAAATGTCCGAAATCCTCTCTTCTGTCTCAAACGCTTATAATCGTCCGAATTCTCCTATTTTTTCCTTTTTTCTAACTCTCTAGAATTTCTAACGGACGCTTATCATCGTCTGACACTTTCTTGGATGCAAAGCATAGACCTTCGGCCATCCGTTCTTCTGAGTTTGGAAGCACGATCGGACGCATACGAATCGTTTAGATGTGTGAACTGATGTTTTCCAAACCTTATTTTGATGATGACATAAACACTTAACTCTGTAAACAAGTTTTTGCAGGTCTGTTATCTGTTTTCCTAGAGACAGGGCTTTCAGACGCACTGAACCGTCCGAACTGGGTCAAAACTTGAGCCGTTAGGAAGTAGTTGCAACCACCATTTATTGCTCTTATAAATAACTGCTTTGATATTAAGTAAAAATGATCTAATACATTGAATACAAGCCTTAGAGAAAAGCAATTTGAGTACAAATTGGCCATAGTGCTTTGTTGTATTAGTGTGCAGTTGTGAGTAAATTCAACTTTGAGTGGAGTGATAATCTTGTACGAAAGTGTGGTTGTAAGTAAAATTCTTGGCTCAACTAAAAGAGTTTTAGTGTGAGCAAGAAGTTTCCAACTTTGTAAAGATTATTGGCTCACCAAGTGTATGAAGCATTCTAGTGATTTAATACTTCAAGCTTGCTAGCTTGGAAGTATTGGTTGTTTAATTTTCTCTCTTTACTTAACTGTTCCATTGATTTTATTATATCAGTTTTTATTTGGAAAATCTCAACATTTCTGAAAGTATAATTTTTTAAGAAACCTAATTCACCCCCCCTCTTAGGTTGCTTTGGGACCAACATGAACGATTGTTCTCAGACTTATTTAAAACTCTTCATTTTCCTCCTATAGGACACTCCCTATCCACCGAACCCTAGCCCTGGCGATTTTTACACCCTCTCAAAATTCTCTCAATCTATCCCTTCTCCTGTAAAATTGGTTAAGGAATCTCAATACCAAAACCATCACTCATATCAATTGAACCTCATTTCACCTTTCTACCATCTCATTTCTTGCAACTTTCCACAAATTTCCTCAAATTCACTTTTCCCTCTTTTTCTTCTATTTCAAATTCACAATAGTTTGATCATATGGAGGATCGTCAACTACTTCCAAAGGTAGAAAATTGAAGGGCAAGGCTCCGGTGCAAGGACAAACATCCTCAAATCCTCAATCTACCCCTAATTTCATTGATGCCAATGCATCCGAGATGTATACCTCACTTCTTAGCAAATCAATCATTGTTCAATGACCTATTTCTAACAGTTTTTTTGATGAATTGAATTTGCCAGTTGTTAAAACTTGCTTTGAAAATCAATCTTGGAGGTAAATTACTTCATTTAGACTTGCCTGTTTATCATGGTATGGTATTGCAGTTTACTTCTAATCTTAGAAAGGGCTCAACTGTTCGTACATTAGTCTCCCATGCCAATCATTTGAATCTTGAAATTTCTTTGAATGTTATCAATTATATTTTTGAATGTGATGTTGCCTCTCCCAATGACATTTCCTATTTCTTCTCTTTGGATAAATGGCCTGCCTTATATATTCATTTTGATATTGACAAGGTCCGATAGATTTTTAACATCAATTTTAAACAGGTTTCGGAAGCCAAAACCACACTACTTTCACCTGAAATCAACATCTTATATACATTAGTCACTAATTTATTGCTTCCAACTGATGGGCATCGCACTGAGCCCGGCAAAATGCAGTTATATTTGTTTTATTGTGTTTTTAAAGGGATCCCACTTGACTTTGGCTATCTTTTCTGCTCTTTATGGGAGCTATTTTTAACTGACACACGCAGAAACATTCCTTTTGGCAAGTAATTTCTCACTAAGGTTTTTGACCACTTTGATATCCCCTTCACCGACAAAAAATAATTTCCTCCTTATTTTAATGAATCATACATTGAACACAAGGGTTTAAGATTTTTTGATGATCAATGGTTTACCAAGGCTGCCTATGAACTTGAAAAGTCCAAATCTCAGGCTTCTATCTTCGGCATTACATCTCCACATTGCCCTCCTCCTCAACCATCCTCTTTCACTCCTCAACTATTGACTGACCCTCACCCTTCATCCTGTAAACCCTCCTTATCTCATCTATGCACCCTAGTTACTTCCTTAAGTAATCAAATAAGCACCTTCCAATGCCACACCACTCGAAAGCTAAAGAGGCTGGAAATCAGACAAACCATTCTTCAAGAAGCACTTAATTTAGGGATGTCTGCCTTAGCTCAGGTTCAGTTTGCTAATATCCAGTCACAATATATTCTTGAGTCTTCCTCTGACAGCGATGACAGTACCAATAACGAGGAAGATCGTTCTGAGGCCTAAAAACTGTGAGGATCCAATTGGTACAAACAATCCTGCCAAATCTACTGCTATTGGTGCTGATGATGACGATGACGAAAATGTTGGTGACACTTTCAACTACATCATGCAACGTCGAGATCCTGATAATCACGATAGTGAAGCTACCGATGATGATGTACCCACCAAGAAGCGCAAAGTTGACGAACGCTCCAAGAAGAAAAACGACTCCACTTAGACTTTTTGATTACTCTTGTTTCATTTACATAGATTTCTTTTGTTTTTTTGAAGTTGACTGTTCTATATGTAATTATTACCTACTTTACTTGGTTTGGTTTGGTTTATTACACTGGTTTGATTATGTTCTGGTTTTACTACATTGCTTACGTAAGGGGGAGTTTAATTCATTTTGATGATGTCAAAAGGGGGAGTAGGGGTGTCTATTAACTGATGGAGATTGGAATTGATTGTGTTTTTTTTAAAATTTTTTCAAGTGATTTTGATTCATAGTGTGTCATCCCCAAAAGATCTAATGGGGGAGATTGATGATCCATGAACCTTATTTTGATGATGACAAATGCATTTTAACCTCTTAACCTAAGCTGTGTAGGTCTATTATTATATTTGTTGGAAACAGAGCTTTCGGACGAAGTACACAGTCTGAACAGCACTATATTTCTCCGACGCACAAGCTCGTCCGAACAAGATTACCATGGACGCAATTCACTGTCCGAACGATCAGACAGAGAGCAAAATTTTGGAGCATCTACAGCGGACGCACAAGCCGTTCGAAGGAATTTTCCTCAGACGCATTTCTCTGTCCGAAAAGTAAGACAAATTCAAGAGTTTGAAAGCAATTGCAACGGATACATCCTACTGTCCGAAGGAAGCTTACATCGAACAAAACTGACTGTCTAAAAGAAATCATTCCCTGGTAAGCATTAAATTTTTCGGACACAATACACCATCCGATGTGTGAACCTTTCAAACACACCTGGTTCGGACAATGGAATGGATGCAAGTTTGGCCGTCCGAATGGCAGGTCATCTACTCACTTATATTTAACATCGGACGATGGGTCAGAGGCACAATAATAACATCGGACGTCTAAAACCTATAACGACTAGTTTTTGAGCATTTATTATTGAGCAATTAGGAGGTGGTTTCAACCCAATTTTATTGCACCTATAAATACCAACTCTAAGTGTAATGTAAAAATAATCTTACACATTGAATACAAGCAAGAAGAAAAGCAATTTGAGTGCAAATTAGCTATTGGGCAATATTGTATTAGTGTGTACTTTAGAGTGCTATTCAAAAATATTGAGTGGAGTGATAATCTTGTACAAAAGTGAGTTTGAGAGTAAAATTCTTGGCTCGACTAAAGAGAATTAGTATGAGCAAGAATTTTCCTACTTTGTGTATTTTTGAGATTATTGGCTTACCAAAGAGGAGGATTCTAGTAGATTAACACTTCAAGCTTGGCAGCTTGGCAGTGTTGTTTGTCTAATCTTTCTCTTTACCTTTTCTATACTTCATAAGCTTACTAATTTATCTTATCTCTATCAAACTACTTGTTAGTGCAAAAGATTTTATATGTGCATATTTTGCAAAGTAATTTTTAAGAAATCTAATTCACCCCCTTCTTAGGTTTCTTTGGGGCCAACAGTCCTTAATTAAGGTGTATCGATAAATTTTTACTATTTAAAGATTAATTGATAATATTAAGATAAATCAAAGTTTTTGAATATTTAAAAGGTAATGAATTAATCCTTAATTAATATTTATGGTTTATTTTTTCTGTCCAAAAATTACTTGATAACATGAAGATAAAATTAAAATTTTTGAATATTCAAAAGTTTTCAAGATAGTTATGGGATTTATTATAGTGTTATTTTTAGTTATTTATAAATAGAAAATAACTAAGAATATAGTGAAATAATGATAATGGCATAAAACTTTAGTATATAAACCAAATAAAAACAAACAATACACGGTAATACTTCATCTATCCTATTTATTTTGTCAAAGTTGATTTTTTTAGTCAAACATATATATTTTTAATGAATAAATTGTATCTATTTATTTGATTTTTAATGAAATTTTCTTCAACAAAAAGGGATACATGTGAAATACTACTATAGAGAAAATTAAAAATTAGTTAGAAAATCATACCAAAATTGAACTTGGAAGACTCAACACACTAGCCACAAAAAAAAAAAAAAAACAAAACAAAACAAAACAAAACAAAAAAACAAAAAAGAAAAATCAATTGTGACAAAATAAATTAAATGGAGTTTTTGTTAATAAGATACAAATGCTAGATGTGTATATTAGACTAATTTATAACATCGCATATTTGAATCATATTGTTATGTATATAATATATTAGTTGGATATATAACTATGAAAAGTCAAAAACCAGCATCTACTTGATCTGTAGATGAGGCATTGGAAGGTAAAAACTATGAAATGGAATTAATTTATATATATATATATATATATATATATATATATATATATATATATAGGTATACCTAGATGATAAAGAAGTGTTTTTTTTTTAAACTTTTAATATGAGCAAACTAAACTTGGTAAATATAAATAGTCAAATAAATACAATAATTAAGAAGTATTTTCAGCCTTAATTAGTTTGTATTTATTATCTTTATAAAAAATTACTTGATAATTGTGAGATCAAATCAATACTATGAATATTCAAAATTTATTGAGTTTAGTGTGGCTAATTGTAATAGGAATTATTTGGAGCTAGTTAGAATCAATTAGAAGAGTAGTAAAAAAAATATAAGCTGACATATGGCATTTTCTGGTTACTCCTCATGAAAAGGGGTTTTCCTTATATATATATATATATATATATATATATATATATATATATATATATATATTAGTATCTATATACATAGCTAGATGTCCCGTGATATGCAGCTAGGTTTAATATTATATTAAATTTTATACAATAAAATAATATTAATAAAGTAATGATAATGGCATAAAATCTTTTCTAATTAAACTATATAAAGATAAGACAAACTAAGTACTAATATTTAGCAAATTTACAAATTTAAACTATATAAAGATAAGACAAACTAAGTACTAATATTTACAAATTTACTAATTACATCTAAAAACAAAAATATTGTAATTAAGTATGCATTTAAACTATTTATACTTTTGTCATATAAAATGATTAAAAAGTAACTATATAACTTAAATTTTAGTTGAAGCCTCTCAACTTTTATTTTCAAAAATAGTAACAAATATGACTATGTTTTGTATATATAATTGTTTTTAAAATTTATCTCTACCATGTTCCATGAAAAATGAAGGATAAGCCTCTTTTTCATTGAATGTGAATGAACATAATTTTTTGGTCATAAACGATAGACAAACACAATAATTTAGAAGTCTTTTTTGTTTAGTATGATTTAACTTAATTCTGTTGATATAAATTTCCAACAAAAACAACAATTGAGAAGTATTTATCACATTTCATAATTAGCTTGCATTTTTTCTAATCAAAGAACATAATTTTCAAAAGTATTAATAGAGTTTATAGATAGAAAGGCACTAGATGGGGTAGTAGAAAGAGGCTCGAGCGAGAATAAATTGGAGTTAAAATCTTTCCAAAAAAAACATTCCAAATGTATACAAGAAAAAAAAAAGAATATTTCTAACAATTGATTTTAAGTCTTACCTATAAAGCATCTATATATGTAAAATGATTATGGCAAAAAGTAGATAAGACATAATAAAAAGTAGATATATACATGTAAATGATTATGCCAACTATTTTTTAAACCTGCATATTTCTCCCAATTTTTTTCGTAAACTTTTTTATTTCTCAAGTATCCACGTAAATCCACAGAGGTCTCCTACACCTTTTTTTGATTTAACATTTTTGTCCCTCAAAATTTTGAATTTATTTTGATACGATAGTTGGATGACTACTTTGAATTCGATAGGAAAAACCACTTGAGGGACATTTATGGATTATAAAAGTAGCTTAGGTATGAAAAAGCATAAATAAAACTTGAGGGACCTTCTCTTATGATCTATAAGTATCATAGGGTTCGAGTTATCAAAAGGATAGGTGTAGATCAACTCTAGATCTTGTTGAAACAAAAAAAACAAAAAAAAACAAACTTGAGATACCTTCTTAAAATTACCAAAAAAAAAAACATTGGGGGACTTCCATAGTATAAAAAGATAGTTTAGACATGGAAAGTTTTAAAAATTGGAAGACCTCTATTGGATATTAAAAATAGTTGATGGACTACCATTTTACGTGTATATAGTTGAGAACAAAAAAATTGAAAAATGATTTGAAGGATCTCCATGAGATTTTGAAAATAATTTAGGACTAAATTTGTAATTTTTCTCTAATCAATTTCTTGAAAAAAGTATTACCATGATGTAATTGGGTCACAAGATTATGTTACTTATCTTTCACTGTCTATGAATAAACCTTTAAATTAATATTATATACCTAACTTTTTCTAAATAAATAAATAATTGTTTCCTAACTTATTATAAACAACATAATTTTATATTTAACATGTATTTTAATAACCAACACTCATATAACAATCCATAATATATTATTAGCTTTGTAACTCTTTTAGGAAAAAATTAATTATAAGAAATAGGTATGCCTAAAATGAAGGATTTTGAAAAAATAAAAGTAGCCAAGATAAAATTTACATAGTTAATTTAGATTATAATTGTTAATCAAGAAATTATTTTTTCACTTTTACTATTTACCATTTAGATTCCTACATTTAGTATGCCACATGTTGATGCATTAGAGAGTCTCATTAAATACTCCTTTTTCTATAATATATATTAGCATTCTTAGAATGGGTAAAATTATTTCAAAAATTTATATTGTTTTATAAAATTATTATTTGTTACCCAATCGTTACATATACACTGGATATTTTGTAAGTAAATATTATTTTACAACATGTGCTTTTGTGCTTATATTATTAGTTGTTGTTTTAATAAAATACCAAAAAGATTAATAAATATTTCAAACAAAATTTAAATACACAAATTAGAATACATAAAAGATATTGTAGTGTTGTAATTGATAATTCCATGTAGATACATAAATGAATAAGATATAGTTAGATTATTTACATTTCATAGACAAACAATTGTGAGTTGATTATAATTTAAACATAAATGAATAATTTTATACAAATTTAAATTAATAAGGTTTTTAATGCGTTATAGATACAAGCATTATTCTTGATAGTAATATATTAATTCAATACTTCCAATTAATATACGACTATGAATACACAGAGAAATTATATATATATATGGGGGGGAAGCAAACTCAATGGTTGATCTCTTGCAAAATTGGAAGCAATAGCGATAATTCGAATCTAATTTCTAATCAATCAGTTTTTCTTCTTGTATTTCTTTAGCTTTGAAGGCGGACGGGCTACGAATGCCTTCCATTCGCACAATTGGTAACAATGTAAATGCTGCAATTTCATATTAACAAAATACTCACCCTTTGTGCTGATTAATAAAAAATAAGAAAAGGTTCTATATAAAATATCTCACTTGTCCCAAGTAACATTTTAAAAAAAATTAATACACAGGAAAAATAAAAGATTTCTTCTTTAGCAATATCAAGTCCCGAGTAACATATTTCTAAAAAATAATACATAGGAAAAATAAACACTTTCTACTATAATCTTGTCATTAGCAAGTCTAAGATGATCGTAATCCCATATCTTTGAAGCACAAAACTTTTGAGAAAAGTGATGGGTAGAGATAGAACAAATTAAATTGATCATTTAGATAATGTGAGTATAAGGAATACACTAATGTGTAGTTATAGCGTCGATAGTTTCCATCCGATTGAGAAGATATAGAGATAATATCTTTATAGTGATAACTTTTTTTAATGTTTTAAATTCAATTATGAAAACTATAAGATTTAGTTGGATTTGGATAAGTGATAATCAACTTCAAATATAAGACTCTAATATTAGTTGGTTAATTAATGGTAAATGTAAAATAAATAAATAATGTGACACATGTCATTTTGTGATGGCTTCTGATAACTAAATAGGGGTTTTGTTTTAATATATACTAGCAGGAAAACCGTGCACATATAAATATATTTACTGGAAAAATAAAATAATGTTAGTAAAATCTTGATGATGGCATGCAATTTTTAATAATTAAATCAAACAAAAACAAAAATTAAAGATATTTATAATAAATGTTGATATTATGAATCTTTTACACTATTTATTTTTTTATTTATATAGAAAATATAAGTAATAATTTATTTCATGATATCTACTGTTGTTGATATCAATAAGTAAACAACAGGTTGCATATTTTTTCTAATTTCATTTATCCATTTGTGTTATGTAGAAATGAGTTTTTCTTATCATTTTTTGAACTTCGTTCAAAATGCTTAGATTGGATGATAAATTAAAAATTGGCAAGTTATTCAATTTATTAATAAGTTTGTTATCTCTTATAATTAGTATAATAATCTAATTTTACTGAATAATTTTGACCAAAATTTAAGTTGTATAATTTTTTTCCAAAAATTTATGTATATATTTTTATTTATTTTAGTGAATTGTGGTATTTTTATAAAATGTGATTATTGAGCATAAAAGCGTATTGCTATTTTTATAAGCTAAGTTGACGTAATCATACTTTATCTTATTATTTTTGCTAATCAATGATTATTTGGTAGTTATAATGATGAAGTGCTTAAGTAATGTGTATCGATCAATTTTTCTTATTTAAAGATTACTTAATAATGTGAAGATAAATTCAAAAGTATCGAGTGAGTAACGTAGTTTATTATAGTAATTTTTTAATATGTAAAGGAAGATGAATATTAAAATTTTAATTTTTTAACATAATAATTTAAAAACATGTGCTACTCAAGGAAAGATAAAAAAATATTTATATACATATATACTATTTTATTTTAAAAGTGTATATATATCTGTGTATAATTTTTATAAAAAATGATTTTAGTTAAATAATAATGCTGGTCTAAAACTTTTACTAATTAAACCAAATAAAACTAAGTAACAATACCGAAAAATTTAACAATGTCAGAAATTAAAGCAAAGAATATGACTTAGGACTGTTATTATTAAATTTTATTAAAATCTTTATGCTTCTTTCCAATAAATAATTATTAAAATTAATCTAAAAGGTAATTATGTTTTCAAAATTAGATACGTGTATAATAGTAATAATCTGGAAATAAATGAATTTAATAGTGTATACATAAATAGTCCAAAAAAAATTAAGATATCAAAATTTATAGTATGTTAGCGATCGACAAAAAGTAAAAACAAAAAAGAAAAATTAAAAATAATGTTACCGGCAATATTTTTTCGTAACTTCTCACAAAGCATGGCAGTTTGTTTTAGTATTTTATCTACTACAACCAGCATTCAACCTGTGCTATTCACGGGATTATATTATTCATTAATATTTTAAAAATTATGTGATTTCTCAAAATAATTTGTAAATATCACATAATAAAACGAAAGTAGGAGTTATTTTCTAGATCAGAAAATGAAAAGAACACTTATAGTATTTTCAATCAAAAGCATACTTGTAAATGGAAAAAACAAACCATTAAAGTTACGTTTAAATGTAATATAATTATATCGTCATTTAAAAATAACGTCGAAAGTATGCAAATAATAATGATTTTAAAAATTTGTTTATCTTTTTGTACTTGTAAATGGATAAGGCAGACTATTAAAGTAACTTTTAAATGCAATATAATTACATCATCATTTAAAAATTACGTTGAAAGTATGCAAAGAATAATGATTTTAAAACTTTGTTATCTTTTTGCAATATAATATATTATTAAGTTTTTGATAAAATTATTCCTTCTTGAATGTAAGAAGAATTTAACAATGATATTACTAAAACATAATTAGGTTAAATCTGTTCGTATTTAATAAAAGTTATTTGTGATAACTCTTTACATATCTAGATGTGTATAATTTTCAAATGTATGATGTAAAACTTTGCAATTAAACCCACTGTAATAGTTATACACATCTCTTATACACATCAAGAGACATACTTTACTATTTTTCATATATTAACATAAAGTAAGCTAAATTTTGAATAATTAAAAGTAGTTAAAGAAAAGATTTAGGTGAGTCTCTTTTGAATTTGCACGGTTAATAAATTAAATTATTTTTCTTTTACCCCCATTATTAGGTTAGAGATTACTATTAATATATTATTTAAAAATTAATTATATTAGTAGAAGGGAAAAGGTGGAATTAAGATAAAACTCATATAAGTAAGTTGGAGATTTTAATATAATTACCTGGCACCTAATCAGGCCATTTTCAAAGTGAATTTGAAGTAATTTAATAAAGGATATATATTTAT
This sequence comes from Cinchona pubescens, assembly GCA_025175665.1. Classification (NCBI taxonomy): domain Eukaryota; kingdom Viridiplantae; phylum Streptophyta; class Magnoliopsida; order Gentianales; family Rubiaceae; genus Cinchona; species Cinchona pubescens. The sequence continues at coordinate 1,741,379 of JANKKI010000152.1, forward strand.
GTCGATTGTACTAATTAAAAATTCTAATTCCTAGTTCCATGCCCATAGCTCAATTGTGCTAATTAAAAAGTCTAATTCCAAGCTCAATGCAAGTCCGCACGTAGGACCAAGTAGTGGCTTAGTGTTGAAAAAGATTAGATAGTAGAATTCAAATCAAAATTTTGGAAATATATTAGACATAATAAATTTATATTTATATAGTAATATTTATAGAATCTATATCTTTAAAAGTGAGATTTAGTAGAGAAAATCTATAAAATCTATAAAAGTCATAAATAGAAAAAAAATTGTAATGATGACAAATGGCATCCCCTCATCACTTGTGGTGAAAAGGGGTTTTGCTATAATATATATATATATATGTAGTGTATTTGTGTGTGTATATGTTATAGAAGTTAAACAAAATATATAAAAAAAAAAAAAAAGTACGAAATTGAGAGAGAAAAAAAGAAAAGAAATATGGAAGACCTGACAGTCTGTAATTTTATTCCTCATATAGTGCATGTATTTATAAAAGTATAATGACCCATAAGTTACGCAATGTAAATAACGTAATATGTACCTATAGTTATCATATACTTAAATATAGATAGACTTCTACTACAACTTATCAAAATTAAAATACATGAATAGACATCCACAACCTATAGAATTTGTAACACTCCCCCTTAGCTGTCTATTAACTAGAACACGTGCCTCGTTAAAACCTTCAATAAGACTCGAAAAAACCCGGTGGGACTAAAAATCTAGTGAAAGAAAAAAGTACACAATATTTGTAGTACACTTTTGCATGCTACCTCATTAAAAGCCTTGCCTGGAAAATCCATTGGGACAGAACCATGGTCTAGGAAAAAAGAATACAGCATGTACTATTACTCCTTCTCATGAAAACATTACTTAATATCCTTGAGACGGTGCATTCCGATATTATAAGCTATCTTCTCAAATGTTAATGTTGGTAGCGCCTTTGTGAATAAATCAATTAGATTATCACATGATCGAAACTGTTGGATATCAATATCACCATTGTTCTGAAGATCATGAGTGTAGAAAAACTTTGGAGAAATATGATTCGTTCTATCTCCTTTGATATAACCTCCCTTTAACTAGGCTATGCATGCTGCATTGTCTTCATATAATATTGTTGACAACTTTTCTTCTAATATTAATCACATATCTTCTGGATATGTTGGGTTAATGACTTTAGTACATTATCTACTTTCCTCATATATAGCAATTAATTCTGCATGATTTGAAGAAGTAGTGGCTAAAGTTTATTTTGTTGAACACCATGATATAGCTGTATCTCTACATGTAAATAAAAAAGTCATTGATGATCTTACCATTTATATGTGTCAGATAAATATCCAGCATCTGCATAGCCAATTAACTGTAATTTAGATCCAATTGAATAAAGTAAACCCATATCAATAGTCCCTCGGAGGTATCTAAATATATGTTTTAACACCATTTCAGTATCTTCGTGTTGGAGAAAAACTAAATCTCGCTAACATACTTACAACAAATGTTATATCAAGTCATTTATTATTAGCAAATTATATTAATACTCCTATAGCACTTAGATATAAGTTTCTTTGCTTTTTGAGCCCTTTGAATTGTGAAAGTTTTATCAATATTCAGATATATTCCCTCGAGTGAGTATTTGAAAGTGAGATAACTTTCAATGAATGTTAAACATGATTTCCTTGGGATACTTGTTTTACTTGTGACGATATATTTCATTTGTTGCAATTGTGTGTAATCTTTATACTTGCAAAATATGAATGCACTTTAGACCAAGGAAATGATTTAGGTAAGTTTTTCAAACTGTTTGAGCCAGAAAGCCAACCTAAATGTCAATTTATCCTTAGTGTCCCCTTTTGAGTTTATAAGCCATATTTCTTTGTTCAATCAAGTTAACAATCCCTTTTATTTTCATTATTCTTTCTACCCATCACTTTAGTAGTTAGTGTTGTAGTGCACAACATCAATACTATGAGCACAATGTTGTATGGTTGGGAAGATTATGTATTAATGTGTTTGTTGGGGAAAAAGTCTATTCTATGACTTTAACATCTGTAATAATCCTCTATGTTATGTAATGTTTTGTTGGAAAAGGAAAAAAGAAAAAAAAATGTCGACAAAGAAAAAAAAAAGAAAAGAAAACAAATATAAAGGCAAGAAAGAAAATTCCTTCTAAATTGTGTCAAATATTGTCAATAAAGAAGGACAATTCCTTCTAAGTATTTGTTCAAATGTTTGTTAATAAAGAAGGATAGATTCCTTTTAAGTTGTAATAAAGAAGGTACATTTCTGCCTTCTAAATTTATAATCGGTTAAATGCTAGGGTTGTACAGGGAATGTTCTAAGATTTCGGTTCGACCATATTTCACTAATGTATTTAAGGTGATATAAGCTACTTTTGTCCAAATATATATATCCTACATTTATCCCTTAACCCACGTTACAAGGTTTAAAGACCTATTTGATCTTTGGTTTGAGATAATTTGTATTAGTGAGTATCGTATGTGCTGATTTCTTATAATATGATTGTCACTTCCTACACTTTTGTTCAATGACTTTTTTATTGATTAGTGAGCGAGTGATATCTGCTTTTATGAGTGAAGAGATTAGCACTTTTACGGTGAATTGGGTTTAATTGTCAAAGTTTTCTTATATACATGTTTAGTTCATTTCTCTACTGTATAGTTTTTCTTGTTATAATTGTTGATACATTGAATAGAGTTATATATGTGTTGTGTTCTGTGTCTTTGTTTGTTTCGTATTTCTTGAGACCAACAAAATCTCAGAGGGTGTGATAACTTTAAGAAATTAAGGTTATTCTTTTTCGTACAGCTTTTGTACTAGTTTTGGTGCTTTTAGCTTTTATACATTTGCTATCGTACATATCATTTATATGTGTTTATATATTTTTAAAGTAGTTTTTTATTGTTTATTTATTGTTATTTAACTTATATTTAGGGGTTTATGCATTTAGACTTGTGTTTAGGTTGTTTTCCTAATTCTTCCCATAATTAGTGTTTTTTGTGCGTTCTTTTTTGTCTTTTGTATATAGTTTTGTTAAGTGTTTTAGTGTTATTCAAGAGTTATATTATAGATAATAATGCATATTTTTATTCTAGGGTCGTGTAAGAAAAAATGGCGAATTAATCGGACGTTGGAGAGAATTTTAGAAGCAAAATGGTAAAGTTGTGCAAATCCTAGCATAATGGTTGCTTGCTGCAGCAAGGTAGGATTTGAGGCTGCAGCGTGCTTAGCTCACCTGTGGCGAGCCTTCTTGGGCTGCTATACAATTTTGGTGTTTTCTAGGGCTCCAGATGTCCATTTTGTACCCGAAAATATGCGTTTCGAATCTTATTCAAAATCGTACACATGGTAACATTTAAAACCTACAAATAAGGGTTTTTAATACCTCAAAATCACTTTTTCTTTTAGATTCCCTTTGGAGGCTGTAAGATTAGACTAGGGTTTTCTTTATTTTTCAAGAAGAGTTGAAGAGGAGGTTCAAGATTGACAACCTTGGACTAAGAACTTATGATTCTTCATTAAAGAAGCATTCTTAAACCTGCTTAAAATTTTCTTGTGTTATTTAATTCTTGTTTTATGGTTCTTTTATCGTTTAATGCTTTCTAGGGTTTACATAATTTTTTTGCTTTCAAATCTAATGCTTTTTTTAATTACTTTCATAGATTAATGAGTAGAGTAGTTTAATTGCTTTCATACATTAATTCTAGTTTTAGTCCTATTAAATTAATTTTAGTTAAATTGCTCTCATAATGATTTCTTCAAATAGCATTTGAGTCAAAGAGCCAGTACTTGTTAAACTAATCTTTGTGGCTTCGACTCCTACTTCTGCTATATACTAAAGATCCCGCACACTTGTGGTAAGTTATCTAATCAATAGTTGAATTAGGAGATTATAAGTTTTATAACTAGATATTTTATGTATTAGGTTGTATTGTACTTATCAAATAGGTTAATATGAAGTGATCTCATAATAAGACTCATAATTTTGAACATTTAATCTACAAAATTCTTAATGAAAAATGCTTATTTTGTTGAATTTGTAGTTAATAAAATGCTTTTGGCATATTTAAGCATTGATTATATTAATAAAATGCTTTTGGCATATTTAAGCATTGATTATCTTAAAAGAATTTACTTAAAAGTTTACAGTGTTATGTATCTTAATTAAGGTTTATTAAACAAACAAGGCCTTCTACCTATTTAGTTTGAGTACCTTATTATGCCCATTGACATGAAATCTAAGGGGCATGGATATAAATTACTATATTCCAAGTGGACCTAACAGTCTCATTTCTCATAGGAGAGTAACTTTTGAATTGTAGCCTAACTCTTACACTGCATAATTTGGGACTTCTTCATTATTAGATGGAAAAATATTTAAGTAGATTCGGTTTTAAACCCCACTCGTAGATCTTATAGTCAGGATTAAATTTTAAAAAATTTTGTTTGCATTAGTTGATGTCATAGAATTTCTAAACTTTAATCCACACTACAGGGTATACAAGTGGGAGTTAAAGAGCGGGTAAGTATTTGCGTATTAGAAGTACTACATTTTGGGTGCATGATGACCTTATGATCGAGGCGCAACATTAATGGCGTGCGCCGTAAACTAAAATGCGCATATGTATGCCCACAAATTGTCTATGGCTGGGTCTACATGCAAAAAGCCTTTTTACAATTTTTATCCATGGTCCAAAATCGCTTGGAGCACTTTTAACAGCTCAATTGTTCTCATTATCCCAATCAATCTAAACAGGTTTCAAACTTCTAGACTGGAGACACACCCAAGAATTTCCAATATATGTCCTCATCATTTCAGGTGAAATTTCCAATAGTACTATGTGGCCCTATTTGTCCTATGCCCAATTCTCGAAAAAAATCATAGTACTTATTACATCCTGTTTGTTCAATAAACCAATTAACAACAATCAATTCCCAATGGACTAATTCTATTTTGTACCCCTCAACTTATACTGAATTTTTACTTTGTATCTCAAATTTCAGTTTTGGACACTTTGCACTCCTAACTCTCAAATTTGTCTCATTTTAGTCCCTTTTTTAACCCTATAAAAAAAGTTAACAGAATCTTTATTTTTGCATGGAAAAACATTATTGTACATCCTGATGAATTTGTCGTACACACTAAAAAGTTCCGTTAATTTTTTAGATGGCGTAAAAAAGGACTAAAGTGGGATGAATTTGAAAGTTCGAGGTGTAAAGTGTCCAAAACTAAAATTTGGAGTGCAAAATACAGAAATGGAGTATATATTGAGGGGTGCAAAATGAAATTAGTCCATTCCTAATTGACCTAAAAATCTTCACACGAGAAAAGAGAAAACGAAGTCAAGAATTTTAAAGAAAAATTAAAACTATGGTCAACAACTGTTGGTGCTAAAATTCTTAACTCCATGGTCAAGAACTATATAACCTTGGTTTGAGTCCTAAATTATCCAAGATGAATTATAACAACATTGCAAAAGTAAGGTAGCACGCCATACTTACGAAATACACACTTGAGATAAAGAATATAAGGGAGTGCTTGTATAAATGGTGGAAGTTCTAATGCTCAAATCAGATATTTTTGACAACAGAAAATGTTTGAGAGCAAAAGAATGCTAAAAGAAGTAAATGAGAGTTTCATAATGTGGATAAACAAATAAACTAACCTTACTATTTATACTAGAAGCAGATGGGATCATGTGGTTAATGGGTTTTGGAATAGATACTTGACCTATGAAGGCCTAATGGATGTAATTTGTATACTGATAAAGATTAATGCCAAAATAATCGAAATGCCCCCCTGACTAATTGAACATTAAATCACCTGTCCTTGTATCATCATATATAAATATAATAAAGTCGAACCCTCATACTTATTCAACTCACCTTCTTTTTCTTATTTGGCACAATCTAATTTGAGTGTGAATTACACTCGCTCCCTAAAGCACTCGCTCGATTTTTTCTTTCATTTCCCTATTCTCTCACCTCTCTCCCCATCTCTACTCGAGCTTCCGCCTCAGATTTCCTCTATCCCCTATTATCTATTTGAATATTTTTCAATTCAAATAAAACTTTAAAAAAATAAAATAAAACATCACATACCCTATCCTAATTCTTTCTTCCCCCATCCATACCTCTATTCTCCAGTTAACATACATTCAAATTTGTTCTCTAGCCTTTAAAGATAATATCTATCTAAACCTTTCCCAAATTCAAATTTAAATTAAAAAACTCATCCATATCAAAACTAATCTATCTACAAATTTAGGTGAGGGTCACAATTGCAGTTGTACCGTCATTACTAAATTACTATCTGATTTGGTGGCTTGCTTTTGTTCTTTTATTTTTTTTAATGACGGAACAACAGAATTCAATTGGTAAATTCTAAATTCTTCTATTTTTTTCTTTTTTTTTCAAGAATTCCCATACTTGAGTAATTACTTTTTAATTTTTTAATATAAATAGTTGTCCTTTTGGCATTACATTTCCTATTTAAGTAATAAACTGTAGGGTTTAGTTTTTTATTAGTTAAATTGTTGGATTATTTTGGGGATTTATTCATCTTCTAATTGACTGGTTTGGCATCACAAGCTTGAGGAATTATTAATTATACTTGATGTTTTTTAGTTGAAAATTTATTATCAAATGTTTATTTTATTAACATGAGAATACTTGATGTTTTTTAGTTGAAAATTTACTATCAAATGTTTATTTTATTGTTCATGAGAATTCTTTGGTAAAAATTTTAAATTTATTGAATGGTTATTGTTACTTTAGTTATTCTAAAGATTTTGGAAAATTTTTAGTAGTTATTATTAATCTAATTTGGAAGAATTAAACATTTCAACTTTTTATTTTCAAACTCTTGCTTTTTTTTTCTTTTTTTTTTTTTTAGAAATTTTGTATTGTATTTTTTTGTTATTTAGTTTCAATTTTTAGTCACACTTTAGAATTGTAAATTTTTTTTTTTTTTTTTTTGCTTCATCCCTTTGAAGTTGTATGTACCAGATTCCAAGTTCCCTCTTCCCTTCCTCCATTTTCACTCTATACATAATTTTGATGAGATTATAATAAAAAAGTTAATTCCAAAACTATCATCCAGAATCGTTGTGTCATTGAGAATGAACATGTCTACTATCATTTCCTCCAAAAGGAAGGAATGTTAATGACATAACAAAGCCAAGTTCATGCTTTGTAAAAATGAAAAAAAAAAAAGTATCTATGAAATACGAGGAAGTAAGAATGCAACAATTTCATATTTCTTAACTAAGATATTACGAAAAATATGGCAAAATACTTGAATTGACAAAATTTCTTTGGAATCTTCATATGTTGTTAGATAGAATGAACAAAATGACAACGAAGTAGCTTAGATGATAAGATGCTTCCCATATTATCTATTGATCATAGGTTAAGATAGAGAGAAAGGTGATTTTTTTTTTATAAAAAAAAAAGAAGATAGAATGACCAAAATTATAATAATTTTGGCCTTAGTAGTCTTTTTTGTATATGGTTCGAGTATGAAAGCAACTTATCTTTTAAAGTATTGGATGTTAATTTTGCAAGTTATATACTGATAAAAAGCACTTACCTTATGTTTAATCAGTGACATAAATTCATTCGATAATGGTTGCAAAATTTGAGTGAGTATTATACATAAAATAAATATTTGAGTTAATTCACGCATTTTGTACTACGAATTTAAATGCGAAACAAACACTTGTATGCCGATAGAAAAGATGTAGTACAATAAAAAAAAAATTATTTATTCTGTCAACTTTATCCCCCAATTCAAGAATTAAATATTATTTCCTTTAGAAAACTTTTAAGTCGAACCTTGAACTTTCGTACTTTGATTGATATGTTATATTAATTTTTTCCTTGTCTAACTCATTTTAATGGTTTATTAAGATTTCTATCACCAACAAACGATCGCTTAAATCACTCATAAAAATTTGGTCCTTTATTATCCTTTGAGTCTACCTCCCTTACCCACAAACAGCACAACATATAACTCTCTCTTTCACATTATTTTCTAAAGTAATTATCAAAGTTTTATTTCTTAACTTATTTCGAATACACACATAAAATTGCCTACATTAAAGATTTCAAAATAAAATTAGTAGTGTTAACCATTAAAATTTAGACATAAAAATTTATTTCAATATTTTTAAATATTAAAATTTCAATAAATATTGGATATGATATTAAAAAATTAAAAATAATTCTGGTCATCTTCATAGTTTCTCTCGTACAATAAACGGAATCAAAACTAGTTAGATTATACCCTATTTGAGTATCATCAATAACTTGTAAGGATTTCAAATTACTAATGTTGTCACTTAATACAGGCCTATCTTAGGTGAATAAGAGACGTGGGTGTTGAAGACTACCTAGTTGAGATGTTATAACTGACTATGTTACCATTGAAATTGAATTACAATATATATATAAATTATGTTTACTTACAATTGATACAGATGGACCTTTGTACATGTTTATAAGAGAACATTCGAAATAACATATAGATAATAATTCTTGCTAATCAAAGTAATGTAAGTATACATTCTAAGCAACATAAGATATCTGCGTCTTCTTAATTAAGATAACTAAACTAATAAATTAATTACATGATCTATAGGAATAAATAAAATAATTACATATCATTTATATGTTTATATGCCATAAATAATATTTAAATAGCTTGGCACGTATGATGTTCATAGGCCATGCTAAATCAAATTTTACAACTCTGCGTGTCTCTTTTAAAATGAAGACCAAAAATGCAGAAAGAACTTAGAGTTCAATTGGACTCTAAAGTGATTAACTTGTTCTCAACAATATATTGAAAGATATTTATACTTTTTTGAAATTGAAAAATAGTTTTTTAAAAGATTTGTTAAAAAAATTGGAGAACTGTTTTTGTTTTTCATGTTTTGAAAAGCTAAAAACAGTTTTTAAAAGCAACCTTGACCTACTTTTTTAAAATTACTTTTTTTTTTTAATTTCAAAAAAATATCTTATAACTTTTCGTAAGTAGTTGAAAGCAATGCCTAAGGGGGTGTTTGTTAATGTTGAATACTGAATTCTGAATTATAAGTTCTGAAAGTATTAATTGTTGAATTAATAAATTCATTTCTGTTTGATAATCAATTGAATTCAATTTCTGAATTAAATATGTCACTTCATACATGTATTAATTTATTATAAATAATTGTCATATATGCGTAGAAAAGAAAATGAATAATTAAGGATGGTATAAATGTATATGAGAGAGAATGTGTGTGTGATAGAGTATGTATGTGTGTGAGAGAGAATCTACCTGTATGTATGATAGAATGTGTGTATGTGAGTGAGAGAGAATATGTGTGTGTGAGTGTGAGTATGAAAAAATACAAGAGAAAATGTGTGTGAGAGACTAAGTGTGTATGTGTGTGAGAGAGACAATGTATATATGTGAGAGAGTGTGTATTTTGTATGTGAGAGAGAGTGTGTGCGCAAGCGAGAGAAAGTGTGTGTGAATATGTGTGAGAGAGAGTATGTGTGTGTTAGACTATATGTTTGTATATTTATTTAAAATTCAGCAGATTAAGTGAAAATGTTTTCACTTAAAATTTTGAATACAAAATAAGTAGTGCTTAATGAATTAAATGATAAGAGAATTATGTTATCAAACATGCTGAATTTAAAAATCTTTTAACCAATTAATTTTCAACATTAAGTTTAGTTATCAAACAGACCCTAATTCGTTGCTTAATTGGGTACAATCAGTAAAATTGTTTCCAAAAAATCTCATAAAATAAAGAGAGGAAATTAACGAGTAGTAATAAGCTAATAAGCATGCCTAGAAATAGTACTAGGTTGTGATAGTTACAGCATAATAGATTTAAGTACAGGGATACAACTCACTTACAGGGAAGGATAAAACCAATAAACTCCATACTAAGGTACAAAGTTTTTTGAAATCCCACCTCCACGGGCGGATCCCAACGTTTTTAAAATTATATTTTTTTCCTTAAATTTTTTAAAACTATTATTACACTATTATTATAAATCAAATTTTACTTCCCCCTAAAATTTTTTAAAGAATATAAAAAATTGTTCCCTATGTATGTATCTACATAGTCTTATACCTAAGAGTTTCGAAAATATATTATTTTTCTAGATATCTTTTTTTTTATAATTTTAATAACACCCTTAAAATATTGGACGCTACCTCCTAAAAATTTTACAAAAATTATAAAATGATCACTATAAGAATATGAATATATAATTTTTGCCCTTAAATTTCGACTCCTAGATCTGCCCTTATCCCACCACATCTACAAAACTAGAACTGGGTGTAAAAACGAACTTGAATGAAATCACTTCCAGCTTTTGAGGATGAGTTCAAGAAATATGGGAATTTTAAGCTATTAAACTCGATTTATCCTCAAAATTTCCACTTCTCATATACCTATTAAAGCATTTATCAACAATACATAGATTCCATGATATAGCTATTCAAATAAGGGTTAATTGCATTTTACACCCTTAAGCTATCATTCTTTTGTACTTATATACCCTAATGTATCAATTTTGACAATCAATCACCTCAAACTTTTAAATTTTTTTTCCACATTACACCAATTACTCAAAAATAAACCATACAATGACTCATTTGCCTCTAATAATTTACCCAATTTTAAAAAATATCCCTTCTTCAACCACACACAATGTACCAGTACAACACTCTTGAATTTTTGAAAACATATTCAGGTGCAAATTTGGGTTCAAATTTCGGGTTAATGAAACTCATGAATTTAGCTAGGGACAGCTACACTGCAATTCTTTCTCTAGAAGTAAATCTTATTCATGGTTTGTGGAAACCGTTAAATTACAAGCTATTCATCTACATCTCCACTGGTTTTGCCGAAAAAGAATCACGTTCTCTGGTAGAGACATTGTAAAAAATCATTATCAGATAAATAATCACTGAAATGAATGTCATTAGATTTCAAACTCTGATTCTTAGATTTCCTTTACCTCTTTAATATCACAAGTCAGAATTGCCATTAAGTAAGGTATTAGGGATGTATGGGTCACTTTCTATTCACGATTGAATAATTGGTGCAATGTGCAAAATTTAAAAGCTGGAGATGGTTGATTACCAAAATTGATACTTTAAGGTTAAAGTGCAAAAGTTACATAGTTTAAGGACGTAAAGTGCAATTAACCCTTCAAATTAATAGTGCATACTCGCACAAAATAAGTTTGTTACGTATTTCTTTAAAAATTTAAGAAAAACCTTTATAAGTGCTTCATTAATTAAAAACAGTTCACAAATACAAGCGCGGGAAGAATAATTCATGTCAAACTGAATTTTTCTTTTTCTCTTTCTCACTTGAAAAAAATGAGAGAAAAAGAAAAGATTCATCCTTATCAATAAAATGAAATGCAAATTGGAACTTTTTTGGCTGATACAAATCATACTTGAACGAGTAACACGACATACTCATCCTTCTTCTGAGTCGTTCTTTTTATTACTTCAAATTAAATTCATCCTTCAATGTAGAGTTATCTGAATAATATTTTACAATCATAAAACGTATTTTAATTATTTTATATATATTACTTTGAAAAAGTTGTTACAATTATTACACTGGATGGGTAGATTTGAATTATAATAAAGATTTGAAATGAATAGATTTGAATCGGATGAATTTGAAATTACATGAAATTTAGATTAATTTGAATTCACTCATCATATATTAATACAATAAAATCGAACAGTAATAATTATCTATCTATTTTTCTCTTTATTTTTTCTAGAAACCTCCCTTTCTTTTCTCTTTTACTCTCCCATCCTCTCTCCTATCTCTTTTCTCTGAGACATTGTCTCTCATGCTTCTTCCCTCTCACATATCACTTTCTACTAAACCTAATATTTTCTCTATCCCTTACTAGTACTCGGTACACACTAAGGCCTTGTTCGATTAGCATGGATTCTGATTGGGGAAATTATTCTTTTTCTCTAAAATTAAATTTTCTTGTTTGGTTCATTTTTGAGTTGCTAGGAAAGTAAAAACTTTCCAAAAAACAAGAAAGTGATTGTACAATATTAGGAATCTAAATCCCCGTATTCCATTTGTATTCTTATTACTTTCCTTGGTAATTTAATTGTAAAACACGCTCAAGACACTTTAACCCCTTTTCACTCTCTCTCTCTTCCAAGTTCAACTTCCATTGAAAACAAACCCAACTTGTTCCCAGTTCTTTTCTCTTGTTCATCCAGTTACTACTACCTTATTAAATCATCCATGTAGCCTTTTGGTTTTACTGCTACTTACAGATTAAGATTAATTATTTATATTGGCTATTTAGGTTTTTTTTTTTAAAACTACAAAAATTATTTGATAAACCAATAGCATGTGTGAAAGATTTTTTTTTTTTGTTTAAAATTGTAAACTAAATTGTGTAATTATTTGTCGGCTATGTTTTTTTGCATAATTTCATGGAATTCAAGCATCAAAGAACTTTCTGAAAATAGTTTTTTTTGTTGTTGTTGTTTTTGGATGCATGATTACAGCATTACAAAGTGATATTTTCCAAACCTTATTTTGATGATGACATATGCACTAAACTCTGAATTCAAGCCGTGTAGATCTACTATCTTGTCTACTAGAAATAGGGTTTTCGGACGCAGAACACCGTTCGAACTGTACTACATCCTTCGGACGAACAGGAACGTCCGACACAAACTCCAACAAAAGCAGTTCACTGTCTGAACGGACAGGGCAGAAAGGAAATTTTTTCAAGTACCTGCAACGGATGCACAGGAGCATCCGTGGAAATATCCTTCGGACGCATACAACTGTCTGAACAAAGTCTTCTTCGGACGAACAAGACTATCCAAAACCTAGTGTCGGACGATGGAACGGACGCATACTCGGTCGTCCGAACGGCATTCATCACACACTCTGTACTAAGATCGGACGCTTGGTCGGATGCACAACTAATACATCGGAGGTCCAAAACCCTTAACGGCTAGTTTTTGTGCATTTATTATTGAGCCATTGGGAAGTAGTTACAACCAGAATTCATTGCTCCTATAAATACCTGCTCTATTGTGTTTGTAAATACATCTTACACATTGAATACAAGCTTGTAAAAAAGCAATTTGACTGCAAATTAGCTATTGAGCAATATTGTATTAGTGTGTACATTGAAGTGCAATTCAAAAATATTGAGTGGAGTGATAATCTTGTACTAAAGTGAGGTTCAGAGTAAAATCCTTGGCTCAACTAAAGTGAATTAGTGTGATCAAGGATTGTCCTACTTTGTGTATATTAGAAGATTATTGACTCACCAATTTTGTGAAGCATTCTAGTGGATTAACATTTCAAACTTGTTAGCTTGGAAGTGTTGCATACAATTGTTTAATTTCTCTCTTTACCTTTTTTATATTCCATAAGCATTATTGTCTTTTTATCTATTTATCCATTTGACAGTTTAAAAGATTTTATTGGTGATTATTTTGCAAAGTAATTTTTAAGAAATCTAATTCATTTTCCCCTCTTAGGTTGCTTTGGGGCCAACAATTGGTATCAGAGCATTGGTCTCATTCTATTGCTTAAATTGCTTTTGAGAAAATATCTATTATGGCAACCAACAATGCTCTATTTTTTGAAGGTCAATATATCACTAGGCCCCCTATGTTTAATGGGGCAAATTTTATTAGTTGGAGAGATAGAATGAAAATATTTTTTCAATCTATTGATATTGACTTATGGTATGTTGTAAATGAAGGTCCCTTTGAAGCTACCATTATTGATGATCATACAAATAGAAGAAGAGAAAAGACAAGGGATGAGCTCACTCCACAAGACAAGGCAAACTTGACTTTAAATGCGAAAGCTATGAATGTGCTATACAATGCCACCATAGTTGGATGCTAATGAATCAACTCGTGTCAAGGGATGCATTTCCGCTAAAGAAATTTGGGATAAATTGAAGGAAATCCATGAAGGGAGTGATGATGTTTGAGAGCAAAGAAATCCTTACTTGTTGCCAAGTATGAGTCCTTCAAGATGGAACCACATGAAAATATTGACGAAATGTATTGTAGGTTCAATGACATCATTAAGGATCTTGAAGCCTTGGGTAAGGAGTATTCTTTGGGCGAAAAGAATAGAAAAATCTTGAATGCTCTATCCAAAGAATGGGAGGCTGAAACAATCGCTATAGACGAGGCTAAGAATTTAAATTCCATGCCTATTGAATCTCTAATTAACTCTCTTACATCCTTTGAATTGAAGCTAAAGGCTAAAGTGGTGGATGATGAAGAAGCAAGACCAAAAAGGAGCATTGCATTAAAGACTTCTCAAGAAGAAGATGAAAATGCTTCCATCAACCTAGAAGATGAAGATCTTGATGAAGGAGATCTTCAAGCACTCATCACCAAAGGATATCTCAAACACTACATCAACAAACGGAGAATGAGAAGAGGTGGAGCAATCGATTCAAATAATTTCAAAGGAAAGACCAAGCTAGAAATAAAAAAGCAAAATGAAAAGTGCTTTGAATGCGATCAACCCAGTCACTTTGCAAATGAATGTCCTTCTAAGAAGAAAAAGGAAGGAAGAAAGCCCCGCTTCTATAATTTCCAAATCGCATGGGATGATTGCTATTCCGAAGGAAAAGTTGAAGAAGAAATGGAAAAGGCACAAATGGCATTTATGGCCATTGGTGATGATGAGGTAACTTCTAATTATGATTCTAATGAAGAAAATGATGACAACGATCATGAAGCTTTCAATCTAAAATTATATGATCATAGAGGAAATAAGGAGTTAGTTAAGAAATCAAATGCTCTATTAAATGCTAACTCAAAGCTTGTGAATGAAAACAATAGGTTATCACAAGAAAATAGTGATTTGAAGAAAAAATGCCCGAAGTATGCGAAAACAAGGATCAAAGAAGATCAAGCTTCCATGTTTGAAAAGATTGGATGATTTGAATATTCTTTTGCATAGAAAAATGAAAAATATTGTTGATTTGAAAAGGAAAAGAAATGTATTGATCAACAAGAATTTTGTCACCTTTAGAAGGAATGGTTTATGCTTTGCAAAATCATAATCATCCTTATATGGAAATAAAAATGTTATTTGCAATTATTGTCAACAACATGGTCATGTGAAAAATATTTGCTATGTCAAGAGAAATGAAAAACTTGGTATGAACTCCATATGATTTGTAGTCATTTTACTAACTCTTATGGACCCAAGAAAATGTGGGTACCAAAAATTGTCAATTGATTTCTTGTGTAGGAAATGAATATCACCAAGGATACAAAATAGTTCATAGATAGTAGGTGCTCAAGACATATGACCGGTGATGCATCCATCTTCTCAAACCTCAAATCCAAAAATAGTGGAAAAGTAACATTTGGGGATAACATTATTGAAAGCAAAATCAATTGGCATTGGTGATGTAGGTAAAAATGGTGAGACCTTGATTAAAAATGTGCTTCTTGTTGATAATTTGAATTACAATCTATTAAGTGTAAGTCAACTATGTGATAAAAATCTATATGTGTTATTTACCAAACATGAATGTCCAATTCTTGATAAAAATTATGTTGTTTTGTTTAAAGGTACTAGGTACAATGATGTTTATGTGATCTATCTTGACAATATTAGTAGTAACAATGTAAAATGTCTAACCGCCTCTATAGATGATCCTTGTCTTTGGCATAGAAGGCTTTGTCATTTTAACATGGATTTAATTAAAAAACTTGCCAAGAAGGAATTGGTAAGAGGGTTACCATAACTGAAGTTTTTGAAAAATAAAATTTGTGATGCATGTCAATTCGGGAAACAAGTTAAAGTATCTTTTAAACCGAAAAATTGTGTGTCTACTTCTAAACCCCTAGAATTATTGCATCTAGACTTGTTTGGTCCAACTCTAGATGCAATATGCTAGTCTCGGTGGTAGTAAGTATGCATTTGTGATTGTTGATGATTATTCTAGGTATACTTGGGTACTATTTCTTGTTCACAAAAATGAAGGTTTTGAAAATTTTGTGAAATTATTTTCAAATATTCAAAATTTTTTGAATTTAAAAATCATCTGGTTGAGAAGTGATAATGGAGCCGAATTTAAATTTGAAGGTTTTCCCGAGTTTTGTGATCACAACGGTATTTCACATGAATTTTCAGTTGTTCGAGTGCCTCAACAACATGGTGTTGTTGAAAGAAAAAATAGAACACTTCAAGAGGCCGCTAGAACTATGATTAGTGAATGTCTCTTACTAAAATATTTTTGGGCCGAAACCGTTAATACGGATTGTTATGTTATAAATCGAGTTTTGTTAAGACCCATTTTAAATAAAACACCTTATGAACTTTTATTTTGTAAAAAACGCGTTGTGAGCTATTTCAAAGTTTTTGGTTGTAAATGTTTTATTTTAAAAATCACAAAGAAAATCTTTGAAAATTTGACAAAAAAATCGGATGAATGAATTTTTCTTGGATATTCTACTGACAAGAAAGCATACCGAGTATACAATAGAAGAACACTTTTGATTGAAGAAGTTGTGCATGTTACATTCGATGAAACTAATGATATTATTTCAAAGAATGTGTGTGAAGATGAAGATGTAGGTATTCAAAAAGAGCTTGAGAAGCTCACTATCCATGAAGAACATCAAGGGATCTCTCCAAACAATGTGAGCAATACAAATCACTTGGGTGAAGAAGCAGAAAAGGACGAAGATACTCCAAAAGATCTTCCTAAAGCATTGAGAATTGTTTCTAGTCACCTTCAAGATTTGATCATAGGTGATCCATCTGATGGGGTAAAAACTCGATCTCATAAATCTTTGAATAGTAATTGTGCATTTCTTTCTCATATTGAACCTAAATATGTGGATGATGCATTAAATGATGAATCTTGGGTCTTTGCTATGCAAGATGAACTATATCTTGGCCAATTTGAAAAAAATAATGTATGGACTTTGGTTGAAAGACCATCAACTCAACCCGTAATCGGAACAAAATGAGTTTTTAGAAATAAATTAAATGATAAAGGTGAAATTATTTGGAACAAAGCTAGACTTGTTGCAAAAGGTTATGCTCAAGAAGAAGGTTTTGATTTTGATGAAACCTTTGCACCCGTTGCTCGTTTAGAATCTATTCGCATGTTTCTTCGATATGCATGTTTTAACAAATTCAAATTATTTCAAATGGATGTTAAAAGTGAATTTCTAATTGGTTTTATTGATCAAGAAGTTTTCGTTGAACAACCTCCTGGTTTAAAGATCAAAAATTTTCCAAATCATGTTTTCAAATTTTTCAAAGCTTTATATGGTTTGAAACAAGCTCCTAGAGCTTGGTATGAAAGGCTAAGTGATTTTTTTTATTGAAAATGGTTTCAAAAGAGGTGTTGTTGATACTATTCTCTTTACCAAAACTGATTTTAATGGTTTAGCTTAATTATTTAAATTTACGTTGATGATATTATCTTTGGAGCAACTAATGAAAGCTTGTGCAAGGAATTCTCGTACTTGATGCAAAAAGAATTTGAAATGAGTATGATGGGAGAATAACAATTTTTCCTTGGACTTCAACTTCACAAAACAAAAAAAGGGACGTTTATTACACAAAGGAGCTACTCAAATGATTTGGAATCGAAGATTGCAAACAAGTTGGGACACCTATGTGCACCTCAACCAAACTTGATAAAGATGAAGCCAGTAATAGTGTTGATGAAAAACACTATAGAGGAATGATCGAAAGCCTACATTGAGTCAAAGGGCTTACGTTTTTCTAATGACCAATGATTTACCAAAGCTGCTTATGAAGTTGAAAGAGCCAGAACTCAAGCCTCTTCCTCTAGTTTCGGACTTCCCCATTCCCGTCCTCTTCAAACACTTTCACCTTCCCATGATCCCCGTCCTTCTTCCTCCGAACCTTCCCTTTCACACATTTACAACTTTTTTAGTTCTTTGTGTACTCAGATGAGCTTCTTCCAACATCGCACTAATCGCAAGCTAAAGCGCCTTGAAACTCATCAACAAATTTTTCAAGAAGCACTTAGTTTGGGCATGTCTACTTCTAGCTCAAGTTAAGAGACATATTCAGTCACAGTACACTCTTGAATCCTTCTCCGAAAATAATGACAATGACACGCATGACAATGATGAAGAGGAGGGTGATCGTGAAGAACCCACCGCTCAAGGTACTGCTGATGAGGGCGATGACAAGGACATTGACGACACATTTAATTATATCATGCCAGTCACAGTACACTCTTGAATCCTCCTCCGAAAATAATGACAATGACACGCATGACAATGATGAAGAGGAGGGTGATCGTGAAGAACCCACCGCTCAAGGTACTGCTGATGAGGGCGATGACAAGGACATTGACGACACATTTAATTATATCATGCAGCGCCGTGACATAGTGAAGCTACTGATGACAATGCACCCCCTCCAAGGTGAAACGCAAGCTCGAAAAGCGTTCCAAGAAGAAAAATGACTCAACTTAGACTTTCTGCTTTTATTAGGACCTCTATTCTATAGTTTGGATGATAGTTGTTATTGGAGTAAATGACATTATTGGTGTTAATATTGGTGTTCACATTTTGATGTACTTGTCTATTTTGGTATGTGTTGGCTTATTTTGATATGTGATTGGTAGGTGTTGGCTTATTTTTACATTTTTAACTGTGCAACTTCTCAGGGGGAGCTTACTTGTCTATTTTGATGATGTCAAAATGGGGAGTAGAAATATGGTTTAGGAATAATCATAGTTGTTGATTGTTGAATATGCATATCTGTTGACTATGATCATATCTGTTGATTGTTGGCTGTATTCGTTTATTCAAAGTTTGTCATCATCAAAAAGGGGGAGATTGATGTTTCCCAAACCTTATTTTGATGATGACATATGCACTAAACTCTGAATTCAAGCTGTGCAGGTCTACTATCTTGTCTGCTAGAAATAGGATTTTCGGACGCAGAACACCGTCCGAACTGTACTACATCTTTCGAACTAACAGGAACGTCCAATACAAACTCTGTTCGGAGTTTCAATTCACTGTCCAATGGACAGGCAGAAATTACTTTTTCAAGTACCAGCAACGGACGCACAGGAGCGTCCGGGGAAACATCTCTCGGACGCATATTTTCGTCCGATAGATGAGGTAGAATCAAATCTCCTAAGCTTCACAACGGACGGATACAACTGTCCGTACAAAGTCTGCTTCGGACGAACAAGACTGTCTGAAACCTAGTTCGAATGATGGAACGGATGCATGTTCGGCCTTCCGAACGGCATTGATCACACACTCTGTACTGAGATCGGACGCTTGGTCGGACGCACAACTAATACATCGGACGTCCAAAACCCTTAACGGCTAGTTTTTGTGCATTTATTACTGAGTTGTTGGGAAGTAGTTACAACCAGAATTCATTGCTCCTATAAATACCTGCTCTATTGTGTTTGTAAATAGTTATACATCTTACACATTGAATACAATCAATTTGAGTTCAAATTAGCTATTGAGTAATATTGTATTAGTGTGTACATTGAAGTGCAATTCAAAAATATTGAGTGGAGTGATAATCTTGTACTAAAGTGAGGTTAAGAGTAAAATCTTTGGCTCAACTAAAGTAAATTAGTGTGAGCAAGGATTGTCCTACTTTGTGTATATTAGAAGATTATTGACTCACCAATTTTGTGAAGCATTCTAGTGGATTAACACTTCAAGCTTGGTAGCTTGGAAGTGTTATTGTTTAATTTATCTCTTTACCTTTTTTAGAATTCCATAAGCATTATTGTCTTTATATCTATTTATCCATTTGATAGTTTAAAAGATTTTATTGGTGATTATTTTGCAAAGTAATTTTTAAGAAACCTAATTCATCCCCCCCTCTTAGGTTGCTTTGGGGCCAACACAAAGATAATACTATTATATAGGTTTTGTTATTTTTTCGAAGAAACATGCGAATAGATTCTAAACGAGCACACGGGTCCTATATAGTGTGTACTAGATTTTGCTATTGTTAGCACTTACCATGAACTTAAGACTTGGATTTCTGATGAAGTTGTTGAAAAATATAAATATTGTATTTTTTTAATTTTCAAATAATTCTTTTTTTATTATTATTTTGCTTTAGGTAAATGTTATATATGTTGTATGTAATTTTTTAGCCACTATATATATATATATATATATATATATATATATACACATACATACATGTGTATACATAAATATATATATATATATTTAGATGTACATATATACATATAAATATATATATATATATTTATATATATATATATATATATATATAGTTCATAATTATAATCTAAAATGATTGATAAACATTTTTCGGATATTATACTTGTAGGGATATATTTGGCAATTTAATAAAAATGTAAAATACATTCCTTGTTACAAATATTAATACATTTTATTTTCATCTATGTTGTATTTTTTGTCAAAGATATCTACTGTAATGAATTTTACATAACAAAGGAATTTTTTCTGTGAAATTACATTCTGAGTAATAAGATTCCTAATTAACTTTACTTTCTTGCCAACCAAACAAAACCTAAGAGGAAAATTTTATGTATTTGGATAATTTTGTGAAACAAAAAAACTGTTATGTTATGGGATCAACATTATCAAAATAATATTTATTGATTTTTAGTGTGTTGCTAAAATTGTTTATAATTATTTATTGGGGCAATATACACATACGTGCATGATAAGAAAGTCAGGAAGAAAACAATTGTACAGTATCTAGATTTTTTTAAGAGTCAATTTTCATTTAATCATGCTTATTTAAAATAAAAAATTAAGCAAAAATGTATTTACCTTGCAATTGTTTGTGACTTTGGATTGCATTGTATAAATGTTAAAAATGAAGTTACAAACATAATTATGTAGATAGAGTAGTTATTGTAATATTTTTTACATAAATCAAGAAAGTGAATTAAATGGAGCAAATGTTAATCTTACTTTACAGATACGCATGTGAGTCTTATAAAAAGTCTATGATAACAATTACTTCGCACGTGTCAAAACATATTTAAGATGTCTTTAGACACAACAAGAAAACACAGTGCTATAAGGTTAATTTCTAGCATTTAATGGTTATAATTCGGTTTCGTCGGTTCATAGAGTTACACAATTGGGTGATGAAATGGAATCTGTTTGTGCCCCCAATTTATTAATGGTTTAAAGAAAAAAACATTTTTGGTAGTTTGGGTTGAAGTAGTTTTTTTAAACTACTATCTACAATTTGAAGGAATTAAACAAACTTGGGTGTGTTTCTACTTTCCTATATATCAATCAAAAGGTGGGTAAAAATGTAGTCTAATATCATATAGTGGTAGTTATCCACTCCAACAACACGTCTCTCTTATCCAAAACTAGGTACACTAGGATTTCTCATTCAATCTTAATTTGCCCATAAAATTGAAATAAATATCAGTTATTTCCTATCATTCACACATACAAAAACTACTAAGAATCAAGAATACAATTGGTACGGGCAAAACAGGGTGTCTTTGTGCAGGAATGCATGTAGGACAATAAAATAACTTTCTATATGAAAAAAGAAATGGGATTAAATACAATATTATTTTTAGTTTAAAAATTTTATGACCTATTATTTCATTAAGTTTTCACATTCAATATTCTTCAAAAAAAGGTTGTCATTCAATCTTTTGACATTAATTTCAAAAATCATAAAATTATTAGTACCAACCTACAATCAAACTTATTTTCATAGAAACTCCCTAGGTATCTCTTACACAATTACCTCAACATGTTTTCATCCCTCGTCCACTTGAGTATTTGTGCTTCATATATAGTAAGAAGATAAGATAAATTTTGTCTGCAAGTTGGAGTTAGGCTTTATATATAGTAAGAAGTAAGATAAGATAAGATATTATTATAATTTAAGTTAATAAAAAAAATGGATAAGGGGAAAAGTTAAGAGTAAATAAAAAAAAATAACGGATAAGGTGAAAAGTTAGTTGTGCGCGGAGTGGCAGGAGTAGTGGGAAGGGAAGGTACGATAATATAGATAGTTGTGTAGTAATTTACTAAGTGTAATTAGAAATAACATTAAATTTAACATATCAGGTCCCTTTAATTTATTAATAGTTAGATCAAATTATCTTTTTGAATGTTTCTCAATTTCAAATCCAAATTCAGAAACAAATTCTTATTACCTTAATACACAGTTGATTACTCCTTACATTTCAAAAAAAAAAAAAAAAAAATTGACCTATCTATTTGTAATTTCAAAAATAATTTCAATCTATTTATTTCTTGTCGAAAAGGCTATGGATGCTTATGGGTGATAATTTCGTGACCAAATCTTCTCAAAATTTAAAATTTAGTTGTATAACATTTATCCTTATCTCTTCCCACATCAAGTGAGTCTATAAAAATCTTCTTTTATATGTGATTCTTCTTAAGGTGGATATGGCATGGTATTTAATGCTATTGTTAAAGTTGTTTGGCATAAATAGAGACAAAGAAGGTATTGGAGGAGAATATATAAAATCTTTAAAACTTCAAATATGATGTCCACAAACTTAATAGCTTCCAAAATGTAAGAAAGGGTCGAGGCACATAATTTTGCTCTTTTTAAAATGATTGCACGCCTACGAATTTTGGAACTCTAATGCAAAAGGTCTTAGCACATCACTTCTAGGATACAACAGTCCAAATGAAGGTTGTTTTATACAATCAAGAGAAGTAGAAGCTTCTCTACACACACCTTACCTTTGTTCAAAAGATATAATAGTGAAAATAAAATGCATTGTAGTTAGGAAAAATTGTACCTAATTCTTTCATAAACTCTTAATATTTATGTGCTGCATGTAAATTTCAAGTTGTCCACATAACGTCTGTGTTTTTTTGTCTTATATTTGAAGATTGTAACCCATGAAATAAATAAAAATATTGTAATTAAAATTATTAATAGATAAGTTGTAACCTACAATTTTGAATCATAATAAATCATTCTTTTCAAAATTTAAAAGAATTTAACATCAATAATTCACCCTCTTAAATGTTGGAAGAAAGGATTGTAACTCCTAAAATTAAATCTCAATAATTCACCCTTTTAAATGTTAGAAGAATTGTAAAAGGTCAAAACTTCAAATAATTTCTTTTATTAAAATACACCAACATTCCCCCTTATTTTAATAAATTAAAAAAAAATCATTTATATACAAAGTGATAAGATCACAGTTTTGCATAATGAAAGTGATATGCCTTGTACCTTCATTTAGTATTTTCACAATCCTCATACTAGAGTCAAAGTGGCTAAACCTTGAAACTAAAACTACTTTGGGATATGTGGAATTATATCACACACATGATATTCAAGGTATTAAATATATAAACTCAAAACCAGCACATTACGGTCTTATATTTTATCTCAAATTCATGAGTGCTCTAGAATTAGCCAAATTCTCATTAGAGGCAGCCATACCTCCACACTCATATGGGTGAGTTTATCAAAGATGCTTCCATAATTAAAATATCCCTTCCATAAGAGTTATAGAACTTACTAAGAGATTAATCTCAACCTCTTTTCTATCATAGGATCATGGATGCTTTACACCCTATGAAGGGACTTATTAATTTGATCATCAATTACATGTTTTTCTCCCAAACCATTCTATGATTTGTTTTTTTTTTCTAACCTAGTTTTTCGGATCTCTAATCCCTAGATAGTAGTATTCTCATAGATGGTTTCAATTTACTAAATTTTAGGCTCAAGTCACAATCCTGTCGATGTACTTAAAATTTATTCTCTAGTTGGAGCTTTAGTCAATGGATTAGCAAGATTCTCATTTGATCTCACATGATTTATATTAATAGCACCATCACATAAGTAAGATCTTATAGTACTGTGTTTTCTTCTTGTAGATCTAAATTTTTCATTATAATACTTATTATGTACTCTACCAATTGTAACTATACTATTACAATGTAAAAGTATAGGTTGCACTGGTTATCCCACATAAGAATTTCAAACAATAACATGTCTCTCAACCAACTGGCTTCTTCACTAGTAGATGCTAAGGCAATAAGTTCTGCCTCCATTGTGCATTTAGCAATAATATGCTATTTTTAGATCTCCAACATATAGCTGCACCACCCAACATAAAAATATAGCTAGTAGTAGATAATGAGACACTAGATTGAGAATTCCAATCACCATCACTATATTGTTCTAGAACAGCAGGGTAATTTCTATATAGTAAACCATAATTCATATTTCCTTTAAGATATCCCAATCTCTATAGTTCTATATGGGTGCAAAAAATACAATGTTGTGTGTAATTAGTAATGTTGTAGACAAAGTAAGAAAGAAAAGCAATGTCAGGTCTATTACAATCAATAGCATATCTCAAACTTCCAATTATGCTTGCATATTCATGTTGATTTCTTACAAATGCATCATTCTCAACAGGATATAAGTATTACTAGAATCAAAAGGAGAAGAAACTAGCTTATACTCATAATATTTATATTTTTTAAGTATTTTTTCAAATGTAATGTGATTTCTTTATCGTAATTCCTTAGGGTTCCAGTAATTTTCATGTCAAGTATCACATTTGCTTTACCAAGATCTTTCATATTAAAATTACTTTTAAGAAACCACTTATTATTTTCTATAATATCCATATCAATCCCTAAAATTAGGAGATCATCAACAAATAATCAAATAATTACATGAGAAAAATCAAGTGTTTTATAGTAAATACACTTTTCACTTTCATTGATTCTGACTATGTGATATCATGCATTTGTCAAATTTTTCATTCCACAATTTAGGAGTCTACTTTAAACCATATTATGATTTTATTAATCTACACACTTTATTCTCCAATCCCAATTGTATGAAACCTTGAGGTTGATCTATATAAATTTATTCTTCTAAATCTCGATTTAGAAATACTGTTTTTTACATCTATTTGATGAATTTTAAGATTATGTATGGCAGCAATGGCTATAAGCAACCTTATTGATATAATTCTAGCTATAGGTGAATAAGTATCAGAAAAGTCTATGTCTTCTTTGGGCATAAATGCTTTTGCCACAAGTGTAGGAAGAGACAGGTCTTTGTTAATCCATTTTTAATTTTCTTCTCGTACCCATTTATTATGATTCAATTTTACAACCAGGTGATAAATCAAGTAACTTCCAAGTTTTATTTGACAAGAAAGACTCAATTTCTTCGTTTATAGCTTCTTTCCAAAAAATATAATTTGGTGAGGACAAAACTTCATCTATTGTTTTTGAATCACCTTCTACACTATAAACTAAATAATTAGGGTCAAAATCTTTTTCAACTCTAGCTCTTTTACTTCTTCTTAAATGTTGTGAAAAATTACTTTCATTTGTAGTAGTCTTTACTTCTTGTTCTTCACCCCTACTATTTTTTGATTGAAAAAGAAATTTATCTTTATGAAATATTGCATCAGGAGATTCTATTATTATATTATTTCCACGTTAAAGAATTTATAATTTTTACTAGTTAATGCTATCCAACAGTGAAAAGAATGTATTTATTATATTTAACTAATACAATGATGTTAAATGTGTAGCCCTGTCTCTTATACACATCTAGATGTGTATATGAGAAGCCTGTGAATAAGGTCTAGCAGTGTATCACGAACAATTCTTAAAATTGAGTTTAATCATTTAGTCCCAAAGTTTCATATTTTTTTCGCCTTATCACTTCTAAACCTTTTTATTTTCTTATCAAAATGATTTTCAATTTCTTTTACATATGTCACAAGTTTTTCATGTGCTTCATTTTTATGTTTCGTGAGATATACATAGGTGTATCTAGAAAAGTCTCTTATGGAAGGGATATTTTAATTATGGAAGCATCATTTTCAAGTTTAGGTAATAATCCAATATTACTCATATTTTTTAGATACTTACAATTTACATGCCAAAGTCGAGCATGCTATAAATTAATACAAGAAGCAATATAAACATAATTGGTAGATATTTTATTCATCTCAACATTAAACTTGAATAGTCCATCACAAGCATAAACTTTGCCAACAAATACATGATTATTAGTAATCACATATTGATCAGAATAAATAATATGTTTGAAACCAGCTTTGTTGAGAAGATAACTTGAAACAAAATTTTTTCTTATTTGTGGAGTACGAAGAACATCCCTTAAGGTTAAAATATGGCCAAAGGTAAATTTCAAGTAAGACATATCACCAACACCAACCACCATATTGATATGTGAGACATTAAGTAAGATCTTTTTATCATCTTTAGCGGAAGTATAAGTTTTGAACCAATCTTTATCATGGAAAATATATCTAGAAGCCCCAAAATCAGCCCACCGCCCCTCATAATTCTCAAGCATGTTTACTTCAATTATCATGGCCACTAAGGGCTCTTTTGTCACATTAACTTGAGGTGTATTATCTTGCCTTTAGGTTTCCCACGTTGTCTAAAATAACAATCCTTGGCTTGATGGTCAAGTTTTTCAAAAACAAAATATGGACCACCAATGGCATATTAATCACAATAGACATAACAAACTATATAAACTCAAAATACATTAGCAAGATAAATCTTATCTTGTTTCCCACAATAAAAGGGAAAAAACTTAGTATCGTTTTACACGAACAATCTACTACCAAGATATATGATAGGGTTGAGGTACTTATTTGCTCTCTTTAAAATAATTCGCACCACTACAGAAATTTTTAACTCTAATGCATTATGTTGCAATGCATCGCCCCCAAGATACAATAGCTTAACTTAAGGTTGTTACTTCCCTTTGATATGCACAATCAAGGGAAGTAAAAGTTTTCCACACATCTTACTTTGTCTACAACATTATAATTACACACAACATTGTATTTTTTGCACCCATATAGAACTATAGAGAGTTGGGAGATATATAGAAGGAATATGTATTTCTTCTCTCTTATAGCCCTGCATTTTGAAAGCTGTTAAGTTCGTGGACATCACACTTGAAGTTTTAAAGATTTTATAAATTCTTCTCCAACAATTTTAAGATGATTCGCATTCCTACGAATTTTGGAACTCCGATGCAAAAGGTTTTACTACTAGAAAAACAGCAATTTGCAGCGGATTTTAGCAACGTAGAATTTTCCATTGTAAATTGCAATGGAAATAGCAACGGATTGTTTTGTTTTATTTTTTTTTTTTTTTTTGAAACAACAAATCCAGCAACAAGAATTTCTATATGGAAATACTAATTTTTTATAAAAAAATTTACTTTTTCCCTGTCCAAATAGCAACGGATGTTTCAGTTTCTAGATGCTTTGTATATAAAAACTAGTAGAACCTGGTCGTGCAATGCCTAGTCGGTGCCCACTATTCTTTATATTAATTTAATGGTTATAATTAAATTGGAAAATAAATAAGACGATGGAATGAACAATCCATGCCCAAAGCCTAAAAGTCCATCTGTATCATGTATTTCATTTCAAATAGAATGAGTTATAAAGGTAGATAGAAGTAGTGCCTTCTATTAATAGATGCCAAGCATTTGATGGCCAATGCATTACAAATTTTTAGGTGAATCTGTAAGACTGTAAATGATAAAAAAAAATAAGATCACACACTAATAGGGATACCTAGTCAATACTCTACAAAGTGAACAAAACAGCATTAGTGTCCTCAATTTTTATTAAATGTGGTCTACTGTAATTTAACAAAAAAGAACTGAGTTGTTCCTATTAAATAGAGTATCCTAACCTTGAATAATACTTTTATTACCTGAAAAAATAATAAACACATGAAACTTGCATAAGAACACTAATAAAGACAATGGAAACATCTAATAAAAGAAGTGATGATTTAAATAAATCTTTAAAAAACTAATTTTTGGGCAGGAGAAGGTATTCAGCATTAAAGTGAATTTTCATTGTCAGACATATTGCCAATTACATCAATGATACATGTGACAACATATGCTCTTCAATTCATTCATCATATAGTGCTCATAATAAAGGAAAATACTTAGATTGACCCAATCTACGGTCCTACTTATAGACCTTGTGGTCAGGATTAAAGGTTATATAATCTTGTTTGCATCGGCTGATGTCATTTAATTCTGAAGGTTTATTGCATACCATAAGGCCAACTAGTGGGGCTGTAAATCGGGTCTAATTAAGTATTTTCCCATAATAAACTAAAGTTTTAGATATCTCCTTGTGAATAGTCCTATTAAATTATAGATTTTCAATTTAACCTATTGTTCTAAAACTAATATTTTGTCCCAATCGAAATGCTTAATTAAATTTATTACAGTTTTTCCTTCAAATAGTTAAAGAAAATAAAATTTATCAGGTTATGCCTAATTGTCTAACCATACTTAAGTTATCATAATGTCATTATTATTTGAATAATTCAATTAGAATATGAATATTGAGGAACCATTTTGTATTTCTTATAATGGATCATAAAGCTAATTTAATGTGCTATATAAAGTATAAAGGACACAAACCATTTAAGAAAATATATGCATATATTTTATACAGAAAGTAGTCTCAATTGATATAAATTGTTGAACCTCGAGAAATTTGTGTACCAAGTTCGATAATGTTTAAGCATCTTTAGTTGGTCCAATTTCTCTAGCAGGAACATCCTTCCTCCCATTCCTAATATCTACAAAAATGTATAATGTGATTAATTATATTGTGGTGTAGAAGAATGTGCTCATGGATGCAGGGTTCTCCTCTTGTTAAACCCAACCAATTTCAATAATCAACCTTTGTAAACCAAGACCAAAAGGGTCAATCTTTGGCAAAGAATAATAAATAACTTATTTCTATATTCAGTAACTTACTTACCCTAAAAGAAACAAAAAATATTATCAGTAGAAATAATACAGTATCTATCAAGGAAAATGGGATGACCATAGTCCGTAAGTTTCAATAAATTACAGACAATTTTCCACCACACATTGCAAGTTCCCATGATACATGCTATCCCTATTCTAGTTATTCAACTAATTTACCTATTCTCGATCTAGTTTTTAATTGTTATAACATGAACCCATTGTCTCAATTCAGTAGTATTCATTGTCTTTTTTTGCAGATGTAATTAATGCAAATAATATTACAAATTTGAGTTTACTGCATTTCTAGGCAAACTTTTTCCAGTTTAATAGAAGTACCACAATTAATTAACCATCAAGGAGAACACCATAGGAAATAATCCCAGTGAAAAATATATAATCAACACCCAAAAAAATTCTATGAAAAATGACATTCTTGGGAATGATATCCTTAAATCTTTTTGGTCCAACTGAAGATGAATATTTACTAAAATGTTTTAGGCCTAGAAATAAAGAAGCTGTCTTGACTGTAAAATATAGTATAATCATTTTATTAATAAAATAAGGAATGATTCATGAATAATCGATGAAAAAAACATCAAAGATAAAAGCATAAACCAGTAGGAAATAATTATACGAAAGACACAAACAAACCTTGATAACACTTCCTATTGTAGTGGATTCATTCTGGTGTACGACAAAGATTTAATTAAAAGGTAGAAGAGAATTGTAAGTACATAGAACAATAAAAATATGATTACTAATGGCAAAGATCAAGGAAAACCACAACCCTACCCCAAAACTGAAGGCAAATACAGAGAATTAGGCTCGAATGCTCAGTCAGAACGTCCGAATTTTCTTGTTCGGACTCATTGATAACCCTTCACCTGCAAGAGAAGAAAAAAACCCAAAATCATTCCTAGAAAGAACCAAAACAATTAGAAAAAATGAAATAGGAATAAGAAAGCTGAACCCCCAAATAAATAAGACAGGAACTAAACAAAACCTACAAGCAAAAAACTAAAAGCAAAATGGTCACAGAAGCAATAGATTTGAAAGCAAATACAATACCAAAAATTCATAAAATAAAATAGTTATCAGCTATAGAGAAGAAGAGGCAGCATTCACCATGTAAGGGAGAAAAGAGAATACTAAAATATGAAATTAGAAAAGCAAGCATAGATTGATTTTTTTTCAAGTTCACCGCATGAAATCAGGCAAAAAAAAAATCAGGAAGATGGATCTGAATCCAACAAATAAAATCAAGGCAATCACATCAAATCAAGATCAAACAAATGAGGAAGAGCCAGCAAAAAAGCTTCACTTTTGAAGGTATGGGTTACCTAAATTAGTATGCATAAATCACATTACATAGTATTGCGACACGTATTTTACAAGTACTATACAAGTTACATAACATTGTAGTATTGTACGTAGTTATATTATTTATTATTCCATTAAGTTACACGATATAGTTTTTTTACTTATTTTTTTGAATCATTTATCATTAAAAACTACACATCAAATGAAATTATGTGGCAAAAATAAAATAAAATTAGGAAAATTTTGCTTGAAAAATAGGTTTTTATATAGGAATTTAGCCCAATATTACGGGTCCAACTAATTCAAGTCGAATTTGGTTAACTGAATTCAAAAATGAATACCAAATTTGAATTTAGTTAACTGAATTTTCTACAGAATTGAATTTAAAATTGAAATTAATTAAAAATTTTATAACCCTTTTTTGAATTTGATCAATTTTATTAGTCGATTAATCTATCGATTAACCAATACTCACCCCTAGTTGTAGATTGGAAGAAAAGGGAATCAAACTTTTAGAAAGTTTTCAAACTTGTTAATGCTTATTATTAGTGAAGAAACGACTTTATTAACGTCAAAGTTTTCAAACTTGTTAATGCTTATTATTAGTGAAGAAACGACTTTATTAACGTCACAAGAAATAAAAAAGCTAATTGACAATCCACAAAAAAAAAAAGAGCTAATTGATAGTCTCATTAATAATGCTTGCCATTTGATTACAACATAAATGGGTTTGAAAAAAAAAAAAGATTACAACATAAATGGGCCATCCCATGTGCAAAATGAATAGCAATTTGGATACACACACGGAAAATTGTCCACATGACAATTAATTAAAGTGACATCTCAAACAAAAAGTCTATATGACAGCCAAACAACAACAATATAAAGCTAACCAAATATGCCACTTGGCATAAGGAGGAAACTCCTGATCATTTTATATATAGGAAGATATTGCGTGTGCTTAAAAAGCTGATTAGTTGTATAATCCTAACTGTTGGTTCCAAAACTTTCTAGAAGGTATGAATTAGATTTCTAAAAAATACTTTTAGAAAGATTGAACTTATTGAGATTTTTCAACTAACAATTAATATAATAGAATCAATGAAGCTGTGAAGTAAGAAAGAAAGAAAATTAAACATACCAATACTTCCAAACTAACAAGCTTGAAGTTTTTAATTCACTAGAATGCTTCACACACTTGGTGAGCCAATAATCTTTACAAAGTAGAGAAATTCTTGCTCACACTAAAACTCTTTAGTTGAGTTAAGAATTTTACTCACAACCTCACTTTCGTACAAGATTATCACTCCACTCAAAATTGAATTGCACTCTAAGCTGCATACTAATACAATATAGCACTATAGCCATTTGTACTAAAATTGCTCTTTTCTAAGGCTTGTATTCAATGTATTAGATGATTTTTACAGAATAATAGAGCAGGTATTTATAGGAGCAATAAATGGAGGTTGTAACTACTTCCTAACGGCTAGATAATAAATGCACAAAAAACTAGCCTTTGAGGTTTCGGACGTCCGAGCTAAGTATGATGAGTCCCAAACAGTGTCCGATCTCCGTGCATTAGGTGAAGGACATCGTTCGGACGGCCGTGCATGCGTCCGTTCCATCGTCCGAACAGAGTTTCGTTAGACCGTCGTGTTCGTCCGAAAGAAACTTCGTTCGGACAATTGTATGCGTCCATAGAGAAGCATTAAGAAACTTTCTTTCTGCCTGTTAGTTCGGACAGTGAAATGCGTCAGAGAAACTTGACGTAGTTCGGACGGTGTACTGCGTCCGAACACCCTGTTTCCAGCAGACAAAGTAACAGACCTGCAAAGTTTGTTTTCAGAGTTTAGTGCTTATGTCAACATCAATCTCTAGATTTCTGATGATGATAAACAGTCATAGAATAATTAACATGTAAAATTAACAGATATGAGTGATAACCAATCATTTTGCTTTGCGTTATATTCCTACTCCCCCTTTTGACATCATCAAACAAAGCTCCCCCTAAGAGAGTGTACTTAAATAACCAATATGAATTAATATCAAGGTTAAGCTTGGATCATCATCAACACCAATAGTAAAAAAAATCCAAAGTAATTCATAAAATGATAATGAGATCAAATCTAACTAGTCAAAGGAAAGAAAAAAAATTCAATGAAGAAATGCAAAAACTAGAATACATATTATCATAGAATCTAAGTCGAGCCATTTTTCTTCTTAGAGTGTTTTTCAATCTTGCGGTGTTTGGAAGGAGCGTCATCATCAGTGCCTCTTGTCTTCATCTTCTTCATTACGACGTTGCATGATGAAATTGAATGTGTCGTCAACGTCCTCATCGTCGCCTTCATCTTCATTGGCGTCACCTTGATTATTTGTGTCTGGTGGAGGTGTTTGAGGAGGAAGAGAAAGGTGAGGTGCCAAACCAGAGGTAGAGGCCTGGGATTTTAAACGTTCAATATCAAAGGCTGCCTTCTTTAACCATTGATCATTAAAAAAAACGGAGGCCTTTTCGCTCAATATAAGATTTGTTGAAATATGGAGGAAATTGTTTGTTTTCGCTGAAAGTACATCAAGGAAATCCCGTAATTGGTAAGAAATGGGTTTGATGAAACCTTTGCACCCGCGGTTAGATTAGACTTATTCGCTGTGGGAGCAGAATCCTTAGATACCCAAAGTCAAGAGAAATTTCTTTAAAAACACAATAAAATAGGTAAAGCTGCATCTTTTCGGGCTCAGTTCAATGCCCATCTATTGTTAACAGCAAATTTGTGACAAGAGTGTATAGAATATTCAGTTCAGGAGTGAGCAATGTAGTTTTGGCTTTCGAGGCCTGTTTGAAATTGATGTTAAAAATTGCTCTAACCTTATCAATGTCAAAGCGAGCGTCAAGAGCGGGCCATTTGTCTAAAGAAAAGAAATAAGAAAATTCATTCGCATTTGAGACTTCACATTCAAAAATAGTATTGATGATGTTGGAAGAAATTTCAAGATTTGTGCTGTTTACACGAGAAACCAATATGCGAACAGTGGGGCCTTTCCTAAGATTGGTATGAATTGACAGGACATTACCCGTTTACAATGACAGTCAACATGAACTAAGTGACCCCAATTTTGTTTTCCAAAACACGATTTGACAATGGGAAGATTAAATTCATCAAAAAGACTCTGAGAGAAGCAGGGCGTTGAACGATTATAGATTTGCTAAGAAGAGATGTATACCGTTCGGATGCCTTGGCATCGATGAATTTTGGTAAGGTTGGATTAGATGAGGCTTGAGGATTAGCAGACGATTCACCACGCACCGGAGCTTTCCCTTTTGATTTATGTCCACGAGTTGCTGTTGAAGAACCTCCACAGGATTTGACCATTGTGAATGAAAGGTAAAAAAAATTTAATAATTTTTTTTTTTGGAAAGTTGGTAGGAATTTGATGAAATAAGATGGTAGATGGGTGAAATTAGGTGCAATAATGGTGATGAATACTTTGGGAATGACAATTTTCCAAACAATTTGTGGAGAGAAGGAAGAAGTTGGAGGAATTTTTAAGGAGAAAAATTTCGCCAGAAAGGGTTTCTGTGGTAAGGGTCAGTCCAAAAAGGGGGAAAGTGGACGGTTTTAATCGAGCAGAAGACCGTTCGGACGTCTGAACGATTGGTGTGCGTCCGAAAGCTTATGAACGGACTTACGGCCGATCGAAGAGCTAGTGCGTCCGATATTCTTTCGGTCGATAGGAAACATCCGGTAGATTTCCAGTGAGAAAGTGAAGAAATTGAGGAATATTCGGACGATCATAAGCGTTGAGACAGAGAGGAGGTTTTCGGACGAGTGAGACCGTTCGAGAAAGAGTGTTGTTCGGACGATCGGGTGCGTCCGAACGAAGAGATTATGACAAATTGAACTGTAAAATTCCCAAACGTTTTCTGAGAAATTCAAAACAATCTAGAGCTAAGGGTTTTGTAAAAATGTCAGCCAGTTGATCTAAAGTAGACACGAAATCAACACGTATTTTCTTTTTACAAACAAGATCTCTAATAAAATGGTGCTTAACATCAATGTGTTTTGTCCTAGAGTGCATAACAGGATTTTTTGTGAGGTTAATTACACTAGTGTTGTCACACCTTATAGGCACACAATAAAAAATAACACCAAAATCTTTTAGAGTATGTTTCATCCACAGAAGTTGCGCAACAATTTAATTGATAGCTGTGAAATTAAGAGACAGCCAATGGATTTCTTAAATGAATTAGGTCAACAAATCAAGTACAATTCTTTGGGTGTATATTGAAATCATGCTCTTCACCTAATGCTAACTCTAATACTGGTCTGAATGTGTATAATAGACTAAGGTGCACTTCCAATCATAAGCACTAAGACTCTGAAAACAAACTTTGCAGGTCTGATCAAAGAACTGTATAAAGTATGATCGGAGTGCACATAGGCGTACCAACTTGTTTGCAATCTTCCATTCCGAATCGTTTAGTAGCTCCTTTGTGTATTTGATTTGTGTAATAAACGTTCCTTCCTTTGTTTGAGTGAACTTGTAGTCCAAGGAAAAATTGTAACTTTCCATCATACTCATCTCAAACACTTTTTGCATTAAATGTGAAAAATCCTTGCACAAGCTTTCATTAGTTGCTCCAAAAATAATATCATTAACATAAATTTGAATAATTAACAAACCATTGGAATTTGTTTTTGTAAAAAGAGTGGTGTCAACTACACCTCTTTTAAATCAATTTTCAATTAAGAAACCACTTAATCTTTCATACCAAGCTCTTGGAGCTTGTTTCAAACCATATAAAGCTTTAGAGAGTTTGAAAACATTATTTGGAAAAATTTTATTTTCAAAGCCCAAAGGTTGTTCAACAAAAACTTCTTGATCAATAAAACCATTTAAAAATGCACTTTTGACATCCATTTGAAATAATTTGAAATCATTGAAACATGAAAATGCGAGAAACATGCGAATGGATTCTAATCTAACCGCGGGTGCAAAGGTTTCATCAAAGTCAATACCTTCTTCTTGAGCATACAACCTTTTGCAACAAGTCTAGCTTTGTTTCTTATGATTTAACTTTATCATTTAATTTGTTTCTAAAAACCCATTTTGTTCCAATTACGGGATAAGAAGATGGTCTTTCAACTAAGGTCCATACGTTATTTTTCTCAAATTGACAAAGTTCATCTTGCATGGGAATGACCCAAGATTCATCATTCAAAGCAACATCTACATGTTTAGGTTCAATGAGAGAAAGTAATGCACAATTACTATTCAAAGGTTTATGAGAACGAGTAGTTACCCCATCGGATAGATCACCTATGATTAAATCTTGAGGGTGACTAGAGATGAATCTCCAAGCTTTTGGAAGATCTTTTGGAGTATCCTCATTTTTTTCTTCTTCATCATCCACTTGATGGTTGTTGACGTCATTGCTTGATGTGATCTCTTGATGATCTTCATGGATAGTGAGCTTCTCGAGCTCCTTTTGAATACCTACATCTTCATCTTCACATAAATTCTTTGAGATAACATCACTATCTTAGCTTCATCAAAGGTAACATGTACAACTTCTTCAATCAAGAGCGTTCTTCTATTGTATACTCGGTATGCTTTCTTGTCACTAGAATATCCTAAAAAGATTCCTTCATCCGATTTTTTGTCAAATTTACCAAGATTTTCCTTGATTTTTAAAACAAAACATTTGCAACCAAAAACTTTAAAATAGCTCACAACGGGTTTTTTACAAAAAAGGAGTTCATAAGGAGTTTTGTTTAAAAAGTATCTTAATAAAACTCGATTCATGACATAACAAGCCGTGTTAACGGCTTCGGCCCAAAAATAATGTGGTAAGTAGCATTCACTAATCATAATTCTAGCGGTTTCTTGAAGAGTCCTATTTTTCCTTTCAACAACACCATTTTGTTGAGGGACTCTAACAATCGAAAATTCATGTGAAATACCGTTGTGATCACAAAATTCGGAAAAACCTCCAAATTTAAATTCAGCACCATTGTCACTTCTTAAACGAATGATCTTTAAATCCAAGTAAATTTTGAATTTTGGAAAACAATTTTACAAATTTTTCAAAAGCTTCATTTTTGTGAACAAGAAATAATACCCAAGTGTACCTAGAATAGTCATCAACAATAACAAAGGCATATTTGCAATCACCAAGACTAGCATGTTGAGTAGGTCCAAACAAGTCTAAATGCAACAATTCTAAAGGTTTATGAGTGGACACAAAATTTTTTGGTTTAAAAGAAACTTTAACTTGTTTACCAAAATGGCATGCATCACAAATTTTAATTTTCAAAAACTTTAGTTTTGGCAAACCTCTTACCAAATCCTTCTTAGCAAGTTTTTCAATTAAATCCATATTAAAATGACAAAGTCTTCTATGCCAAAGCCAAGGATCATCTATGGAAGCGGTAAGACATTTTACATTGCTATTCCTAATTTTATCAAGATGAATCACAAAAACATCATTGTGCCTAGTGCCCTTAAATAAAACAACATGATTTTTATCAAGGATAAGACATTCATGCTTGGAGATAAAAAACACATATAAATTTTTATCACAAAGTTGACTTACACCTAATAAATTGTAGTTCAAATTATCAACAAGAAGCACATTCTTTATCAAGGTTTCACCATTTTTACCTACATCACCAATGCCGATTGATTTTGCTTTATTGTTATCTCCAAATGTTACTTTTTCACTGTTTTTGGATTTGAGATTTGTGAAGAGAGAAGCATCACCCATCATGTGCCTCGAACATCCACTATCTATGAACCACTTAGCATTGTTGGTGATGTTAAGTACCTACACAATAGATCAATTGATAACTTTTGGTACCCACATTTTCTTGGGTCCATTTGAGTTAGTGAAATTGCTATTAATCCATGCGGTTTTCATTCCAAGTTTCTCATTTTTCTTGACATAACACAGATTCTTGACATGTCCATGTTGTTGGCAATATCTACAAATAATATTTTTATTTCCATATAAACAGGATTTTGATTTTACGAAACATAAGTCATCCCTTCTAAGCTCTGACATGATAAAATTTTTGTTGATTAATACATTTCTATTTCTTTTCAAGAGACAACATTTTCTCTCTTTCTAGTCAAGAGAACATTCAAATCATCCAATATTTTTTTCAAGGAGGCTTGTTCTTCTCACATGCATTCTTTTCTTCAAGTCACTATTTTCTTGTGATAGCCTATTATTTTCATTCACAAGTTTAGAGTTAGCATTCAATAGAGCATTTGATTTCTTCACTAACTCCTTATTTCTAGCATATGATTCCTTTAAGCTATCATGCAATTTTAAAATGAAAGCTTCAAGATCATTTTCATCATTGGAGTCATAGTTAGAATTTACCTCATTATTGGAGTCATAGTTAGAAATTTTCCTCATCATTTCTAGCATATGACTCCATTTCTTCTTCAACTTCTCCTTCGGAGTTGCAATCATCCCATGTGATTTGAAAGTTACTGAATCTAGGCTTTCTTCCTTCCTTCTTTTTCTTGGAAGGACACTCATTTGCAAAGTGTCTAGAGTTGACCGCATTCAAAAACACTTTTCATTTTGCTTCTTCATTTCTAGCTTAGTCTTTCCTTTGAAATTATTTGAATTTGTAGCTCCACCTCTTCTCATTCTCCGTTTGTTAATGTAATGTTTAAGAAATCCTTTGGTGATGAGTGCAAGATCTCATTCATCAAGATCTTCGTCTTCTAGATTGATCCTCTTCTTGAGAGGTCTTTAGAGCAATGCTCCTTCTTGGTCTTGCTTCTTCATCATCCACCACTTTGGTCTTCAACTTCGATTCATAAGATGTAAGAGAGTTAATTAGCGATTCAATAGGCATTGAATTTAAATTCTTGTTCTACTCTATATCGATTGTTTTGGCATCCCATTCTTTGGATAGAGCATTTAGGATTTTTCTATTCTTTTCACCCAAAGAATACTCCTTACCCAAAGCTTCAAGATTCTTAATGATGTCATTGAACCTACAATACATTTTATCAATATTTTCATGTGGTTCCATCTTGAAGGAACTCATACTTGGCAACAAGTAAGGATTTCTTTTGCTCACGAACATCGTCGCTCTCTTCATGGATTTCCTTCAATTTATCCCAAATTTCTTTAGCGGAAATGCATCCCTTCACGCGAGTTGATTCATTAGCATCCAAGACATTATATAGCACATTCATGGCTTTTGCATTTAACGTCAAGTTTGCCTTGTCTTGTGGAGTGAGCTCATCCCTTGACTTTTCTCTTCTTCTATTTGTGTGATCATCAATGACAATAGCTTCAAAGGGACCTTCATTAACAACATACCACAAGTCAATATCAATAGATTGCAAAAATATTTTCATTCTATCTCTCCAACTAATAAAATTTGCTCCATTGAACATAGGGGGCCTAGTAATCTTGACCTGTATAAAAAATAGAGCATTGTTGGTTGCCATAATAGTTCTTTTCTCAAAAGCAATTTAAGCAATAAAATGAGACCAAACTCTAATACCAATTGTTGGTCCCAAAGCAACCTAAGAGGGGATTTGTGATGCTTGGCATTTTGGTAAACAACTAATACTTCCAAGCTAACAAGTTTGAAATATTAATTCACTAGAATGCTTCACACACTTGGTGAGCCAATAATCTTTACAAAGTAGGAAAATTCTTGCTCACACTAAAACTCTTTTAGTTGAGTCAAGAATTTTACTCACAACCTCACTTTCGTACAAGATTATCACTCCACTCAAAATTGAATTGCACTCTAAGCTGTACACTAATACAATATAGCACTATAGACAATTTGTACTAAAATTGCTCTTTTCTAAGGCTTGTATTCAATGTATTAGGTGATTTTTATAGAATAATAGAGCAGGTATTTATAGGAGCAATAAATGGTGGTTGTAACTACTTTCTAACGGCTAATTAATAAATGCACAAAAAACTAGCCATTGTGGTAGCTCTGACTCATTCGGACGTCCGAGCTAAGTATGATGCGTCCGACACAGCGTCCGATTCTGTGCAGTAGGTGAACGACATCTTTCAGACGGTCGTGCATGCGTCCGTTCCATCATCCGAACAGAGCTTCGGACGGTCGTGTTTGTCCGAAAGAAACTTCATTCGGACAGTTGTATGCGTCTGTAGAGAAGCATTAAGAAACTTGCTTTCTGCCTGTTAGTTCGGACAGTGAAATGCGTCCAAGAAACTTGACATAGTTCGGACGGTGTACTGCGTCAGAACACCCTGTTTCCAGCAGACAAAGTAACAGACCTGCAAAGCTTGTTTTCAGAATTTAGTGCTTATGTCATCATCAAAATAAGGTTTGGAAAACATCACTAACAATGCATTGTTCCATTAGTAGACTTTTTCCAATAAAAAAAGGTTAAATACAGTAAACCCTCATAAAATTTAGACTGTTTTGCAGTAAATTCTTAACGTTTTTTTTTTCTCACTTTACCCCCGAGACTAACAGTCAACACTAACTTTTTATAATTGCAAGATAAATTAATGGTTAAAAAACGATTGTGTCCCTATCTTGCCAATGAATCTACAAAAATACCATGGATTTGGGACTACTAACATGTGTTCCCAAAATTATGTGGGTCAAGACAAAAAGTCAGAAATTTGAGGACTAAAATACAATTTTAGAAAATTTGGTTTCATCTTCAATATCACCTGAACATGGCCGGAAAAGAAATCTCCATTACATAGTATTTCTTCTCTAGTGTACAACACAAGTGTAGGGGTGGCCACGGTTTTGGTTCCGGAACTGGACCACTAAAAATCACCGATTTTGGAACCGGAACAATCGTTGACGATTCCCTGAACCGGAGACAAGGTTCCGGTTCCAGTTCTACATTTTTTGGAACCGGCGGTTCCGGAACTAGGTAAAAAAAAAGATAAATATATATATGCGCCAATGTAATTGATGCATTTAATTTTTCTTTAAATAATCTTTTAGTATGAATTATCTAAAATGTATCTTTACTTTAATTTTTAGGAATGATTCGATAAATGATTGAATAGTGTACTTTTTCTTTTCCAAAAACAAAGTCTATAATTGAAATATAAATAAAATGTAATTTTTGTCAATGTCTTGGATGCTAATGAAGTCTCTTATACACATCTAGATTGTATAAGATATAGGCATGACTACGGTCTAGATGTAATTGATGGTTCAGATTTTGGAAGATTATCTTTTAGTATGGATTATCTAAAATGTATCTTTAATTATTAATCCGACTCAAACAATGATGAATCGGTACCAAAACTGTCGGTTCCGAGTCTGGAACCGATTTCGGTCTAACATATAAAAACTGAATGCGATCTTAACTTTTATGGAATTTTTTAGTATATATCCAAAATGTATATTTACTTTAAAAAAATTTAAAATCAGAACCGTGACCGGAATCCAGACCGAAATCGAATGAAACTGGGAAACC
This sequence comes from Cinchona pubescens, assembly GCA_025175665.1. NCBI lineage: Eukaryota > Viridiplantae > Streptophyta > Magnoliopsida > Gentianales > Rubiaceae > Cinchona > Cinchona pubescens. Next base: position 1,782,091 of record JANKKI010000152.1, read on the forward strand.
AACAGGAACTGCCGGTTCCAAAATTGGAGTCGGAACAGGCTCCCAAGCCTCTGGTTTCGGTTCCAGAATCGGAACCGACAGTTTTGGGACCGTAGTCATGCCTACACGAGCGCACACAAAAATTCAACGAATAAGAAGAAACCCAACAAAAATTATCTATCCCTCACTCTTTCTCCCTACACCGTCTTTCTTCGATTGAACAAATTAAACTGCCTGGTTGTAAAATGGATTGAAAAGTACCACTATTTTTATCGCCATTTGACGATTTTATGATGTTTTCTGGGTAATTTTAAGACTAGAGTCAGATTTTTTTGTGAAAAATAGAGTTCAACAATTTAATTTTTTGCCCCAGAGAAATTCTTCCAGGCGGTGGCCGACAGCGGCGCCACCACTACCAACTCCACCGACTGCCATAAGCCATAACCGGCCTTTGTGGCAAATACTCTTGCTGTGTCATTTTAATCCCAATATATATTTTTCTATCTCATTCTCCAATATATATGAGAATGAGATAGAAAAATAAAAACTTAAAAATAATGTAATAAAATGAGAAAATTTAAGATTACATCATTTTATTAATTTTCTTTATGCTGATTGATGTTTTAAACTCTTTTTTCTTTCCCAAAAGTAGATGGAGATTGGTGCTTTAACTTTAAGATTTGATACATCACAATTGTCATTAAATAATTTATTATTATCATTTGATGAGTTGGACTAATAGAATGGATAAAATAAAATTAAAAAAAAAGTATTATAAAACTAAGTCAAAGTTATTAAAATCGGTTATTAACTAAAGTAAAAATATAAAAAAATAGAGATATTGGAGAGCTATCAAATATTTCAACTTTCTATTATCTCTACCAAATGAGGTACCAAGGGCCTCTATTTATAGGGTTACAATATAGGGGATTCATAAATATGATACATGAATCACGAGAATCGATAAGCCTTTACGGGAATCAATAAGCCTTCACAAAATTCAAGAGAATGAATATCACATTAACCAATATATTTAGGAGATGAATGGACATCCATATTTCTAGAATTTATAAGAATTCATAACTCTCTCCCTTGGATGTCCATTACACAGAGAATATGCCTCGTTAAAAAACCTTAGATTAGACGTTTTCAAGAGACAACTAACAATTTTCACTTGAGCTGATTTGCTGCACATCAATTTCTCCATTCTTTTGAAAATCATGTGTAAAGAAGAATTTTGGTAAAATATGCTTAGTTCTATCTCCCTTTATATATCCTCCCTTTATTTGAGCAATGCAGGCAGCGTTGTCTTCGAACTCTTTTTCCTTCACTAGAGGAGTACACAGGCCGAACTAGTCAAGTTTCTTAACGGCATATTAGTGAGTAATTGATCTTAACCAAACACATTCTCGGCTTGCTTCATGAATCGCTATAACCTCAGCATGATTTGATGAAGTGGCAATTATAGATTGATTTGTAGAACTCCATGATATAGCAGTACCACTATAACATGACAGAAAAAGTATCCACTTTGAGATGTATTATAAGAGACTGAAGTACCATATCTCAGTGCAATAGGGGCACTCCAATTAGCTCCAGAGTAGAGTTATTAGAACAGAACAAGCCAAGATCAGATGCTCCTTGGAGCTATCGAAAAATATGTTTGACTCCATTCCAATGTCGTCGTGTAGGAGAAGAACTAAATCTTGCTAATACATTCACAGTGAATGATATATCAGGTCTTGTATAATTAGCAAGATACATAAGTGCCCCTATTGCACTGAGATATGGTACTTCAGGACAAGTAGTTCTTCATTCGTTTCTTGTGGTCGGAAAGGATCTTTATCAACATCTAGTGATCGAATGACCATTGGAGTACTCAATGGATGTGCTTTATCCATATAGAACCATTTTAAAACTTTAGCAGTATAATTTGATTGATGAATAAATATCCCATATTCCAGATGTTCAATTTGTAAACCAAGGCAAAATTTAGTTTTTCCAAAATCCTTGATCTCAAAGTTAAATTTCTCTTTTTAGATATTCAACTGATTTTGAAATCTCTTCAGGAGTTCCAAGAAGATTCAAATCATCCACATAAACAGCAATGATCACAAAATTTAGTCCATTTTTCTTGATAAAAACACATGGACATATTGGATCATTTGTATAGCCTTCTTTAATCAAACTTTCACTGAGACGATTGTACCAAATACGTCCAGATTATTTTAAGCCATACAAAGATCTTTGCAATTTGATGGAGTAAATTCGTCGAGAATTTGAATCACATACTTCAGGTAATTTAAACCCTTCAGGGATTTTCATGTAAATATCGTTGTCCAATGTTCCATATAGATAAGCAATGACTACATCCATCAATCGCATATCAAGTTTTTCATGTACTGCCAGACTCACTAGCTATCGCAACGTAATTGCATCCACTACAGGTGAATATGTATCATCATTGTTGAACCCCAGTTATGTTAATCATGTTTTGATGATGACCAAATCATACTAATGGTTTGACAACAAGTGTGCAGAAAAACAGGTAGGTTCGGACGCAAATGATCGTCCGAACAAAACAACCACAAGACTTCACGGACGCAAATGACTGTCCGAGTGACAGAGCTTCGGACGATGGTAATCGTCCGACACAAAGAATTTGAAGCAAGCCTCGGACGAAGAACAGCGTCCGATCATATTTCCAGAAGACTTTGCTTCGATCTGACGCATGTTCGGACGCATCCTCGGACGTCCGAACGAATACCCTCAGAGAATGGACGCAGTGTCGGATGCAAGGTTTAGCAGCGGCCGTTCGAACGGTCCAACGGCTAGTTTGTTCGGACGCACTCTTGCTGCATCGGCCGTCCGAAAGGTCCAACGGCTAGTTTTCCAGTAAATAGAAAATAGCTGTTGGGAAGTTGTTGGAAGCAGATTTTTGGCAACTATAAATACCCCTAGGTCTGAATTAACAAAAAGAGACTTCTACATTGATTACAAATAATTCTTGAGCAATTTGAGAGAAATAGTGGGTACAAGTGTACACTCACAACACTGTAATAGTGTAGGTAGTGTGAAAAGAGCTTAGAAGTGTAAGAGTTCTTCAAGTGTAAGAGTGGAGAGATAACAATTGTAACAAAGGGATGTTGTGAGTGTAAAACTCTTGGCTCAACTAAAAGAAATTAGTGTGAGCAAGAGTGATCCTCATTTGTGTACAAGAGGTTATTGTCTCACCTACTTTGAAGAGACTTTTAGTGGCTAAACTTCAAGTTGTAAACTTGGTAGTTGCCTTGTAAGAAGCTCTTTGTAGTTGAAAGCTCCAAGCTTGAGAAGCTTGGGAGTTTGGTTTGATTCTCTTAATCTCAATATTCTTATTTGTTTTTTAAGTTTAAATTGTTGAATATTATTGTATTCATTTGTGCTTAAGTTTTCATTTGGTGCTTAAAGTTTGAATTTCTATTAAGCACTTAAAAAGCTTTGTTTTTAGATACAACCTAATTCACCCCCCCCTCTTAGGTTGCTTTTGGGGCCAACAATCATAATCAAGGCCTGGCCTTTTAAAGCGCGACTTGTTGAGAAAACCCCTGCGCAACAAGTCGCGCTTTGTATCTCACAATCTCATTTTTCTCATTTCGTTTTCGTACAAAAACCCATTTATATCCAACGGGTTTTACACCTTCAGGTGTTTGGACTACAGGTCTAAAAACTTCGCATTTAGAAAGTGAATCCAATTCATATTGAATCACATCTTTCCATTTTGGCCAATCGTTTCTATGCCGACATTCCTCAACCAATTTTGGTTCAAGATCCTCAATTTCTTCCATAATTTCAAATGCTACATTATATGCAAAAGTACTATCAACAATTATTTCAACTCGGTCCCAATATTTCCTTGTAGTGACAAAATTTATAGAAGTTTCATTTATATGCTCTTCTGGAGTATGAAACTTGTGCTCTTCGGGAGTTTGAATTTTGTCATTAGTTATCTTTTGAAATTCATTACTAATATTTGACTCCTCTAGTAGAACTCTTTTCTTTTGAGGATTTTTATCTTTGGAACCAAGAGGCCGACCACGCTCTCAGGTGTGCTTTAAGCTCATTTGCTACTTGTAGATTGTCCTACTGGGACATCTTGTTTAATTGGTGCATTTGCTGCAGGAATATACGATTTCGTAACTCTTTTAGAGTCAGCAAATACTTCAGGTAATTGATTTGCAATCTCTTGTAAATGTATTATTCGTTGAACTTCTAGTTTACAAGTTTTTGTACGAGGATCAAGAAAATTTAAGGACGATGTATTCCACGTGATTTTCTTTTTTGGTTGTTCATTTCCCACCCCTAATATTGGAAAATGAGTTTCATTAAAATGACAATCTGCAAATCTTGCAGTAGATACATCACCTGTCAAAGGTTCAAAATATCTAATAATAGAGGGTGAATCATACCCAATATATATTCCAACCTTCTTTGGGGTCCCATCTTAGTACGTTGCGGTGTCGCTACAGGAACATATACCGCACATTCAAAAATTCTCAGATGGAAAATATTTGGTTCATAACCAAAAGCCAATTGAAAAGGGGAGTATTATAGTTACTTTATGGTAACTTGTTGGCCTTAAACGTATAAGTGTTGTTGTATGCAAAATAACATGTCCCCAAGCAGATATAGAAAGTTTTGTTCTCATTAACAATGGTCTAGCAATTAATTGCAATCTTTTGATAAATGATTCGGCTAAACCATTTTGTATATGAACATAAGTTACAGGATGTTCAACACTAATGCCAATTGACATACAATAGTCATCAAAAGTACGAGACGAATATTCACCAGCATTGTCTAATCGAATTTTCTTTATTGGATAATCAGGAAAATGTGCTCTCAACTTGATAATTTGAGCAAGTAATCTCGCAAACGCCAGGTTGCGAGTTGATAATAAATAAACATACGACCATCTTGTAGATGCATCTATTAGCACCATAAAATACTTAAATGGTCCACATGGTGGATGAATTGGTCCACATATATCACCCATGAATTCTTTCCAAAAATGTAGGGGATTCAGTCCCCACATTAACTGGTGAAGGTCTTGTAATAAATTTTTGTGACTCTTTGAGAACAAACAACACATGTAAATTCATTTGAATTTAACACCTTTTGATTCTTCAATGAATGGCCATGAGAATTTTCAATTATTCTTCTCATCATTTTACTGAGATGCCCTAGTTTCAAATGACAAAATTTTTGGGATCAGTAAACTTCTGATTTACTAAATGGAGCATTTCAATTGCACTAATTTTAGAGAGAATATAGACCAGATTATCCAATAAAGAAAATTTGATTCTACAACCTGTCTCTTATACACATCTAGATGTGTATAAGAGACAGCAAACACATCTCCTGGATTTAGAATATGATATCCATTTCGCGAATACTCCATCAAATTGCAAAGATCTTTGTATGGCTTAAAATCTGTCTCTTATACACATCTAGATGTGTATAAGAGACAGACCATAAGCTCTGATAGTGCAAAATTAATATGAAGGCTCTGGTAGAGCAAATATATGTATTAATGTTTGTTTCTACAATACTTTCAAATAAGAGAATCAAATAAGAAACCAAACTCCCAATGTGTTGTAGCACTACCAATAAGACATACATCTTCTTCGCCTTTCATTGATCCCAAATGTTTGTCAATATCCATACCTTCTTCAAGAAGAAAAATACAAAAGATAATTAATTTAATAGAACAAAAGTACATTTCATAACAAAAATACTGATTAACTAGGAAATATAAAACAAACTTTAAACCAATCTCATTGGCATTTTAACATTGATTCACATATTTTAGGCAATTCCATCACCAATCAAATGATCAATTCTTCCTTCTGGATATCCAAAGAAATCAGCCACATCAAGATGCGTTACATCAATATTAGCATCATCATCATTGCCAAAATCATCAATTGGCTTGGTGAAGTTCACCTCAGCACTTTTGTCTTTCCTTTTCAATGATGCTTCATACAATTCAACCAAATATTTGAAGCTCTACATGTTCGAGACCAATGCCCTTATTACCGCACCGATAAAATAAATTATCAGATTCTTTCTCTTGTCTTATTTCCATTATTATTATCCCACTTCTGGTGAGAATGTTTGCCCTTATGACTTGATGAGCCATGGTTATGAGTATCATTATATCGGCCACGACCACGACCACGGATACTATTATGGCCACGACCATGGCTACGTTCTCTTCCAGATTCATAATTGGAAGACTGATATATCATATTCGCTTCAGGGAATTAATTGGAAGCAGTATGATAAAGTCTTCCAAAAACAGATCTGTGGAATATATTCTTTTGTTCAGACACAAGAAGACATGTATCAATTCACAATATTTTTTGAATCCCTTCTCTCGATATTGCTGCTGTAGGAGCAAATTCGAAACATGAAAAGTAGAGAAAGTTTTTTCTAACATATCCTCGTCTTTAATAATTTCTCCACATAATTTCAATTGGGATGTGATTTTAAACACTGCAGAATTATATTCACTTATCGAATTGAAATCTTGTAGCCTCAAATGTATCCAGTCATATCGGATTTTAAGAAGAACAACCAACTTCAGGTGGTTGTTACTTTTCTTTTAAATTATTCCACAGATGTAGAGGATCTTTAATTGTAAGATATTTACTTTTAAACTTCCATCAAGATGATGACGAAGAAAATTCATTTATTTGGCACGGTCCATGCAGAAGCTGAATTTGATTCAATGATGGTGTCTCCAAGACCCATTGCATCAAAATTCATTTCAGCATCAAGAACCCATGATAAATAATTCTTTCCAAAAATGCCAAGAGGTACAAATGTAAATTTAATAAGGTTACCCATAAGAAAAGAAATTGATAAACATACTTACCTATATATTACTTAAGATCTTCCACTTCACTATATTTCGCAAAAGACAGAGTCGTGCTGATAACGTATTATAAAACTAAGTCAAAGTTATTAAACTTGGTTATTAACTAAAGTAAAAATATAAAAAAATAGAGATATTAGAGAACTATCAAATGTTTCAACTTTCTATTAGCTCTACCAAATGAGGTATCAAGGGCCTGGGGTTACAATATGGGGAATTCATGTAAATATGATACATGAATCACGAGAATTGATAAGCCTTTACAGGAATCAATAAACTTTCACAAAATTCAAGGGAATGAATATTACATTAATCAATATATTTAGGAGATGAATAAGGCTTCACAAAATTCAAGGAGATAAATATCACATTAACCAATATATTTAGGAGATGAATGGACATTCATATTTCTAGAATTTATAAGAATTCATAACAAGAAGATAATATTAAAAAATTTAATGCAAAATAGACTCTACTTGACAGGATTTACTATATTTAACCCTAGAAATATTAAATCAAAGATTTTATATGACTCATTAAACCTAAAATTCAGATTTCCACCTCCCTGCACCACCGTCGTTCATCTATTAGTATCCTCCGCCTTCAACCTCCCTCACACCTTTTAAAATCCACTCACCCTAGTATAATTTCTCCCTTCCCCATCCCCCTTTCTTCATCAGATGTGTTTCTCCTTCCTCAAGCCTGCGTCACCAGTAAAGATCACCGCCACCGACCGTAAAGCCCCACTGAACAACCACCATTCCAGTGCCAAGTATCGGCCACCACCACAAATCTCAACCGCAAAAGGTAAATATTACTCATTATTATTTTGACTCACTGAAATTTGTCATAGTTTCAGAAATTTTATCGAATGGTTATTGAGTGTTTATTTTAGTCTTTCTACTGAATAGATGTAAAGTTGTAATAGGGCTAAGAAATATTTTTTTTTTTTAAAAAAAGAGAGAGAATCGAGGCTGAATTTGGTGCGTTAAAAGTGTTACATCAACGGTCAAAGACTATAAAGATATTAACTTGGATTTCTCTGTGGTTTTTTAGATTAATTTTTCACTCTAGGACCACCAACATCCACATGCAGTTATTCTGTCTTAACATAGTTCATTGCCATAATGTTGAATTTGTACTGAAAATTGCTTTGTTTTCAAATGATAGTATTTAGATTTGATCACTGACAAAAATCTTGTTATATGGAGTTATAAATCAGATTACCTAATTTTGTACAATCTACATTCCTTGCATCTAATTAGCTTATTAAAATTAGCATGCAACAATCAACCACAGACATGAAGGTCAATGTCTTTGCAATAAAACTAAACTGTGACCTGAGTATCCTGAATATCATGTATGAAAATTGCCATCATTTTCTTCTTTAATATATTTGCTATTGTTATTTCAATGATGGAGGTGTTTCCCCTTTTTTTGGGATGTGATTTTTCTTCTAGATGCATGAATGTGTATCATCCTCTTACTATGGTAGCACACGCCATGGACAGGGTTGGGGAGATATGGTACTCCAATGCCTTTCTTGAATGATATTCTTTTCCTTAACAAACATGCTGATGGTTTCCAATTTATTTGGACTTGCTGATTTTCATTATGTGACTTTTTTGTTTGTTTTCTGCTATAGATTTATGGTGATATGCTTCACTGTTAACAGAGTAACCGAGGTTATGTGCAAGGAAGGGCCGACTCGAGGAAATATGGTAACATTTTTCTTTTTTATATCCATGAGAGCTTATGCTTTTATGCACACTTCCAACCTATTCATCTTTCCCACTGCAGCATGGCCAAACCCAATTGAAAACATAATAAATAAGTGAAAGAAAGTGAGAAAATATATATATAAGACAGACAGAGTTCTAAAGAGAAGAAAAATGACTTTTTTATTCATTAATTTGAACTTTATCAATTGCAACGTTAATAGTATTGTATGCCTTTTTCTATTGATTTCTTTCACTAAAAATTTTGGGGATACTAATAAGTCCATTATTCTCCTATAATTTGGCTTGCCAAATAGAGCCGCTTCACACAATTACCAGACTTACATTGGTCATCCGGTTGGAAGAGGGAGTGGGATAAATACTAAGTTCTTTTTCACTTTTTTTTTTATTTTTAAGAATTGGAAATTGTTAAATTTCACTTTTCCACTGAAAAGTGATACATCGATCATAGCCAAAGCTGTTTTTGTTGATGTCTATTCTTCCAGTAGATTGGCTCTGCTTCGTACGCCTCATGTTACTAAAGACCTAATCTCGCCTCAAGAAAGCAAAAAGAACATATATTTTGGATAGAACCTAAGCTTATAATGTCTCTCCATATCTTGTAGTCATGCAATTGAGCATAAATTAGACATGGCAAGTTTTATGTAACCGATTTAGCCTACTTGAGCAGAACAGACAATGGACCTGCTTACAAGAAGTGAAACGCCCAACATAATTGTCTTTTAGAATGACAGCAATATGTCGAGTCTTCTTTCACTTGCCTCTAAGCTGCACAATTCTCACTCTTTGTTGATCAATTTATCAGTGAATTTGCTGAATCACTTATGGTAAGATACTTCGAGTTACATAAGACTTATACTAGGATAATTCATGTTTGTATGTGTTTACACTGAAATTGAGTACTGCTCTCCACCATTTAAGTTCGTACATATTTCATCGAAACTTCGGATCTAACTTAATATGAAACAGTATAAGATCAAGTCGAGTAAATTTAGTTTGCACTTATGGCCTAAAAACTTTGATATGCCCATGTGCTTGAATTCTGCCTACGGTTATTTTTGTTGCACATACTCTACTGCTAAAGTTTCATGTCCATAGTTAATTTCTTCAGCTTGGTAAACTAATTTAGTTTATAGACTTTTGATGTTGTTATTATTTTAGCATTGTATTTTAGTTGTCTAAATATATTTACGTTAATTGTTTAGTTTCATTTATTCGTTTGTACTTTTTGTTTTGTTTATTGTCCTTTATATGAAATGTTGTAGGGATGTGATTCTTCTTGTAGTTTTGTTATGCAATATTGTTGATTCTTTGTGCGTAGGTAGCTATTTGTTTGCAATTGTTTTGACTAAATTTTGAAGCACTTCCAAGACTGATGTAATTTTCTTTTCCATTTAACGCAGGTTGGGAATTAACATCCTCAAGTGGTTACTATGTTGGTTCCTAGATCTTTCACTATTTGGCGGGATTGGTCTAGCAAATTTTCAAGATGACTTCATTAGCATCTGATGTGAATTGTTTTGAGAATTGTTTGAGAGATTATACATACATGTCACAAGTATAAAACTACATTTGAATGGGGATGATTCGCTAGTGGCTGTTTTAGAGGTTGCAGCTATTATGGAAGAAAGATTCCACATTTCCAGCTTGCGGCAATAGTTAATTTTTATTCTTTTATTTGTGCAGCTACACTAGTTTAATACTGCTCCTTTGCGCTGCAACACTGGTTTAATACTGAGTGAAAGTTTTGGACTTTATGTTTTTCATGTTTGTTCTCTTTTAGATTCGTGTTTGTTGAAGTATGGATTATTGTGTTTAGTACTTGTTAATGAGTTGTTTTGAATTGAGATGAACAAATGAATATTACTGAATATTGTGGTTTTGATTGAAATTTGCTTGTTTGAAATGACAATTTGGTTGTTATTATGTATTTGGGTTTTTGAATTTTTTGGGTTTTATTTTTATTTTTTTTAATTTTAATTTGATTTGCAATCCATAACTAATTTAGCAACGAAACAAATTCGTTGCTAAATTGCAACGGGAATCGTTCCGTTGCTAAATTGAATAGGACAATTTCGTTGCTAATAGCTCTGTCTCTAATCCGTGACTACGATGAGATATTTAGCAATGAATTCTTTCCGTTACCAAATCCGTTGGTAATTTCATTAGCAAAGGTTTTTAAGGAACAATTTGTCGCTATTTTCGTTGTTAAAAGGCTTTATTCTAGTAGTCAGTTCTAGAATACAACAGCTCAACTCAACATTGTTTGCTTCTTTTTTATCTACACAATTAAGAGAAGCAGAAGCTTCTCAACACATACCTTACTTTTGTTCAAAAAAATATAATAGTGAAAATAAGATGAAATATAGTTAGAAAAATTTGTACTTGATTTTTTCATAAACTCTTAATATTTATATGCTCCATATTAATTACAAAATTTAAATTTCAAGTTCTCCGCATAAAATGTATGTGTTTTTTTCCACATATATTTTAAGATTATATCTAATGAAATAAATAAAAATATTGTAATTAAAATTATTACTAGCATAAATTTTGTAACCTATAATTTTGAATCATAATAAATCATTCTTTTCAAAATTTAAAAGAATTTAAACCTTAATATGTCACCCTTTTAAATGTTGAAAGAATTGTATAAAGTCAGAATTGTTAAAGGTCAAAACTTTAAATAATTTCTTTTATTAAAATCACAACAGATCTACACAAATGATTCGAGTCGGCCGTGACTAGATGATAAATTTTTGTTCAACTTCTAATGAACCGATTTTGGTACTTCGGAGAAAAGAATAAATAAATTTTCGTATAATTTTAATGAATTGATTTTGGTTTAATGGTGCAAACTTGTACAAGTCCTAGATAAATTGTGATTTTTTATTTTTATTTATTTCCTATTTTAAAATATTGCTGCTCGATGGGTTCTAATTTACACAAAGGTTATTCATTTGCTCTTCTTCAAAATAAAAATAAAAATTCTCAGCATGAAGATCTAATTTGTTGTTAACTGTGATTTTTCTTTTTTTGGAAGGGTTAAAGAACTACTGTCAGATGTTTCAAACGATGTAGTACTAATTTTTCTTCATTTGGCTAATCCAGTGTTTTAGTTGCGTTTGATCGGTGATGTATATTGACTCTTAGATGGGATATTTAGTTTATCCACAGTGATAGTTTCAGTTAGAAGTACAATTACTGAACCATGGAATAGAGAACATAATCTCTATCTTAAGAATGTGAGGGGATTCAAAATCCCAATATCACACCGAAGTAAAGTATTTGATAGGTAATTCACCGAAATATGAGTTGGTGGCATCATATCGGTGTACGTGTGCGGTAGTACATACTAAAGGTCTGCTTTTAACAATCTGTGCAGGTATGTCGAAGAAACGTACCTTGGGTGCTAGTTCCAACACATTTAAGATCTCTGTAGAAACAAACAGGTGGATCGTCCATGATAGGCTTACTCGACTCGATCTTCTAATCAATATAGAAAAAAATGAGAAGGAATGACTCATCACTAGGTGGCACTACCACAAGCCTCTAACCAGCTACCTCCTGCTTCTTCACACCCAAGAAGATAGAGACCTTTGGCCTCTATAAATAGAGCTCTTTGAAGAGCTCTCATTCCTCTCTCTCCAATCTCTATATCTCTTTAAAAAATTCATAAATAATATTTGGGTCGTGAAAATTGTGTATTTTCTATTTGTGCTTTTATGTGCTATATGAATTCGAAATTCATGTCTAGAAGTGCTAGGTTTATTTGATTTTTATGAGAGTTTAAGAAAAACTCTCTCATGGCAACTTTATGCACGAGAGGTTTCGAGCCATGAAATTACAGAGAAGGTCCTATTTAGTAGTTGAGCTTGCTAACTTTCGACATAGAGAGAAAAGGGGTTTTTCTTTCTTAAAATCTAGTTTATTTATTAAAATTTCTGTGATTCGTATAAGTAGCATGAATGTGTAAATTTTACATATTCTCTCATTCTATGAGAAAAGAGCTTTCTAACGATATTATATGCATCAAACGGATGTTTGGATTGAAATGTGTAGTAAGTTTAAAGTTTGGTAAAATAAAATTTTTCTATGGACGGTTTTTGGTGAGCCTCATCCGCAAGTGGTTCAAATTTTTAAATAAAAAAATCTGGAAAATACAAAAATGGTATTTTTTTTCTTTTGAAAAATCATTGAAAATCAAAGAAGAAAAAAAATATGATTGTTGGCCAAAATTTTTCTGATTTTATGTTCTATATGAGTATCACAAAATCTGAAATATCTGGACATATTTTATTTTTGTCCTAATTTTGTGATATATTGTGTAATTCATGAAATTGTGAAAAAATTGAATTTAGGCTTGAAATAAATTTCTTAATTTTTGTTTGTGTGATATATGTATGATATCACATACACATTCAATTGGAATATTTATTATTAGTAAGGGATATCCTTATTAATTTTATTTATGAATAATTAAAATGAAAATTTAAGGAGAAATGATTCTTTGAATTATTTATCCTTATAAAATTCTGGCATATATTAATGCATGTAATTTGTTTTGGCCATGCTATAATAATTCATATGTATGTAAATTTTATACCATATATATTTATATCTTTGTTATGAGATATATGTTGGTTGAGTTTAAGACTCCTGCTCGACACTTAGCGCAAATGTATTGAAATAATATTATATAGACATTTAGCTAACAAGAGATGATTGGGGGCTTTGCTCACTTTTGATTTTGTACTATATATCTAATAATTGTTATTTCAATGATATTTCTGTGAAAAAGTTAAATATATCAAATGTAATTAGTGCTCGCATTTATTAGCGCCCGTGTCTATATGTAGTTTGCAGAAAAATAACTATTGCTATAAAGAACATCATGGCTAAATTAAAGAAATTGAACGGTGATAATTACGATATTTGGCATCGTCATGTTTTGTATATTCTTACAGAACAAGAATATTTGGGAACTCTCTATCATGTCGATATGAAAGAACCAGAGCATGGTGACATTTCTCAACATCAGAGAGATCTAGAGGCTATCATGTCTAGAAAAAAGAAAAATAGCAATACCCACATTACGTTGTTGAGCTGTATGCAAGATGATCTGATGGTTGAGTACGAGGGGTACAAAACTACTCATTAATTATGGGTTGCTTTGAAATCTAATTTCGGAGTGACTTCATCCACTAAGTTTAGACAGCTTACAATCAAGTTTGACACATATGTCAAAAATTAACATCACTCGATGAACAGCATTGGAGAGAAATGTCAAACATGATTGGTGAGTTGAAGTCAGTTGGATATAATATGACTGATGAGCAACAAGTACAAGTTGTGATCAGGTCACTTTCCTAAAGTTGGGTCCGCATGAAAGTCGACATGAATTACAATCCTAGCATCAAAACCTTTCAGGATGCAATGTATTATGTTGAGTAGGAAGATGAGCGCTAAGAGGCAGCTTGATCTTTCGGTCAAGCTTATGCTATTGAATAATCCTAGCTCAAGTAAACCTCCAAACTTCAAAAAAAATAAGAACAAGAAGTTCTTCAAAAAATCCATCCCTAATTTCAAAAAGACTCAAACTTTGACCACAAGAGAAGTAAGTGCGGTGGTCAGAAAAAGGACAAGAGCAATCAATCATATTATAATTATGGCAAACTAGGCCATTATTCTCGTGAATGCACTAAGTCAAAAAAGGCATTGCTCTATATTTTGTGTTACAATTTTGTTTCTAACAATATCATGCTCACTGAATTGAATCTTTATGGACTCTTAACTTAGGAGCCACAGACCATATAGCTAGAAACATAGGAGTTTTTGTCAAATATCGCCAAATCCTCCTTGATTCAGAGTGGATATATGTAGGAAACAATACCAGAGTTGAAGTCAAAGGTATTGGCACGTGTAAACTTGTTTTGAAAGGTTGTCACACCTTACTCCTACATGATGTGCTATATGCACCAGATATTCGACGTAACTTAGTATCAGTTACTGTCCTTTTCAAAGTGTTTGGGTTTTGATATGTATCTTTATGGTAGAGATGTAAATATTTATTATGGTACTAAACATGTTGGTTCCACACATCTTTTGGATATTTTTCTTATACTAGATGTAGTACAAAATGATGAAAATTATGATGTGCTTGCTTTTCTTTCATTATATCTTCTAGCAGCAATCATGTGGATGCAAATATATGGTATGCTAGACTTGGCCATATTGGGAAAAAAAGAATGAACATGCTAGCTAAATTAGGACTTTTAGGCAATATCTCAAAAGTGGTCTTGCCAATATGTGAGCATTGTTTATTCCACTTTCATCACATAAATGATTAAGGGAATCAGAGCAGAACTTCCATTGCAAATAGTCCATTTTGATATATTTGGTCCAATGAATGTGAAGACAAGGCATGGAGCCTCATATTTGATCACTTTTATTGATAATTTTGCATGTTTCGGTCATATTTATTTGATCTCTCATAAGTTAGAAGCATTAGATTGCTTTAGACGGATATATTTAAACATGGTTGAGAATCAATTGGACAAAACAGTTAAATCATTAAGAACAGATCATGGACATGAGTATCTGTCAGATCAATTTAAGGATTTATGTGATGAAAGTGGAATAAAGAGGCAATAGACTATTTCTGATACTTCGCAACAAAATGGTGTGATTGAAAAAAAGAATAGAACTTTATTGAACATGGTTAGATCAATGATGGTGCAAGCAAATTTTCCAATCTCGTATGGGGAGATACTTTGTTGACTACTGCGTATGTGCTTAACCGTGTGTCATCTAAATCAGTTACTTCCACTCCCTATAAACTTTGGATAGATCAAAAAGCTGATCTAAGTAATTTGGATCTCTGGGGGTCTGTAGCATATTATCACGATCCAAACCATAATTATAGAAAATTGGGTCCCAGAGGAAAGAAATATATCTTTATAAGGTACTATGAACATTCAAAGGAATATGTGTTCATTGGTGAACGCATAGATGGAAGTATAACTAAATTAGAATCAAGAGATACCACATTCTTGAAAAATAAATTTCCATCCAGAGGTGAAATTGATAAAGACTATCTCTTCTATGAAATACAAGATTATGATGAGGTTAGCATCCCATTTGTTCAATTGAGAGACAAAAGAAAAATCCTCATTTTCTTGAATTGAGTGGGAGCAAAATGCCATTAGATAACTCAACTTTTCCTGAAATTCAGTTGTGTAGAAGCAATCGTAAAAGCATTCCTCGTTGCCTTTTTGAGATTAAGAGATAAGCTTTATGATAGTTCTACTAGATGAAAGTGAGCCTAAAGCACTTGAAGAGGCACTTTCATCAACAAATAAAGAAGAATGGACAAAGGCAATGGAAGAAGAAATGGAGTTTATGGAAACAAATCACGTTTGGGATTTGGTTGATCTACCTCCAAAGCATAAAGCTATTAGGAACAAATGGGTTCTCAAAATTAAAAAGAAGGCAGGCGGATCTATTGAAAGATTCAAGGCACGTTTAGTGGCTTCTAAGGGCTATACTCAACAAGAGGGTATAGATTCTGAAGAAACTTTTTCGCCTATTGTAGGGTTTACTTCAATTTGCCTTATCCTAACTATTGTTGCCCATTTCGATATGAAATTACATCAAATGGATGTCAAAATTGCTTTTCTCAATGGAAATTTGGATGAAGAAATCTACATACAACAACCAATAGGTATCATTGTTAAAGATAAGGAGCGCAAAGTTTGCAAGCTTTGGAGATCTATTTAGAGCTCTTAAACTTCATCAAGGCAATGGTATAAGAGACAATCTTCATCGATCATTGTTTACCCGTATGAAGACCGTTGTGTTTATATAAAGCAGTTTGAAGATAACTTTGCAATATTGTCACTTTATGTGAATGATATTTCTCTTGGAAACAAGATAGTTGTTGTTATTGCCATTAAAGAATGGTTATCTTCAAATTTTAAAATGAAGGATATGGGCAATGTTTAGCATCTATTTTGGAGTAATGTATAATCCAAAGAGATCGTGCAAAGAAACATCTTACTCTTTCACAGAAGGATTATATTTTGAAAATTCTTAAACGATTTTATATGCAAGATTACAAACTAATTGACACACTAATTAAGAAAAATGATTCCCTTAACAAGGAAACCTGTCTCTTATACTCCCGAAGATGTGTATAATACGGACAGAACTATGCATATCCTATAGGACTTGCACTGTATGCCATGACGTGCACTCGCCTTGACATTTGCAAGGCGGTTGGTATCGTCCTGTCAATATCACATCAAATCCTGGATATTTGACTGGTAATTTAGTCATAAACTTCTAAATTCATACATCTTCAAATGTACCTAAGAATTAGGTCTTATCACTTTCCTGATAGCATCTACGGCTATTAAATTATCTGATTCAGATTCATAACAATTAATTACATGTCTAAATATTATATTACATATATCCACTCTGAATCAAGGAGGATTTGGCGATATTTGACAAAAACTCCTATGTTTCTGTCTCTTAAATGCTGTTCATACGATCTGATGTTAATTTTCTGACATATGTGTCAAACTTGATTGTAAGCTGGTAAACTTCGGTGATTATTCTTAGATAGTCAAGTAGCTATTGACTATCTCTAGTATAAAAAATATCTGGTATGAGACATTTCTGTCTCTTACAAACATCTTTTGTTATAATATTGTGGTACATTTTGTGTATTATCTTACAACATATATCTACACATAAGATGGTTGCAAATCCAGTATAACAACCTTAGTATAGAGATTTTCTAGATTCATCATACGGGCATTTCCCCTTGAATGGCTTCAACAATTGCCTTGACGGGTACTCTCGAGGCCCTAGCCTTTTGTCTAGAAATTCTATACTAGTTTTATTTTATCCCAGATTTTAACCATAGAAAGAAAATTTCATCCAGAAAATACCGACATACCTCATGGTGCCTGGAATCCTGACATCAGATGCAGGTATGTCCTTTGAACAATTCCTAGTTGAAAGTTTTTGGGTCTACCTTTGCCTCTTCCCCTGGCCTTATACACTTCTAGATGTGTAAAGAACTAATATGAAGAACTAAAAATTAAAAGAGAATATTAGATGACACTTTGAGAGAGCGAAAATATGAACTTAATTGTTTATAGAAAATTATATCTTAAATATATCCATATTTTTTATTTTGAAGTATATAAAAAGTTTCATACAAAGAACAACTAATTAAATTACCATCATTCTTATCATAATATAAAA